>JANIJH010000224.1:69428961-69460939 GCA_024520975.1 Erythroxylum areolatum | reverse complement strand
ATTTCCATTTCCATTTCCATTCAACCAATTTTCAATCCAATTCTAATTCCAATTCTAAAATTAATTTTCTATCAATTCAAATATCCAATTACAATTTCTAATTCCAAAATGCAAAAATCTAATTTCCAACTCCAAATCTAATTTTCAGTACAAATCCAAATTTTATTCCAATTCTAATTACAAGTTTACAACAGATTCTAATCAAATTTTATTCCAATTTTAATACCTTAAAATCTACTCAATTACAATCACCAATCAAAATTTTTTTTCCAACGCAACAATCAACATTTCGGATTCATTCAACATCATCGGATCATCCACAAATCCAACATCACCACAAATCCAATATCATCTACGGATCTACCAACCAACACAAAAAACACAAGCAAATATTTTCCAAATGCCAAGAAAAATTAAACACAACAATCGGTTATTTACGATCTGGGTCGATGTCGGGTCCTCAGCAGGCGGCGAAGGTGGGCCGTGGGGTGTGCGGTGACGACGTCCGGCGTTGAAGACGGCGACGCAAGGGTGTGCGGTGGACGCCGGAGGGTGGATCTCAGCAGGCGGCGAGGGCTTCGGGCGGTGAGGACTTTGGGCATTGAAGACGGCGACGCAACGGTGTACGGTGGACGCCAGACGGTGGATCTCAGCAGGCGGCAACGGCTTTGGGCGGCGACGGCTTCGGGCGTTGAAGAAGACGACTCCACAACTCCAAGAGGATCAAGACAGAGCAGAAGAGGAGGCGAGGGCCGGCGAGGGTGACTACTGACGAGCGGCGACGGCGAGGGAGCGGCGGCGATGTGAGAGGGAGAGAACGGAGAAGAGAGAAATGTGAGAGTTGAGTTGAGAGGGAGAGGCACGAAGGCGAAGGGTCGGGACTCGGGTTAGGTTTTTAGGGTTTTTTTTTCATTTATTGCAAAATGGTCCCTGGACTTTAATGTTTTTTGTGGATTGGTCCCGATATTTCGGGTACCGGCGATACCGGCCGATACCGGCCGGAATTCAAACCCGGTACTAATATCACCGTACCAGTTCCGGTAACCGGCCGGTACGGAACGGAATTCGTTCCATTGCTTGAGAGGAATAAAAATAAGGATGGATATAGTAAATAATAAAAATAGAGTATAATGAATAATAAATTTTATTTTTTATATAAAATATAGTAAATAATAAATCTTATTCTTTTGAATTATCAAAAGAATAAAATATTGCTGAAAACGAGGGAATGAAAGTATTACCTCTATTGATACCAAACATAAGATTTTATTCCATACTCATATCTTTTTTCCTATTATCCTCAAACAAACACACCTTTAATTATTTAACTTATTATAATGAATGATTATGATTTATTAAGGCACAAGGATATAATACTTTAGAAATTGTAATAAATGGTTGAGATTTATTAAGGAACACAAGACTTTGAGAACAGCAAATCTATTTCCACTAATAAGGGGACCTGAGTTAGCAAAGCAGGAGACAAACATAATCTATAATTGTCTTAGGATTCTATTTATTAAAAAATCTTGAGACCATACAATCTAAATTATACAAGAAAAATTGATTGGTATATCTAAAATATGATCTCTTTTTGAATATGTTTTATAAATCACTTGGTTGAAAGCTCAAAATATAACTCTGTTAATGCATATCGGTAAAATATTTCACGAGTTACAAAACTATAAATATATAATTTTCTATAATATCAAATTATTTTTTAAAAAATTAATTAAATACAAGAAAATTAAGTATCTTTTATCTAAATGTGTAAGAAGAAAATGTGAAAAGTAGAAATGGTCAATAAAGATAAGATCTTTTTTCCACGGATATTATAAATTTGTCATTTTGAGACAATAACGTAATATTCATTGTGTGTCGGATATAAATTAACTATGTGTCACTCTTTAGTCTCTTGGGTTAAAATTAGGACAAAAGTGGAATTTAGTATGTAGCTGCTTTTCTAAATTTATCCGGCAGCGATATAGTATGATCATTAATATATCTTAAACGGTAGTCCCATCCTTTTTACACCGTTGGATCTATCCCGCTTGCTTATACCACTTTGCTTGTACCAGTTTGGATGACCAGAAAAGCACGTGAAATGACAAATATGCCATCCTTGTAACTGATAGTACCAACTATGATCTCATCTCCATCCGTCTGATCTCTTCCTAAATTTTCCCGAATTTCAGTTTCAGTAAGCGCCTGGTTTCTCTTCTTTGTCGAATCACAGCTCAATCAGGTGTAGCCCTAACCCTAGATCCCTAATTATTTTTCTTTCACTAATGTCTTTGCTGTCTCTGTTTCGACCAATTTCAATTGGGTTTTGATGCTTTTGCTTTTTTTTTTTTTAAAAAAGCAATCTGAATTTGTGGTATTGCATGTGGGATTTGGGTGCAAGTGGTGGGGCCTTCTCTGTATGGTTTGGTCTTCGGAGTAGTTTTGTTACTAGAAAGTCGGAAAAATGATCATGTTTGCGATTAATTAGCTTGAAAGCTCAGGATTTGAAAAGAGGCTATTTGTTGAAATGGAGTTGATGCAGCTAAAATCGATCACACAAATTTACTTTTCTGTTGTTTTCGAAGTGGGGCATTGGGGAAATTGTTGTCCCTTTTGTGTTTTGATGCTCCTATGTTTATGTTTATTTTTAGGTTTGTGTTTGTGTTTGTGTTCTTATTGCAGTTGGTCGTTGCAGTGGTCTTTGTTGGCTCTGTAAGTTTCTGTATATGCCAGATCCTTGAGACAAAATGGATTCAGTATCCGTTGATTCATCAGCTCCGTCTGTTAGACCTAATGCTAGAATTCCCGCTGCTGTCAATCCTGTACCGGATAATTCTGCCCAAGAAGCTCCCTCGAAGCTGTCTGCTGCTGGTATAGCATCATGGGCCAAAAATTTGAAGATCCCTCAGCCTTTATCTTCGACTCAAGATGCGTCACCAACAGGGAGTCCTGGAAAATCAACCTTTTCACGTTTCACTAGCGGACTTGGACTGAATCTGCACCCTAAATGGCCTCCTTCAGACGAAAGTCTTGAAGGGACTTCACGATCTGGTTTATTTGGGACCATTACGAAGGGGCTAGTTGACACGTCAAAGAATGCAGTCAAAGCAGTACAGGTCAAGGCACGGCATGCTGTCTCTCAAAATAAGCGAAGATATCAGGTGGATTGCATTGCCTGTAAATCGTTTTGATCTCAAATGAATGATCATTTATTGCCATTCTTATTGGTTCTCTCACTTCTCACTTCTCACTTCTCACGTTGATTTAGTTTTATATTTCCTTTCCTAATGTTTTCATGTTTTCTAGTGATGAGAGGAGGAGGTGAGAGGTCTTTTTTGCAGCTTGGTTGTTTGTTCTATAATCCTTATTCTAGACACCGTGTCATTAGTATTACACAGAGGTGTTTCCTAAGAAAATGGGTCAACTCTTGCATTGGAAATAGGCTGGGTTTCTACAGCTATTAGAACTTTCCTTCTTGTGCAATACATTGTTTGAGGATTTGAATCGTGATGCTGATTCTTGCTAACATCTTGATAATAAATGTCTACACAGAGATTTGTTTCAACTAATTTTTTTCTTGTATTTAATCTTCATTCTGCCCTTTGTATCCAGGAAGGAGCATTTGATTTGGATATGACATATATCACAGAGAACATAATAGCCATGGGATTCCCTGCTGGTGATATGAGTTCTGGGTTCTTTGGATATGTTGAGGTAGGCATGCTAATTTGTAGTTAATAATCAGACTTGATTCTTCTAGTGATCAATAATGAAGAACTAGCTTTGTGATGCAGGGTTTCTACAGAAACCAAATGGAAGAAGTGATTAATTTTTTTGAAACCCATCACAAGGTAAATGTATATGAAAAAATGATTTTTTTTTCATTATTTACTATTTGTTCATTTCTTATGTCTTCTGTAACCTCTACAAGTTCTTTTGCTCGGCGTGCAAGAGGGTCATAGTTCTATTCGTTTGTGGGTATGATCTGTACCATCTTCAGCTTAACAGTGGGTAGTGGTGTTGGGTTATAGAAACCGCCTAGATTCTTATACTTGTAATTAGACCTTGTAGTTTTCTTAATCAATGATTTGACTGCATATATATGCAATGTGGGATATGAATTGCTGGTGTGCTCATCTTGTTGTTGATAAGGACATCGAGTTTCTTTCATTCTCCTTTCATACCTAAAAATGGCATTTTTGGAATTCTAACGTTGTTTTATCCTAATCTTTGACCTTTGGTCGACTTTCTATGTGCAGGGCAAGTACAAAGTTTACAACCTTTGTTCTGAAAGGCTGTATGATGCATCCTTGTTCGAAGGAAAGGTGTGGTACTGTTTTTTAATATCTGATGCAGTAGTAAAGCATACATATCATTGTTTGCATCAATAAAGCAGATTTGAGGATTCTTGTATTTCAGCTCAAATTTGGTCTGTCCTATTTGTTTTGTTGTATAATGTATTTTCTTTCTTTTATTTTCCCTCTTTTTGATACTTGAATGCTTTAAAGATTTCTATTGGCAATAAGTTTATTGATAGCTTCTTATGTCTGTCACATGAAATTGTTTGTTAGGTGGCTAGTTTTCCATTTGATGATCATAACTGCCCCCCGATTCAACTGATAATTTCATTCTGTCAAAGTGCTTACTCCTGGTTGAAGGAGGACATTGAGAATGTCGTGGTTGTGCACTGTAAGGCTGGAATGGCACGGACAGGATTGATGATTTCTAGCCTTCTTCTATACTTAAAAGTAAGATATGGATCTCTTTTCCAGTTGAATTGTACTTTGATTTGACATTTATCAAATTGTTGTGGAAAAATACATGCAGTTTGTTTTAAATGCAGCAGAATGAGAAACATAGAACAATCCCGGATGCAATCTCAGCTGGTTTGAGATTATATGCAGTGATATATATATTGTATTACCTATGATGTAATTCGTACATTAGTCAGTGTTCTGTTAAGATTACCAGATAGTTTATGTTGTTAATTAACCTTTTGTATGCAGTTCTTTCCTACAGCTGAAGAGTCGATGGATTACTACAACCAGAAAAGATGCATTGATGGGAAAGGGCTTGTTTTACCCAGCCAAATTGTAAGTGAGCCATTACCTTTTTTCTTTTCTAAGGAAAATACACATTTAATCTCTTTTCTGAGCCTTCTTCTCATCATATCTGATAGGTACCATTCTGTTGTTATTTCTTTGTAGAGATATGTAAAATATTTTGAGCGCATCATGACATACTTCAATGGTGAAAACCAACCTGGGCGTAGGTATGCTTGTTGCTTTTCATTTGTCAGAAGTATTATTTGTTTCTTCAGTTACGAAGTTGACGCTTTCTGCAGGTGCATGCTTAGAGGATTTCGACTCCATAGATGCCCTTATTGGATCAGGCCTTCCATAACTATCTCAGATCACAACGGTGGGTGTGCCATTATGAATAAAGATTCCATTTTCCTTTTCTTCGCTAATTCTGCATTGCTAATTCAACCATTGCAATTAAGTTGGTATATTTGTTCTTTTTTGCATCTCATGAACAGATAGAAATGCTTTATACCTTCCTTTGTCTTACTTCGTATGCCTTTGAGCTTCAGTTTTTGGCTTGATCTGTTCTCTTTGATGGCAAATCAAACATATTTGTGGCATAATGCGTTTCCTTCCACATCTTTATTGTTCTGGAAAATGTGTAAATCCCATTGGTGTCTTTGCTTGATAGAAGAACTAAGCTACATATGTTCAGGATGGGTTTTTACTGCTCTGCCCCATTTCTTTCTCCTCTTCCTTTTCTCTTTTTCTTTCTATTTCAAAATGTGAAACAAGATGAGTGGACACTAATAGAGATACAAATGATGAGTGGCAGTTAAAATTCACACTACTTTATACGTTAGATAAATATCAATTTATCAAGTATGAGTTATTAAAATTCTTGTTTATCTCTTCAATGCTTTCTTTACATACAGGTGTGCTCTTCTCCACCAAAAAGCATCCCAGAACCAAGGATTTGTCGGTAGGTTACTTTCAGTTTCATGAAACAATTGCCGTCATGCCAGGAGTCTCTGGAAAGCTCTATTAAGAATGTCTTCTCTTTTATGGACCACCGGATAATCTAATGTCTTCTCTTTTATGGACCATTGGCTAATTGTGGCTTTTTATGTGGATTTAACTCTTTTCCAGTATGACAATTCTTGTTTCTTTTGCAGCCTGAAGATTACTGGTTTACGGCACCTAAGAAAGGAGTTATGGTCTTTGCTTTGCCAGGGGAGCCTGGTCTAACAGAAGTGGCTGGAGACTTTAAAGTCCATTTTCATGATCGTCAAGGAGATTTTTACTTGTCTGTATTTGATCTTTTAAAAGAATATACTGCTATGTTCATGAACAGAATATGAATTACTTAACTTAGTACTTCCTTTGTAATTTCAGTTGGTTGAACACAACAATGATGGAAAATAGAAAAATCTTGAATACTGGTGACATTGATGGGTTTGACAAGGTAATCTAATTCTCACTTAACACAAACTCCTGTTTTCTTTCTTACTTATTAATCATGGTGAAAGTGCTGTTTCATCTACCAACGTTACTCTTGTCAGATGTCCTATATTCTCCATGCTTCAAGTAGGCCTAACAATCTTACATGATTTTCTGCAGAGAAAGCTGCCTTCCCCAGGATTTCAGGTTGAAGTTGTTCTTGTAGATTATACCGTGCCCGTTCCAGCAGTTTCACCTACCGAAACTACTGTTAAGAAACCAGAAGACAGTTCAAATGTTGCACAGGCCCCATCTGATACAGCCACAACTGCAGCTGCTCCAAGTCAGAATAAGAACCAATCGAGTAGTGATAAAGACGACGTTTTCTCAGACAGCGAGGCAGAGGAATCTGTATCTTCAAGAAACAGGCCAGCTCAAGCAACTTCTCAAGATGGGACTGCGGTGAAAACCTCCACTACAAATGACACCACTGTTAAACCAGATCAGGTACCGGGTATAACTCATGGAACAGCGCAACTTAATTTGGGAGGCTCAGGCTCCCAGGCTGCTACTCAACCAAAAAGTGATGGAGCTGGATCAGGCTTCGAGATTAACAATTCAGGTAGTGAATTCAAAGCAATGGCTGCTGATGCATCCGTCTTCACATTTGGAGACGATGAAGACTATGAAAGCGAGTAAAGGTTAAGGGCATGTTTATGTCATAATAGAAAGTTGTATATATGAATTGGCTTGCAAGTTATACACGCATGTGGATGTGGTGATTATGGTTTGATCAGTCCATATCGAGTAGTAGTGTTAAAGTCAGCTTCTGGCTTTATCTGTTGTTCGAGCTGAAAGGAAGCTGGTGGGCTGAGAAATTGCTGAATCTAGTTGTTGCACCAATTAGTTGAATTCGTTTTATTAATTCCTTTAAATAGTTGATTTAACACATTTTATAATGTTATCATTCTTTTGAGCTAGTAGTCCATAAATGGAGCTTCCTGAATCTTTGGAACACAGGTTTAGTTCTTGTCAAATGGGAACAATATTGCTTTTAATGAATCCTGAACCAAAGAAGAGTGAAGAGTTTAAAAGATGATTGGTGGAAGCGGAAGGAAGGAGCTTGAAACAGGTTTTTAGACGGAAAATTGGAGTTAAGACTTCTGACAGAGATGTAGCTGGGCATGAGTTGACTCATAAATTGACATAATGTTATTTTGAAGTAGGAATTTTGAAACTACTTGGTCGTATCCGAAACTTGATTAACTTGAATTTGATCTTTTGAATCTATTTGGATCAAATTGCTTAAGATGGTTTACTTATGTAGGGCATTTGGAAAAAGCCTCTATTGCATACTGTCAGTGTTTCAAGTGGGTCAAAATTTGAGGAATTTCTATGGATTCCACAAGAATTTCTGTGAAACAATGAAGCTATCCTATCTAGTGAAACAGTACAAGGTCAGAGGCTTCTGCATGTGTTGGTAATGTTAAGTATAGAATCAGGCTCTGCCTCAATTTCATGGAAATTGTTCTTGAAAGTCAATTGTATTCTGTTTAGTAAACGAAGAATGGGCCAATTCTATTTCTAATTCTAACACACACACCTCATCTTCATCGTTATTTGAACAAATGTCAATGCAACACGAAGTCAACTGCTCTTTTTTTCATTAATTCCCCCGACCATAACTGCAAAAAGAAGACAATAACGAAGAGCCTATACGAGCGTAAATTTGCAAGATTTATCACGTGCACTGGGCAAAGTCTTCCACTTTTATAGGTAATATTTTTAACCAGGTGACGGCAGCAAGCACCACCTTAGAAGGGAAACGAGCAGAATTCCTGCGGTGAAAAAAGAGTTGAGTAAACAAAAGAACATCGGAATGGATAAAACCATTAACGCATTTAATGTAATTAATGTTCGTTCCACTCGGTTTAGTGAACCCGGATATAAAAAGAGATGGTGGGTCGTTTATGCAACAAGTAATTTTTGACCAGTTTTACAGGTCAGCTGTCGGTCACCTCCCATCCAATGTCGGTTTCTGGTATTCAGGGACAGCTTCTTGAAGTCACTGGTAATGACTGAAGGTTCCATTTTAGTGCTTTTGGTTGTTGTCGACCTATTTCTTTGTTTTGTGCTTGGTCCTTATGTGGGTTGCTTTTTGTTCTGTGTTTGGGTTCAGTGGTTGGCTGCACCAAATTGAAAGACACAGAATGGATTTCAAGGCAAGATCCTTATGCTTGCCTTGAATATGGTAGCAATAAGGTCCGTACGCGAACCTGCACAGGTACCTGCCCGAAAGTTCCTTTCTTTGCTTGCATCTGTGTTCTCTATTTTCTTATGTTGACTTCCTGGTACCTTTTTAGGAATGTCACTGAAATCCCTTTTATCCCTGCTTTTCGGGAGTTTGACTTTTTCAGTTAGTATTCTTGTTTGGTTAAGATTTGTAGCTGATGAATCATACGGAAATTATTTTCCCTTTTTTAATTTATTGTGCTTGGTTGGTTTAGATGGTGGTAGGAATCCTACATTCCAAGAAAAGTTTATATTCACCTTGATTGAAGGGCTGAGAGAGCTAAACATTGTAGTTTGGAACAGCAATACCTTAACTAATAACGATTTCATTGGCAGCGGAAAGTGAGTATTCTTCTTATCTCTTTTATGCAGTGATAATTCGTTATGTTGATGCTCTGGACTCTGATCTTAATCTAATCTCATGGAAATTACTGAACTTAGGGTTCCGTTGCATAAAGTTCTGTCTGAGGGCTTTGACGATTGCACTTGGCCACTTCAAACTAAAACTGGCAGGTAATGTTAATGCAATTACTTTTGACTTTGACTTGGGATTGAATCCTTTGAATGCCAGTATTTCTTGAAGTTCCTGTGTTTAAATATGCGCAAACAAGTTCGATCCTTGCATGTTTGTTCTTGATAGCCTTGTGCACATCTTCTGGCTATGAGGTATTGAAATGAAGGTCGTATTTATCCTGCTGTAATAGCTTATGTATTATTCACAAAGATGGCATTGAATTCTATTAACAAGAACAAAAGAAATGGGGAACTTATCCATGGTTTTTGGATATAAGAGAGCGACTTTTAGGCATTGCTAGGACATCATTTCTGTGATTTTACGTTTACAGGTTTTGAATTTTCGAGGGCATAGCATTAATTATTTTTGTTTTGTGGTAATTTTGCCTAATGTCTATTATTTGTTAAGTGCATTGATTGAATGTTTGAGATTTCTTGGTTCCTCCTTTTTCATTCTAGTGGCATGCTTTTGTTCATGTCCCTGCGTCAGAATTTTTTGCAAGGAGGGAAGGGTTTATGTTTATGAGTGATGGAAAGACAGACATGTATTATGTTACCATGAGTTGGATGACCTAAGTATCTTTTTAAGAGTGTTTTGCCCCGTTGCAGAGCTGCTGGAGAAGTGCGACTTATAATGCATTATGCTAATGCCAAGGCAAGTTATTTTGATGACCTGAAATTTTAGATATCCTATTATCGTCTGTATCCAGGAAGATTTCTTGTTTGTTGCGGGCTTACAAATGTGTTTTTGCAGAAAGCTGCAACACCTTCAGCACCACTTTACATAGGGTCTGCTCCTCAAATCTCAACATACTCAGCACCACCTCCTCCTCAAGTCTCAACATACTCAGCACCGCCACCAGCATACCCCACCGCTTATCCACCACCAGTATATCCAGCCGCTTATCCACCACCAGCTACAGCCTACAGTGGCCCACCTCCTTATCCGTCATACCCAGTTAATCAAGCATATCCACCGCCTGCATATCCCCCTCCACCAGCTGCTTACCCCCCTTCACCATATCCACCACCTTCAGCTTATCCTCCATCACCATATCCACCTCCTCCTCAAGGTACACCCTACTATCCTCCTGTTGAGTTCATGTTGCTTTGTGTACATCTGCTGTTAAATGCTGATATTCAATCTGAATTGTGGCTAACTCTAGCTTTCTTTTGTTTTAGGGCATTATCCTGGAACCTATCCCCCACCATATTAAGAAGAAACTCTTGCTCATCCAGGTGCTTAGTTTCTCAGTTTGCTATCTAATGCCAAATATGAGTATTTTCAAGTTTTCGTGAATTTTAAGTTCAATTGTTAATAAACTTTGTGCCTCATTTTGACAAGTATATTTTTTTGTTTGCAATACATCGTTTGACCCTTTCATTTTATTTTTGTGTTTGCATCAATGATGTTGATTGTGACCGGGTATTGGCTCAATTAAGCTAAAGAATTGATAACAATGATCATAACAGGTAATACAGTGCAATCAAAGGTTAGACCATCCGAGACTTGGTTCAAGTTAGGCACGTTCTGGTAGCAATTCTTCAATCTGCTTCTGTTTTCAGTTTCCCCTTGGTTACATATACTCTCCCAACTGTGTGTCTGTTTAGAATATTTGATCTTCTTAGTGTAAACAACAATCTTATAATACTTGGAAGTCAAGCTTGCTATGTTTTCAGGAACTTGTCATCGGACGCTACAAACAATGGCCAAAGCTCATAGCTACAAGGTTTTCTTAGATTAAAAGGGCCAACTCTTGAGCCTGGGGGAGGATCGTAAACTTTAAAAGGGCTCGTCCAAAGAAAATATATCTATGAAATAAAATAACTCAATGGTAAACAAGATACACGTTGAATCATGAATAAGTGAACATACTAACAATGTTGCAAGCAGAGACACTGCTCATTGATAACAACTCAACTGGCGTTGCAAAGTTTCGGTTTCCAACTAATAAAGCCCCCAAACATGTTCCTACAGCAAAATTTATCTAGTCTAAACCAACTTTCATGCTTCCTCCACCTAGTTCAGCAAACTAGCAAGTATATATAGCTATGGAAGTCACTGTTTTGTTGCTCCTCCCCTTGTCATAGTGGAGTAGAATCAGTGGACACCATTGATCAGAAACTGTAGTGGCTCCTGCATATGGTTTCTTGATTGTTTGCGATGTTGTTTAATATGCCATGATAAGGTACATTACGTTTTTAGCTACAGTTTATCTCTGTTCACATGTCTTATGCTATTTCTTTTCAATACAAGAAGTCTATGTTCTGCTTCTGTGCTACATGAGAGAATCAGTTTCATTTCTATTCACTTTGCACATAGGCCGGAAGTGTTAAGTACAGCAACAACAACGAGAACATTCAGCGAGAGTCTCGTTGAAACTTAGGATCTAAAGAGATTCAATAATACACAAATTTAACCTTAACTAGTAAAAAGGGCTAGAAGTACTTACTGGCAGAAGTTAACTTGGAGGTGTATACAATGCAAGCTGGCCATCTATCAATCTCCAACTTATTAATTACTTCCAGTAGGGCAATTGCTGCTTTGAAGGCCCACTGACTCTCACTTCACAGGCAACAACACATGAAACCAATCAATTGAGAAATGCCAAAATCATTAGTTCCGAAGGTAATAATGTACCTGTGGAAATCATGGGTTGCACTGGAAATAATGCCACATACATTCCATATACATATATCTTTTCCAGCTTTAGTGGGCAAGTCAAAGGTCTCCAGCTATCGACTGGTAAGTTTTGATGGGAATTCATGTTTCTCCTTCAGGTCAAAGGCAATGTATACCAGAGGTATCATTTGTATCCCATGAAAAGATTTGGTTATAGTGGATAACAAATTGTTGAGACAAGATCCTCTGTCCAATTTTATGGTGTCTTATTGTCTCCAGTAAATCTTAGCCATTTATTTCTGCGGGACTTGTATTTATTTATGCAAGGATTTACGTGAGACTCACATAAATAAATGGCTGAGATTCATTGTACATAATAAAACATCATAAAATTGGACAGAAGATGTAGACTCCAAATTGTTTATCCTCTCTTTCATAAACAAACACAATTTGGGATTAAAATTCTCGAAAGGAAAATAAATTTTATTTACAGAGAGTTATATATTCAAACTTATGAAGCAATTGGCACATGATAGGCTACAACACGGTAATCTGAACATAGGATTTCGTGTGCTCCAAAGGAGCTTGAAGAAGAGGATCACTCACTAACCTGTCACGTCAAAGTTGATTATGTACATCTCGAGAAACATTTGATTATATTTTTGTATGTCGTGTCGTGCACTTCCATTTGCCAAAAAGTTGACGAAGAACTGGTAAAAGTATGATTTGACATTAAACTTTATTTGTTACAGACATAATGACATAAACAATGATCAAACCAAAGTACTAAATAGAAATTTGATGAGAAAATGGTAAGTGGTAGACATTTTTTCCAAAAAGAAGAAAATTTGTGTTGTCCAACCAAATCTCATTTACAAAAAGTAGATAATAAAGTTTGTATCAACTACTCATTAATGTGACATTCCAACTAACTTGGGATATTTTGAGATAGAGGCAAAGCTTGGACTTTTAATTAGTCCTTGGATTGCTCCATCTCTTCATAATTAGAATATGCACGATCTCTTGTCTTATGGAATGAGTGTCCTAATTGATTCGATTATTTAATATGTAAAATTATTATGTAGATTGATAGAATTATTTAATATAAAATAAATTATGTAAAAATGAATTTCTTAATTAATAAAATTATTTAATATGTAAGATAAGTAATTATGTAGATTGTAATCGTCACTTTTTTATTTTTGTTTCCTTTTTCACCCCTAATTAGAGTCATTGATTCTTGATTATAGAAAACAATTAAAATGAACTAGAACTTCAAAAATAATTCATTTGGAAAATATTATTAATCAATTTTTGGATATTTGTACAAACGCTAAAAACGTGATTAAATTTCATAACTTAGTTATGCACTTGGTCAGATAATGATAACAATAACAACAATAATTTAGCGTAAAAAATCTTGCTAAAACGTGAAGTTTGAGGAGGTTCAATAGTATGTAATTTTATCATTAACTAATAGAGAAGTTAGTTATAAATAACTCATATGAGAATAAATAAATAAAACTTAATAAATAAAATATGAAAAGTATTATACTAAATATTATGGTAAGGTTAAATAAATAAATAATAACCACTCAAAGACAGAAAATTCATTAAAAGTAAAGGAGAAACTTATTTTTGAAAAAGAAGTATAAAAACACCATAAAAATTAATGCTTTAGAAGAAATACTTCTATAATACCACATAGTATCAATGGATGATTGACAATTCTTCACATTTTATAGACCCTGGATAAAGTAAAAAAAAAGTCTTTAATTTGTCTCTTTTTATTTTTATGAGTATCTAAAGTGAGCCCTTATAAAGAATAAAATGAGGCAAAATAAAGACAGGTCAAAATTGGGTCTTGGGTTGGTGTTTTTCCTGCTCTTCCTTAAGGTCGGACCTGAATGGACGAGAATACTTTGTCACAAACGAATGTAGAGATTGAGATTCCAAAAACATAGAAAAAATCTTATTCATATACATGTGAAAATGAAGATTAGAATCATAATCAAGTTTTCATTAAAGATGTATTTGCTTATACAACCACAATAACTATTGAAAATGATGACTTTAATCTAAAAAGTCCCGAAAGTGATTTTACATAAATAAATCTTATTTATTTAGTTATGTTATAGTCATAATATAAAAATAAGATTTATTTAGACTTCAACACAGTGGTGAAGAATTGCTCGACTCAAGAATACCTTATTTTAATAAAGCTAATACATTAATATATATATATATATAGCTAATTGCACTAGGCCACTTACTGCTTGGAAACCGTACTTGATTAGAATCTATATTTTGTGACAACTTGGTCTTAACTCAAAAGAACGAAAAGAGAGAAGTTGACCCCAAAAACATATGTGCACACCAAACAAAGTTAATCGCAGAACAACATAAAGTCCAAGATGCTATCCAACAAAAGTTTCCAAACTTAAGGCTAAACAAGATTAGGTGTGTTTTTTGGAGGCTACCTTGTGTCTGTGTTAGGAGAAGAAGAAGCTTTGGAAGTTTGCTGGTGTAAACATGCACAAGTCAAGAAACCCTTTTGTCGAGTATGGTCCCTGCAATAAATTTGAACATGTGACAGGTACAATACGCAAAACAAATAACAATTGGGTATTTAGTTTCCGAGAGGTGGGCAACGGAGAGTGTGTTGTGATTGACTAGCTGTGAAGTTTGGAAGTATCAATCCCACAAATTTATAATGTGTCCATCTTGAGAAGAGAGTCCATTGATTCACTAATGGTCCTTTTGAAACTTTTGTTACCTAACTTTGAGATGTATGTACTCATGGATTCAAGTGCAAGCACAGAGAAACCTAAAACTTTAAACAATCTTTTATTTAGACATGGCCATAGTTTCAACGGACATTGAAGAAAAACTCATTCTTCTGCTCATAAAGACTTTTAGTACATATTTATTGTAAATAAAAACATCACAATTTGAATATAAGAGTTTTTTTGTTCACAAAGACATTTTTTTTTGGTGGTGGAAGAGGGCACAGTTCTGAAAAAAAAGACAAACTATCGAAGATACATGACTCCTATCAAGTCATGAAATAGCCACAGTTTGACTTCAGGCGGCGGATTAGCAAGAAAATGCAACTCCGGAGTAAAAGAATATGCATGATGCAAAAGGCAATCAGTCACAAAGTTTCCTTCACGATAAATATGAGCAAACCGAATGTTGTCGAAACTTGGTCACAAAGACTTTAGTAGCATATTTCGAACAACTTTTAACTTTTCTGTTAAATCCACGAATAGGCAAAAAAGCAAACAAAGTTAGTATACAAATCTCTCCGTTTTATACGTTTTGTAAGAATTAGAAGAAGAGTATAAATTCTTCACTTGATTAATAAGATTAATTATAATAACAATAACTTTAAAATAGAAATTGCATTATCCATGGTGTGAGAAAATTTTCATTAAATGAAAATTTGTATTCGCAGTATAATATATAATTTAATAAATTGCTAAAACAACATAATATCAGAGAAAAAAATATAGAAAATGAAGTGCCATCAATTTTGACAGAAAAAAACAAGAAGAAAGTAGTTGAAATTAAATAAAGTAATGTCAGGAGGAGCAGAAGTCATGTCATAATATAGAATTGAGAGTACATCGCTTAACTTTTGGGGAAATTCTTTCAGCTTTTTACTTGTTTCAATCAATAAAAAGTATAAATCGAGTTAACCGTAAAAAATTTAAAATTTTATTTTTTAAAATTGGTTTATTTTTATAACTTTTTAAAAAAGAGATTATTAAATAAATTTTTATTTATTTTATTTTAATTTATTTTCATAAATTAATAAATTTTTATAAACTAAAATAAATTAATAAAATTTTATTTAATAATCTCTTTTTTTAATTAAACTTTAAATTTGTGGAATTAATTAGAATAATTTTTTAATTATATTTAAATTTTAAATTTATTAAATCTTTAGTGAATTTTATGACTGTATAATATCAGTTGAATTTTTTAAATATTAAATTTTTTATCTTATTAATTTAATTTTTAGTTTAATATTTAAAATATTAATTTATACTAATAAAATAAAAATTGATACATATTAATGAGAAAATTTAGTATTGTAATAAATTAAATCAATTGATGTATAGAAAGCGGCAGTAAAGGCTGCAAACTGCTCCTTACCGACAAGACACCTTTCCAAATTTTACCATTAAATCTCCTTCTTTTGCGAGAAAATTTGCAGTCAGTTCCTTTCATTCTCCCAATTCTCAGTCGGCGCGATTGGCATTCGACATCCCTAATCGTTGACTCAGTGCGCGGAGCACCGGAGTGGAGCGTGGCATATCTATTCTATAAGTCGCGTACTTAGCATGCTCCTCGTCTGTAATGTACTAACTTGATTTGTCTTTTCAAATTTTTCTATTTTTTTTACTTTTTTTATCACAATATTTCACAAATTTTAAAAAATTTACTGAAAATTAAGATAAAAAATTTAAAATTAAAAAAGTTTAATCAATATTAAACCATTGTAAAATTAACTAAATATTAAATATAATTAAAATAGATTGTTGTTATAAATCTAAAAATTTTAAACTTAATTGAAAAAAGTTATTAAAATTAATTAATTTATAAAAATTGATCAATAAAGTTATCAATTTTTAAAAATAAAAATTATTAAAATAAATCGAACTAAAAAGTTAATAATTAAACTAAAAAGTTCCAACACTCGTGTTTTTTACCTTTAAATAGATCTAACCGATTATATTTTTAAATCATTGATAAATCAAGTGAAATATTACTTTGAAAAGCAACAATTTAGTTAAAATTTTGTTGCTCCACAAGATTTAAAAAGATCTAGTAGTATGTAACCTTATCATTAACTAACATATAAATCATTTCCGAAAAGATTTAGGAAGTGCTTGTTAAAGAGTATGAAAATAAATAAATGGAAAATGAATAAATGGTAATAGACGGTTATTTATTATGATTGATTGAATTGTTTTTTATATCCCAACTTTAAGTAATAGTCTATACCCTCATGTGTGGGAGGAATGGTTTTAATTCCCGCAAATATTAATATTTTTTAATTTTTAATTAAACATAATTAAACTATAATTAATTAAGATGTAATTAATTAAAATGTAACTAATTACAATATAATTAATTAAAATAAAATTATTTAAAATATAATTACTTAAAAATTTAATTAATTAATTAAAATATAACAAATTTTTATTTCTCAGTATTTTTAATAAACCAACACTATTAACAGTAATGTCAATCATTCTTTTATTTTAACTAACCATCATAATTATAATGATTATATCAATTATTCTCATTTACTATATTCATTTTTATTATTCCTATTATTATTCCCTGTGTGAATCAACCGCTCATAAAAGTGATGCTAAATAAAGTAGACAAAGCCAGCTTATTTTTTCGCAATCAATTAAAAAATCCCACGAAATATACGATAATATCCTGCTTAAAAAACCGTTAGATTTTTAAGTATAGAAATTTTAATTAAGACTAAAATTAAATTGCTAAAATTTTCTAACTTAAATAAAAATATTAATTTAATATAATTAATTAAAATAAATTATCTTAAGTAGAATTTACTGGCACTTAAAGACTTAAACTGGATTGGTAGATTTGGTGTGGTGTGTCTCACGGTGACTTTTTATTAATGGTCTGAATAAGAGGTTGTTTTCATGAGTGGGGTCAAGCTTGGTGTGTGTGCGATTGTGCGATTCCACTTTCTGCCCCGCCAAACAAAACCAACGTCACACCGAAAGCACAAAACACTGTACAAATTACAAATACCCCCCAACCCCAGAATTATATATTTATCCAATTAATAATTATTAAATACAATTATCTAAATCTTAATAAGAAGACAAGCTTGAAATGAAGCCCACTCCTTTTTTAAATCTCTCTCTTTTCTTTTTTCTTTTTGTTCCTTCCCACTTTCTGCTTTTACTCTGCTTCTGCTATCCTTTCTCTCTTGACAATCACTCTCTGTCTGCACTCAGAGTAGAGAGACCTTGAGAAATGGTAAAGAGCAGACAATAACTTGTTCTCTTGTGTTTTGCTGTGTGTTAATGAGGAGTGGACCTAAAAATCTCATATTCTTCTTCAAATGGCAATACAACAATATGAGCAAACTGCACGTGAAGAACACAACCCTTCGTTTTTACTAGATGCTCTCTACTGTGAAGAGGAGAGATGGGAAGAGGAGGAGGAGGAGGAAGAAGAAGGAGAAGTTTTGGATGAAGAGAGTGCGATATGTAGTAGCCAGAGCACGTTTAATGGGGTGAAACGAAACTCTTCCTTTTTCCCACTTTCGTTATTGCTTGAGCAAGATTTGTTCTGGGATGATGAGGAGCTTCTCTCACTCTTCGTAAAAGAAGAAGAGCAAAGAGTTATTGTCAATGTCAACGATGTGAAAACAGACTCTTCTCTGTGTATGACTCGCCAGGAGGCTGTGGAATGGATACTTAAAGTCAATGCCCATTACAGGTTTTCAGCTCTCACGGCAATTTTTGCTGTAAACTATCTTGATAGGTTCATTTGCAGTCCATGTTATCAGAGAGATAAACCATGGATGATCCAACTTGTGGCTGTGACTTGCCTGTCTTTGGCCGCAAAAGTTGAAGAGACACAAGTGCCTCTTCTGTTAGACCTTCAGGTATCTCTTGCTTGACTTTACCTGTTTGTTTATGCATTTGTATAATAACAATAATAATAAAAAATAATAATAATCATGTTGGATTTTGGTTTCGTTTGATTAGGTGGAAGGGACAAAGTATGTTTTCGAAGCCAAAACCATTCAAAGAATGGAGCTTCTGGTGATGTCTGCACTTAAATGGAAGATGCACCCAGTGACTCCATTATCGTTTATTGATCACATCATTAGGAGACTTGGCTTAAAGAACCGTCTGCACTGGGAGTTCCTCAGGAGATGTGAATGCCTCGTTCTCTCCGTAGTCTCCGGCAAGTTTTTCTGTATAACGGTTGTCCAAGTAGATCCTTTTTTGACCAAAACTTTAGATTTCTCGATAAGCACAAAGTCGGGGGATAAAAGATGACTCTTTATTAGCTTTTTCTGATTCTTATACGTTTCCTTTTGATGGCGTTTTGCAGATTCAAGATTATCCAGCTACCTTCCTTCTGTACTTGCTACTGCTATAATGATGCACGTTATAGACCTAGTTGAGTCCTCGCATCCCATTGACTATCGTTACCAGCTTCTGAGCGTTCTTAGAATAAGCGAGGTTTGTATGGTTTAATTGAGGTTGGATTAACGTACAGAAACACTAGTCATTATTGCAGGACCTAAAAAGCTATTTCACTGCACCTTGTAACAGGAAAAAGTAGACGATTGTTATGAACTCATTCTCGAGTTGGAAAAGACTAGGAGCAGACCTTGTAACAGCAAGTCTCAAAAGCGCAAGTACGAGCCAATTCCTAGCAGTCCTAGTGGTGTGATTGATGCTGGCTTTAGCGATGACAGTTCAAACGATTCGTGGACTCTGAGTTGGTCATCGGTTTCTTCATCACCAGAGCCTCTCTTTAAGAAGAGCAGAACCCAAGACCAGTTGGTCTTTGTTGGTAGTCCCAGTTGATGATCCATCTCTCTCAACTCTCGAATCATCATTTGTCATTTACTATGCTTATGTCCCTTCAGCTTACGCTTCAGTATTCCAAGATTGCCCAACATGTTCTACCGATTCCTCTCCTAGAGATCAACGGGGGAATCGCAGAAGAGAAAGGATGAGAGCGTCTTTCTTGATAACATGTCGTTGGCACTTGTGCCCCTTCCTGTTACGATGTACAAGTCTCTTTAAGAGCATACTTTTTTTATATGGACATATTCCTGTTATAATATTCATGAAAAGAATTTTTGTTCATCTCTAATGTATATGACATTATGATCTCTTCTTCACCTTCCATGCAGTTCTATGATGACAGAATGACAGACAGACACACACACATTAAAATTGTCAAATTCAAACTTAGTTCCCTGAAACCATTTAGGTTACAACTTAGAGAATTTGGAGTTTTGTCTGTTTGCACGTGAAGAGAAGGAGGAGCTTGTCGGAGGGTGGCGGTACTGGGGGTGGTCCGGTGGAAGAGAAGGCAAATGGGGGTTTGACCTCGTTACACGAGCCAATCCTTCCATTATTGTATAGTTTATACAGTGACCCGCAATCCTCTCCATCTCGCTGTCTGAAACCTAACGCCAACCTAAAAAGTGAAGACACTATCTAATGCTCTTGGATTTTCCAACACTTTTGACTCCCATTACACTGTAGTAGCTAAAAGGATTGTTCTCATTTCACGCACCTAGATAGGAACAGAACTGAAACTTAATTGAACCCGTCGTGTAAGATTTTTCTTGCTCAAAGACCAATGGAATTATCATTATCTGTAAGAAACTAAGTGGTCCGTTGACTTACATGTTCCATAGTACATCAGGACAATAATTAGATTGTTTGTACTTGTAAATTATAATCCTTAAACAGTTGTACATTGCGATTACTACCCTCGTGAAATCCTATGGCACGCAGGAGTAAATGTAGAGCATGTCTTAAGCTGCACCTAATAATTAACGATCCATCTGAATATTTATTTTTGTTAGCCTGAAATATTTTAAGAAGGTTTTAATTATAAAAAAGTGTCTTTAATTTATTCACTCTTAAGTTAATTTTTGTTCACACCGAATGAGTCCGTAAAAAATAAAATACTGATCAAACAAATTTCTCTATTTCAGTGATCACGCTGAAGTATAATTGCAACAAGCTCTAAAACAATACTAGCAAGTACGCAACTTTGGCATTTGGCGACATTGAAAACATAGGGGAAAAGGGGGGTTTTTCGTTTACAGGCATGAACAGGGCTAATTTCGATTCTAGTGCGTTAAATCGTCCTTGCTTAATGATTGATTGGTATGCCCTTCAGGAGATGACATGAACTTTATGCAAAGAGTATTTAGGTACGGCTTGAAAAAGAAAGTGAAGTACTAGAGCACTAGCTGGCATGCCTTAGAAGCACTCTAGCTCTATTATTGCCAGTATCATGCCATGACAACAAACAAATTACTGCTAACCAACGTAATACGAGGAATAAAGTTTGCCAATATGGGAAAAAAAGAGTTTTTGCTTTTAAATTTAGGTACATAATTTTGTTGGTAATTTTGATTTAAATATCTAAGAAAACCGAATTAATTTGATCAGTTTAATAATAAAAATTTTGAACGGATCAATTTTTTGATTTAATTTTTAATTTTTTAGTTTTATTCAGTTTAATAATTTTTTATAAAAAATCAGACGATTAATTTTCGTAAACTAATCATTTTTTTGTAAATCAAAATAAACCAATTAATTTTTATTTAATAGTTTTTCAATTAAACTTTAAATTTTTTAAGAATTAAAGATAGTCTTTTTCAATCATTTTAAAAATTTTTAATTTTATTCACTTTTTAACTAATTTTATGATATTCTATTACATGTTAACCTTTTAAACTTTAAATATTTTATTTTATCGGTTTACTTTCCAGTTTAATTTTGAAAACATTGATAGAAAACATTGCATGAATGTGTCAAAAATCGGTTAGTTATATAAGGCACTATTTCTACTTTAAGATTGTGAGGCTATATTAATAGTTAGTGATTAATTCAGCTTCTTTTCCTTTTTGTTTGTTCATGGGATTAGGCTAAACCTGGATTAACATAATAATCTTTCCTGGTTAAAGCATAAACAAAGTTAGGTTACCCACTAAGGCAGTGAAGTTTACATGTCCATAGTTTTCCTTCTTAAGATTGCCAAAGATTCTTGATGCCCCATTTTTTAGTGGATTCTAAATAAACCATTTTTACTCTTTTCTTTTACTTTATTTACCAAAAAAAGAAAAGAAAAGAAAAAGAAGTCTCTCTTGCTTTTCTCACATGCTATACAATAATATTATTACTCGAAAATCCATTTAGTCCAAGCGGTGCATGCCAGTCACCTTTGTTGGAATGAGAACTCACCAACTCTCTTGTGTGTGTGTTTATATTCTCAAGACACTTAAGTCTATTTTTATCATCTCCCAATTGATGTAATATTTAGGAATTCTCACATTTCTTCTAAAACATGAATTCCAGGACAAGCAATAGCAATCTAGATGCATAGCAAACAAAGAAGTCAGCTCTGAAAATGAAATTCATGAAGAAATAAAGATGTTATTGTTGTTTGTTGAGCTACAAGAAGTTAAAAAGTCAAGTTGTGGGAGACAAAATCTTTGATATGGTGGAGAGGTTGTCTTATTGAGGCCTCCCGCTTTTCTTCTCTACTTTAAGGTTGGTAGATTGTAGATGGTGCAGCAGTAGAGATGCATGCCTATTGCCTAGTGCTCAAGAGTCATCATACCAAAGTAAAGACAGAGAATGTGGGTGTTGGTTTTTCAAAGGGAAACAGCTTGCTCCCTCTATCAGTCTCGGTCTCAAGGTCCAAAGATGGTGAAGTCAGTTTGTCCCTACCCCAATAATTGTAGAATAATATGATCATGGCAAAGTCTCTTAGACTGGTGATATTAAGAAACTTTTTTTTTGACTTGGTCTCTCTCCATTCTCTTGTTATTGTTGCATGGCATCAAGTGAATCACATGAATCCACATCTGGGGTCTGGACCAAAACATAAACCCTATCGTTCCCTGTAAACTTTTTTTTTTTTTCCAACACTTTTCTCGCGTACAGCTGTAAAGCTTCAAAGAGAATAGAAAAAAGAGGACCATATAGATGTGTGGGCCTCCATCTCTCTATGTTCAAGCTCTAAGCTTTGCGTAGTAGCCAGGTTTTGTTATTTATTGGGATTTGGAAACATAAACAAGTAGTTACTCAGAAGCACTAGTGAACTCTGCATTTCTTACCCTTGCAAGCCCCAAGTGAGGTTTCTGCCAAATATTTTGAATTCACTTTCTTGACCCTTTAAAGAAAAATAAAAGATAACCCTCTTCTTAGTTATGAAAGTGAGAAAATGTCAGGGACTGGATTATTACCATGGTCCAAATCAACTTTCTACTGAAATGAAGAAGCTTTTGAGTATTTGAGGCGTATGCGTCCCCCTTGAAGTCAACAAACACACTTCATTTTTCCTGCTTAGCTCATTTATCTTGTCTGGTTTGTGTAGCTACTCTCCAGGCTTTTCTGCAGCCGCAGTAGGTGGTTTTGAATTTTCCAGAGCTAGGCATTATAAGTTTATCAAAGCATAGTTTACTGGGCAAGTTGACATTTTGTGTTCCATATTTGTTCCTTCTTCCGAGTGTGACATTTTTTACCTGTTCTTTAGAAACTGCGGTATCTTTCTAATTCTCAATCTTTAGAATTGTGACTTAAAAGTGGTTATGGGCTACATGCATCAGGAAGAACCAAGAAACTATTCCGTATTTGAAAATTCTTTGTTTAGTTACACATTTAATAACACAAGAAGTTCCAGAGCATTTATGTTTTGGAAGGTTCTGATGTCTCAGTAAATGTTTCATCCTATTAAGTAACTGGAAGAAAGAGAGCATATTTATTGTGTTTCAAGCTCTCGAGGGGCTGTCCATCACATCCATACACATGGCCATGGTACCTTCCTTCCTGAATTCTGAGAACTATGACCCCTCCAAGAGATCAGAACATAGGCCCCAAAAGCTCCTGTCAGCTGCCTCAAATTGCACATCCAACGCGTGAATCAAATAATTGTTCATATTTTTCTGAAAAGAAATGTATACATTCGGCATCCAATGTGGTTTAGAGTTATTACAAGAGGTCACCATCTCATGCAATGCCAAAAACTCAATCCCGTTTGGTATCTAACTTCTTCTCCTGCTTTTACTCTCTGTAACATAAATGTAATCAATGAAGCTACGAAGGAAATTTATAGCCCAACTTACCCAGAGAAGTTTCATCATCTACTGTGTTTGTGCCAAAGCTGGATACGAATTCAAGGTAAAGTCCACCTCAAAAGTTTGTTCGCAGAAGATTCAACTCCACCGCAAAAGCTAACTCATAAATAACCCTTACACATTTGTAGTTTTAACATCTTATTGATGGGTTTCAATTTAACTCTTGTATTGTATGGATAAAAACATCTACAGAGAGTAAATGAACTGGCTAAAGATCAAGTTATTCATGGGAATCATGACAACTTTGGGCGGTCCCTGCACAATGGAAAACCATTTAAACCTTACATTCCAAAATCTGAATGGGACCTTATTGAATATACCTTCAATGGGGGCAAGATTACCGATTCCCGCCCCGCCTATAACTTGCTGTAGATAAAACTAAAATGCTAATGGGAAGTAGACAAGTGGGCATTCAATGGAGAAATAAAGATCAGTCCAGTGTTGGGTTTGGTGGTCCTAAGGAAAAAGGGTAAGTGAAACCTAAAGCTTATTGTGTTATCGCATTCTTTAGTAGATTAAAAATTTTTTAATTCTCCAAGTCATGCAGGTTGGTCATTAGGCCTCTTGAGTCAAGAGTGCTCATTACTAATGTGGTCAGAAGAAAAGGACAATAGGACTATTTGATGTTTTCAGGGGTCAGCCATGTCCCAATCTGTGAAACTTGGTTTCTATCCTGCAAGCATGTCTGCTGTCTCAGACAAAGATTTAGGGTATCTTTTGACAGGGTAGGGTGACCCAAACCTTATCACTGTAGGCCTGGATATTAACTATTGAGTGACCCAAATCTTATCACTGTAGGCCTGGATATTAACTATTGATGAATGAAAAATGTTTCGCGTTTGGTAACATTATAAACAAGTTCATTAACTCGGAACATGTTCACTAGAAAATCAAGTTACGAACATAACAAAGAACAAAGATGCCATCTTTTTCTTTTCAACATTTCCTATAATAATGCAGAAAAGAAACAATGAAGCTGGAACAGATACAGGATACTGATAAGGCTTCATTACAAAGTTTTAAGACATTGGAATTGTTTCCTCAGTCTCAATCTCAATTGAAGCCATATATATGCAGGAATATAATCCAGAATTGATTAATTTCACTTTTTGAAGCCAACTAAGATAAAAACCAGAGGGTTAAACTGTTTTGTCTTCTCTTTAGCATAACTGTTTTGTTATTTTAACGGAGAAGAGAATGTTCCAATAGATATACAACCTTATAAAAAGAAATAAGGTCAGGAATATAATGGTAAAAGTCAAATTAAAGGTAGCCAATATTATTGAGAAATTAAGAGAGACAAATCTTTAGTGGTTTGAACATTTTAAAAAAAGATACTCAAATGCTCCAATAAAAAGATACGAGAAGATCGTATTCAAAGACTATAAGAGAAAAAAAGAGAGGCATAATAAAACTTGAGAAGAGATGATCAAGAATGATATGACAATATTGAAACTTACCGAGGACATGATCAATAATAAAAAATTTTGACGTTCTAGAATTCAGAAGATTTCTCGTAAAGAGATTCTTGTAATTCTTCTTGTAGTTAGTCTAAACTTGTAAATAGGTAGTACTTATCTCTTAGGGATTTAGTTTGAATTAGTTATTCTTATTCTTATTGTTACTACTACGATTACAATTACCATTACTACTATTATCACCTCCACCATTATTACGACTACTACTATTACTACAATGATGACTATTACTACTATTACCATTATTCCTACTCTTATTGGACCTTTCCAAATTTCGTAGAACTGTAAGACTCATGCTGAGTGTTGTTTATTTTAATATAATTGGCAGGCTCTAGGTGGAGATTTTATGTTGATACAGTGGCACTTTAAATACTTAAAGTAACCTTTTTTTCCCCAAAATTTCCCTCTTTCAAACAGGAGAATCATTTTCACCTGCCAAACTCTTCATCCAATTGTCTGTAATACTGTAATTAATTGATATGCTAGTATCAGAAAGAGGTCTACAATAACTTATGGAGGGAAAAATCCACTTGCAGTGCAAGTTGCTCCAAATGTTGGTAATTTTATCTAAAGTTTGTTATAAATATGTGGGGATTGTTGGGTAGGGACATTAAAGTTTGGTTGTAATTCAAAGATATGTTTCATGTGAAACAAGCTGAGCTGATACAAACTTATTCAATGGCATTCCATTGCGCTTTTGCAATTTGTCACTTCTTGCAGGGAGGATGGGAACCAGAAACTTCAACCCGTGACTTGAGTACGCAACTGAATTATGATCCTAACAGAAACATCTTGGGACTATAGTGCTTGTATCCCGTAAGGGAGGACACAAAGATATTATGGTAAGCAGAGAGTTTGGTTGTGTAATAGGTCAACCCTGAGACCCTCGTTAGTTAATGTATGATTGTATGTGATTATTCGGTGAATCAGTACTTCAAAAAAAGTGATACAAATGATCGTTTAAAAACTTATGCATCTTAAAACTTCGTGTTTAAAGATTACTAAGGAACTAATCCTTATGTAATTATGTGATTTTAACTTTGGGAAACCTTTCAGTACTGTCCTGCTGGTAATTGCCAGCTACATCACAGAATGTACCTAGGCTGCAGTAGTCAAACTGATATGCTTTATTTTATGACATGAAACAGGTAAACAATTTCACCACTTTCTCATTAACCTGCTTTGCAATAGCCATTTACTGATATATTTTGTTAGCTCTGGAGGTCTATTGGTATAGATTGTCAGGGAACGTTATTTTCTAGTACTTGGTATCAGTCAACGTGCTTCATTACATTTGATCTTACAAGCATTGTAAGAGAGGGAGAGTGACAGGTTAGACTTGCTCTAGACATGAAACTGGACCAGTTAAGATATAATTTTGGGCCTATAGCTTTTAAGTTGAATAGTTTCTATGCACATTGTCGAACCGTTTGGAGAAGTTCCGATAAACAAACACAATTTTCTTAATAAGGTTATATTGGTTGGCTCCTCAGACGCAACATCTTTCATTCTACTCTCATGAAGTTGGTGAAGTTAATGCTTTTTACGCATGCACAAATCCGAACTTTGCAGGATCGCAGCACAGGCTAGAACTCCACAAGTAAATAAAGGAACCAGTTAGTAATAGAAGATGTGAAGGATGCGAATCTCGTACCATATTGGCCCAAAACGATGCAAAATTTAACAGTACTATATCGGCCTATGATACCGGCCTATGACCCTGTTGTGTGTGTGTGTAGTGTTGCAAAATTCCAGTGTTGTGAGCTTAAGACAAGGTTGTTTTTTGTAAGTGAAAATTTCCTAAAAGTGGAATCGTGTGTGATAATTGATAAATTGATAATGTGATTGCTTGTGTTGTATTCTTGTGATCTTGTAGTGTATGGCTAGTGAATTGTGATTTTGGAAGTTTAAAATTATGTTATTCATAAAAATTAACAAAATGCTGTTTGGAAGTCAGAATTGATTGTGATTGTGTTTTTGTGACGATTGGAAACTTAAAATTTGAATTGAGTTATAAATTTAAGGTTGTTCTTATCTAAAATTTGAGATTGAAATATCTTAAAATTTAAACGAAAGGTTAGTTTTTATTATAAATTGGGTTACATATTATATTGTGTAACATCAAAATGGATTAGTTAATTTATGGTTTAATTATATAATTAAATAATTATACAAATTGAGTTATAATTGTGAGTTTATATTTATGATCGAATTGTTTAATCAACTATTTAATAATCATACAAGCCAGGTTGTAGTTAAGAGTTAATGGTTGAATCATATAATTGTATAAAATAGGTTATAATTGTAAGTTTATATTTAGATTATGTAATGACACAAAATAATTTATATTTGTAACTTTATGGTTGAATTATGTGATTATACAAATTAAATTATAAATGTGAGTGTATAGTTAAATTATACCATCATCATCATCATCATCATCACACCCAATCTGAAGTTCCGCAATAAAGTGAGATCTGATAATACTCAATCTTACCCTTGCATAATAGAAAGGCTAGTTTTAGATCTGATTCTTGGATTTTTCCTTGTTTCTCTCGAAGGATACGTCTTGTCCTTGTGATGTCAAAGCCTTGGTTTCTCCTTTCAGATCTTGTGTTCATTTTGGGTATTTGTTTAACTTGATAGCTTGTCTGGATATAAGCTTGTTTTGTGCATCGAAGTTCTCTTAAACAAAGAGGGAAAGTGATTTTTACTTGATTTTTCAAAGGTTTCTTAGTTTCTTTTGTTTACAATGTGTATGGACTTACACAGGCTTGCGTTTTGTAGTTTTTGGGTTCATTTGACCTTGGATATAGAAATGAGAATAAATGCTGGGTTGGGTTGAGAAATGGAAATGTTGTATCTCAGCTTTGTGATGGCAAAACTTTAATTTAGTAGCACTTGTAATGATTTTCCCTAATTAAATGTAACTATTAGGTGATAAATATGAATTTGTATTTTTAGCTTTTTACTTAAATATGAGTATTGGTTGTTTATTTATAATATAGTCACTCTCCTTTTCCGTTCCAGTTTATCTAGTACAGGGTAATGTTTTGTGCTTTACTAAATTTTATATATTCACATTAGATATCTACAATTATACTTTTTCCTTTGATTTTTTCATTTTAATGGAAATAAAGAAATTTTCTTTTTTAGGTACTCTTGAAGCTGGCTCTTGGTTAGAATATGAGGCACTGGAAGGCATCTCATCTGAGATGGTTTTCTCTGCAATAAGGTTTAAAATAACAAACTTTTTTAAATGATCCAAGGTTAGTTTTTGTACAACAAGCTTTGGAAAGACTTCAATGTTTGGATTGTTATAATAACACAAAATAAGATAAAGTTGAGATTTGTGAGTTTACAATTGAATTATATAATCATACAAAATAGGTTATAATTATAAGTTCATTTTTGAATTACTGACACAAAATAGTTTATGTTTAAATTATATAATCATAACATGAGTTATAGTTAGGAAAGTGTAGCAATTAATGTATATATTTGATGTTTGGGTTTATAAAGAAACATGAGTTATTAAGAAATTATTATTGATATATTTCTTCATTTTTCTGCACAAATTTATTTGGTACGATGGTATCAATTTAATTTTGATATATTTCTTTATTTATTTTTATAAAAAAATTGAAAAAAGTTTAAGTACTTTAAGAAAATTTAATAATTCTTCTTGAATGAAAAATCGTACTATTTATTTATATTTAAACAAATATTAGAAAAATCACTATATTAAAAAAAGTTTAAATAGGATGAAATATGGGGTTAATATACAGATTGTATGTATTAATAAGTTATTATTAGAAAGATCAAATCTTCATAGCGACGTTAAATAGATATGGCGCGTTCGCTGGTCAGGGATGAGGCCGAGGTGGTGGGCAATGACCTCGTTATTAAGGACGGAGGAGTTGACCGCAATTTCTACAAGGTCGATGATGATGGTGGGAGCTTCGACGATCATGATGTGGCGGAGAGCGTTGGCTATGGAAGCGTCAGTGTGGCAAACAGGGATGGATTTACATCCTCCAAAAAATTTCATATAAACATATTATCATTATAAATTTTGATCTCATAAAAAAATAAAATTCTACTCTCATTAAAATTTTGTCTCCATTAAAAATAATATTTTATCTTCATTAAAATTTTGCCCCAATTAAAAAAGTTTTTGGATCCATCCCTTGCGGCGAAGCTCGAATTTGGCGTAATCGTCTCTTAGCTCTCTAATTTTGACCATCGGGAAAGCTGGTACGATACTCGTTCCATTGTTGCCAGAGTGAGTCCCTCTGTTCGGGAAGTTAGCTGGAACGGAGAAGGCAGTGGCAGCAGAGTTGAGCAACAGGATAACAAGGCGACGTCGTTCACTCGTATCAAAAGAAAGGAGACGGTGTCGTTTAGTTAAGAAATGAAAAAGTGGACGAGAGGTGGTGGAATTGTTTATCAATTCCTATCGTTGCAAGATGATGGGCAAGTGAAGTGGGATACTTCACCATATTAATGTATTTAAGCAATCAAATAGAATTATCTGAAAAGGAATTACTCATAGAGGAGATAATAGGATTGAAACAACAATCGGAGAAATTTGTAAATATTTTTTAAGGTGGCAGAAAGGTCACCTTCTTGCCTATATGATCACACAATTATGGTAAAGGAGGGAGATGAACCAGTCAACTTAGACCTTACAGATATCTAGGAATATAAAAGGAGGTATAAAAAAAATTAGTGAATGAAATTATTTTTTATTAAAACTTAACAAAACGATATTATTTTGATCAATTAGTTCATTACCTATTTAAAAAAAACGTCTTTTTATAAACTTAACAAAACAATATCGTTTCAACTTGAGTTTGTTTAAGATCAGGTTGATTAAGCCCTCTCGAGCCTAAGTCTAATTCTGATATAAAATCTAATCAACTCAGTTTGCTTATTAACTTTAGATTAAAAAAAAAGTCAAATTTAGACCGAAATATCATGCTTACAATTATGACCAGTTAAATAAGCCATTAACAACATTGCTGTAAAAGGTGATGCTACTTTTAAAGCATTAAAGACGATAATATTGAGTTTAAATAAGCCATTAACAACATTGCTGTAAAAGGTGATGCTACTTTTAAAGCATTAAAGACAATAATATTGAGTGAAGTAGTGCGAGCATTGCCAAACTTTAGGGGATATGGTTAAGGACGAATTCAGAAATTTTTTTTAAGTGGAGGCAAAATTTTAATGAGGACAAAATTTTATTTTTAACGAGGAAAAATTTTAATGGAAACAATTTTTTTATGGGATCAAAATTTAAAATAATAATTTTTTATGTGAAATTTTTTGGAGAAGAGCCCCCACTTTCTCCCAGTGTAGCTCCGTCCCTGGATATGGTAGTAGAAGTTATACCAACGGTGGTGAAATTGTGGTTGACTTAATAAAGGAAGGTCATCTGGTGCCTTATGGCAGTAAAATTCTTTCCTCTTAATATATATGTACGTCAACATATAAGAATGAATTATAGTGATGGCAATTCATTACTAGTTTCATTACCTAATTGGTAGACATTTTCTGATGCAAACAAACGATCAAAGCCTGAAATAATTCTTAGAACAAAAAAATTACTACATCCTTTTAACAACTATGGATTCTTAAACTTTTAGGCTTTGATTTTGAGATTAAGTATAACACAAGAGTAGAGAAAAATGCAATATATGCCTTGTCCATAGTCACTAGTAAAGAGTTGTACAATATGGTTGTATTCAATGTACAAATTGAATTGTTATAGGAGATATAAAAGAGCTAGGGGTAAGATGCACATCTTAGAAAACTAATTCATGAGTTCAAGGAAGGAACCAACACTAATACAATGTATTAATGGTCTATGATATGCTGTTGTGGAAAGGGGCACCAGCTATTGACAAGGATTCAACATTAAGAGCTAAGGGGCCGTTTGGTTCCACTTTTGTTCTTATATTGTTGTTTTTAGTTTCTGTTTCCTTTTTTATTTCTATTTTTTCTAAAAAAATGAAAACCTGTTTGGTTGAGATTTGTAATATAAAAACTGAAAATAAAAACCTGTTTAATTGAGATTTCTAATAAAAAATTGAAAACAAAAATATGTTTGGTTTTATTATCATGTTTCTATTTTTTTTAATATATATCAAATTTAATGTTTAAGTTTGCTAATCTTCACATCATTTAATGTGGAAAATGTTTTGAAGCCATAATTTAAGTTGTTCTTATAACTTAAAACTACTACGAAAATAATAAATCAAGTGAAGATTAGGCTTTACCTTTGATAAGGCCTCTGCCATAACGTGAAGAAAATGCTTGGATAAAGTGCTATATTAAATAATATGAAATGATGTGAAGACAAAGTGAAGACTAGGCTTTGTAAGAAGATAGATTCCGTGATAAAGACATGAGGATGAGAAGTGAAGAAGGATAAAGTCTCTGCTACATTAAATAGCATTAACCTTATGTATGGTTACTGTCTCCGTCGGTGGAGACAGTAAACAAAACACAAAAATCTTGTACCTCGCAGTATTTGATTTGCTGACTCAACTTATTTTTGTTCTGACTCCAGGTCACAAAAACATAAATTTTTTATTCTTTCCAAAACTGGATGACAAGATTTCTTGTCCCTGTGACAGAAATAAAACAAATAAGTAACTTCTAGAAATACCACTCCTCCCATATCCCCCCC
>JANIJH010000224.1:69397005-69413561 GCA_024520975.1 Erythroxylum areolatum | reverse complement strand
TTGTTGAATGTTTGTAATGATTGGGAATGACTGGAATGGTATACAAATTAACGCGGGCTCGATTGTCTACTGTTTTTTGCCCGTATGAATGTTTACAAAAAATTTTGATACTGAGTTTACTGAGTGATGTAGCACGCTACCTTCGCAGGGCACGAATTCAGATATCACCATCGATGTCAGGTTCGGATCACGTGGGAGTGGGGTGTTACACCGTTAATAATGCCAATTTTTATTGAAATAAGATTGCAACTAATGTGTGGTACGTAAAGAAAATTGTCAAAAAGTAAAGATTTTGTGTTAGTTAGAACCTGAAAACTTCCCGTATGAGAGATTGGGAGATTGAAACCATCACCAACTTGAAGTTTTTCATTACCCGAATACGGCTTTCTAAGACTCAAATTGTGAAGCCCATTATTGATATGGTGAGATGCCCCTGAATCGAGAATCCATTCTTGGGAAAAGGCTGCAGCAGGTGCTGAATGAGCCAAAGAAGCAGGTACTAATTGTGCAATATATGCTAAGGGATCATTCGTTAACGAGCCGAAGTGTGAAGGTGTTGCGCAGTGAAGTTCCTGCTTTGATGATTGATGTTGGTGGCTTACTTCAGGCGTAGGTGCATCACCATAGTGATAGACAGGCGTGGGTAGAAGAGTGCCAGGTTGAACAAACTATACTGCACTAAGCTGGGATGCAAACTGCGTTGCACCAGTGGCACCGACCTGTGAGTATGTAAGATGAGCGCCTGGTCTTGCACCAGTTTTGAGCCCATGTTGTAGCTTCCGACAGTCCTTCACTAAGTGCCCAGCATTACAAAAAAACAACACAATCTGTGACGTTTTATTGATAAAACGTCGCTGAATGTGAAGAATTTTCATGATGTTTAAAAAACATCACGAAAAGTTCGAATTTTCCATGAGGTTTTATGAAAACGTCAGGATTTGTATCACTTTTTGCAACATTTTTTATTAAAACGTCACGAAATGGAAACCGTGACGTTTTGTTGAATAAAACGTCACTGAAGTCTTCAGCAACAAAATGACGTCGTGTTGGTATACTTAAAAACGTTCTACTTCAGGAGCAAAACGACGTCATTTTGTTTTCTTAAAACCTGTACCCGAGTCCCCTTTCCCCCCACCTGTACGCTATTTCCTTCGTTCTTCCTCCTCCAGATCTGCTCCGTCATCCGTCGTCTGCGTATTCTCCGTCAAGCTGCTACATCTCCGGCCATTGTCGTCATCTTCTCCGGCGTATTTCGTCAAGGTTTTTTCGTCTTCTCTCTATCTTTTTAATGTATTTTGAGAGAGATTGTTTATTTCGGGAGTTACGGCATAGTAGTGTTATTTTGTTGCCTCGAATGAGTTTCATTTTGAATTTTTTTCCTTTACCGTGTTAGGTTTATTACGCAACAAACGTTTGTGGTTTGCGATAAGAAATGAATATTACTAGTAATGGCCTACGAAAGTCTGACTAAGAAGCTTGAACAACCTGTGACGCCACAAGAGCAACACCACAAACTTTGACCACGCACGCCGACCTTGTTCTATCTAAGTTTAGGCTTTTCCCTTTTTTACCAAAATTACACATATGTCACTAAAACTCGAATCCCTCGTAGAAGCCTCTAGAACTCCAACCATCTATGTTCCTTCACACACACACTAAACCTTTTAAACCCTTTACTCTCGAACCCCACCAAAATAACACGGACTCTCTTCTATCTCTGGCTCATCGCTCTCTAGACATTTCCCTGTGTTTTTTTGCAAAGTAATGGAAGAGGACTTTGATCATCCCGCCGACGACAAAATGATGGACAACGATCTCAATCTCCCCGGTGACACTTTGGTGCTGAAGGTCAACGAGGAGAAGGAAATTACTAATCAAGGATTGAAGAAGAAGCTTCTTAAGGGAGGTGAAGGATGGGACACTCCTGAAAAATGGAGACGAAGTTGAAGGTATTGTTATTAGTATTACTATTGTTGCTTTGATGGATTGGAGCTTATTTTATCTTTCTTTTTTCCTTTTCTGGTTTTGTGATTGCGAAGTGAGTTCTGCTTTTTTTCAGTTCATTATACTGGGATGCTACTGGATGGGACTAAGTTCGACTCTAGCCGGGATAGAGGGACGCCGTTGAAGTTCACCCTTGGTCAAGGTTAATGATTTTTTCCCCCTCATTTACATTTGCTTATTAGTAATGATAGGAGCCTTGTTCTTTGAGCTTTTTCTTTGCTTTAAGAATGAGGTGCTTTTTTGTGAGATATGTTAGGATCTTTGATTAGTTAATAAATCCCTATCTTATGGGGATGTCAAGGACATCCTTGACTTTGTCTTGGTTTGTTATTAGAATTCCATAGACTTAGGCAATTAGCTAACAAACTCTGTTTTGTATGATGTATATATACAACACAGTTCGTTTAATAAAATGATTGTAATTTCCTCTCAATTGTCTTGCTCTCTCTTTTCTTAACATTTGGTATCAGAGCCCCACTACGGGGTTAATAGAAGCAATAGTCTTCTACTTGTTTTTCACGCAAACATGTCCATAGAAAGTTCCTTTGTACAATTAGCAGTACCAAAGTTTGATGGGCACTATAATCATTGGGGATGCTCATGGAAAATTTTCTACGATCGAAGGATTATTGGAACTTGGTGGAGAATGGGATTCCTGCAGCAGCAGAAGGTGAGACACTGACAGAAGGACAGAATACGAACATTGAAGATCAGAAGCTGAAGGATTTGAAAGCAAAGAACTATCTCTTTCAGTCATTAGATCGTTCAGTTTTGGAGACAATTCTCAATAAGGATACGGCAAAAAATATATGGGATTCTATGAGGTAGAAATATTAGGGCACAACAAGAGTCAAGCGTGCACTGTTGTAATCTCTTCGTAAAGAGTTTGAAGTTTTGCACATGAAAGTAAGAGAAACTGTGAATCAGTATTTTGCCAGAAATCTTACGATTGCAAACAAGATGAAGGGAAACGGTGAGAACAAAGGAGATACTGTCATTATTGAAAAAATTTTGAGGTCTATGACTCCCAAGTTTGCTTATGTTGTGTGTTCCATTGAAGAATCTAAGGATACAAGCACACTAACTATTGATGAGTTGCAAAGCAACCTGCTTGTGCATGAACAACGCATGAGCAGTCTTATGGAGGAAGAACATGCATTAAAGATATCTCATAGAGATCAATTTGAAGGACAGGGTCAAGGACAAGGGAGAGGAGGTCGTGGAAGAGGAAGAGTAGATCAAGCTTTGACAAATCGATGATGGAGTGCTATAATTATCATAAACTTGGACATTTTTAATGGGAATGTCCAACAAAGACGGAGGCTAATTATGTAGAGACAAATGAAGGGATGCTATTGATGGCACTTGTAGAAACAAACACTGCCAACATTGCAGATACCTGGTTTCTTAATTCCGAATGCAGCAATCACATATGTGGCAATAAGGAGAATTTCTTTGATTTTGATGAGAGCTATAGGGTTTTTGTGAAACTGGGCAATAATTCAAGCTTGCTTGTAGCAGGGAAAGGCAACATAAGGCTGTTAGTTCATGGCATGACATAAATTATCGCAGGTGTGTTTTAAGTACCAGAGCTGAAGAATAATCTGTTGAGTATTGGGCAGCTACAGGAAAAGGGGCTTGCCATATTGTTTCAAGGTAACAAATGTAAAGTTTATCATCCTAATAAAGGGTTAATTATGGACAAAACAAAGTCTGCAAATCGGACGTTCACTTTGTATGCTATTTCACGACCTATTGCATATGCGTGCTTTAATATGATCACAGAAGATTTGGTGTAGCTCTGGCATTGTAGGTATGGATACCTAAGCTTCACAGGTTTGAAGACACTTTTGCATAAATGAATGGTGCATGGCTTGCCATAGCTTTAGTCTCCATTGAAGCTATGCAAAGATTGTTTGGTTGGAAAGTAGCAGTGGGGTCCATTTCCAAAGAAGAGCAATTGGATGGCTTCTCAACCTCTTGCTTTAGTCCACGTTGATATATGTGGGCCAATCAAAATTGTCTCCAACAGCAAAAAGAGGTATTTGCTCCCTTTTACTGATGATTTCAGCCGAAAGTTATGGGTTTATTTCTTAATAGAGAAGTCAGAAGCATTTGTTATATTTAAAAGATTTAAGGCTCTCGTTGAAAAGGAGTCAGATTTCTTCATCAAAAGTTTGCAGACAGATCGAGTAGGAGAATTTATATCACAAGAATTTACTAATTTCTGTGATGAGCACGGCATAAAATGACAATTGACAGCTGCCTACACACCACAACAGAACTGGGTTGTAGAGGGAAAGAATAGGACCATTATGAACCTGGTTCGAAGCATGCTTTCAGAGAAGCAAATTCCAAAATCTTTTTGGCCTGAAGCAGTCAATTGGTCAGTGCATGTCTTGATTCGGAGTACCACCTTAGCAGTAAAGAATATTACCCTAGAAGAAGTATAGAGTGGAGTCAAGCCATCAGTTAAGTATTTTAGAGTTTTTGGTTGTATCTCCCATGTTTATATGCTAGAAAGTACTCGGACAAAGCTAGATGATAAGAGTGTACGTTGTATCCTGTTGGGAGTTAGTGAGGAGTCAAAGGCTTATAGGCTTTATGATCCAATCTCACAAAGGATCATTATAACTAGGGATGTTGTGTTCAGAGAAGTCAAGTGCTGAAATTGGGACAAGAAGTATGAAGAAAACATTATATGTGATTTAGAATGGGAAGAAGAAGAAGTGGATGCAACTGCTGAGATTAAAGAAGGTTGTTGTGGTGAAGAAACAGAAACATATGTGACTTCATCTTCTGACTCGTTGCATGAAGATGATACTCATGGACGGATTTAGGTGTCACCAGTGTGGATGAAAGATTATGAAGCAGGAGAAGGGCTCTCGGAAGAAGAAGGGGATATGATTATGTTTGCAACCACTGGAACTGATCTTACACACTTTAAGGAAGTTGTAAAGGTGAAAATTGTAGATAGGCCATGGATGTAGAAATGGAAGCAATAGAAAGGAATGGCACTTGGGAACTGATGAAGCTACCCGAAGGAGGGAAAAAGATTGGGGCAAAATGGGTTTATAAGACCAAATTTGATGAAAATGGTGTGCTAAGCAAGTATAAGGCTAGGCTTGTAGTAAAGGGGTATGCTCAACAATATAGGGTGGACTATACATAAGTGTTTGCTTTTGTAGCTCGTATGGAGACAATACGGTTAGTGATAGCACTTGCAGCATAAAGAGGATGGCCAATTTATCAACTTGATATGAAGTTGGCATTCTTGCATGGGAAATTGCAGGAAAACATTTTTGTAGAGCAGCCCATTGGTTATGTGCATAAGGGAGCAGAACAGAATGTGTACAAGTTAAAGAAGGCACTCTATGGACTTAAATAAGCATCACGGGCTTGGTACAGTCGCTTAGAAGCCTATTTTTTGAAAGAAAAATTTGAGAAGTGAAACTATGAACACACCTTGTTCATCAAGACAAAGGAAGATGGCAACGTGCTGATTGTAAGTTTTTATATTGACGATCTTATTTTTACTGGAAATGATGAGTCTATGATTGCAGGATTCAAAGACTCCATGAAGCGTGAATTTGACATAACAGACCTTGGAAAAATGAGGTATTTTCTTGGTTTTGAAGTTTTACAAAGAGCATATGGGATTTTCATCAATCAAAGAAGATATACTTTGGAGGTACCGTAAAAGATTGGGATGGACAAAAGCAATTCTGTTCGCAATCCAGTTGTTCCTGGATTCAAACTCATAAAACATGAAGGGGGAGTAAAGGTGGACAAAATGCAATTTAAGCAGCTTGTGGGCAGCTTTATGCATCTCACGTCAACTCGGCCAGACATGATGTTTGTTGTGAGTCTTATTAGCACGTATATGGAGAATCCCACTCATTTTCATTTGCAGGTGGTTAAAAGGGTATTGAGGTATCTGAAAGGAACAACTGACTTCGGGATATTCTATAAGAAGGGAGGAGATGATGATCTTGTTGCTTACACAGACAGTGATTATGCTGGAGACTTGGAGGACAGGAAGAGCACTTCAGGGTACGTATTCTTGTTAAGTTTAGGAGTAGTCTCGTGGTCATCAAAGAAGCAGCCAGTAGTTAGTATATCTACCACAGAAGCAGAGTTCATAGTTGCTGCTTCGTGTGCTTGCCAAGTGGTCTGTTGAAACGGGTTATACAGAAGCTGGACTCAAGCCAAAGTCAGAAAACTATTATTCATTGTGATAATAATTCCACAATCAAGCTTTCAAAGAATCTAGTCATGCATGGGCGAAGCAAGCACATAGATGTGCGTTTCCGTTTTCTTTGAGAGCTTACCAAGACTGGTACTGTGGAGTTGGTACACTGTACTACGCAGGAGCAAGTGGTTGATGTGATGACTAAACCACTCAAGCTAGATGTCTATCTGAAGTTACGGGAATCTCTGAGAGTTTGCTCTATGTCTGATATAAACTAAACACTTGTAGTATTTAGTTTAAGGGAGGAATTGTTAGGATCTTTGATCAGTTAATAAATCCCCATCTTATGGGGATATCAAGGACATTCTTGACTTTGTCTTGGTTTGTTATTAGAATTCCATAGACTTAGGCAATTAGCTAGCCGACTCTGTTTTGTATGTTGTATATATACAGCATAGTCCGTTTAATAAAATGATTGGAATTTCCTCTCAATTGTCTTGCTCTCTCTTAAGTTTTTCTTAACAAGATGTACATCTTTAAAAAAGAAGGAAGAAATGGAAATTGATGAAATCGCAAAAATGTGGATAGTGGTTTATTTCGGATGGTATTGCAATCGATATCATTAACCTACTAAATGTTTTCAAATTTTAATTTATGGTGATCACCAATGTAATTGGTTTGCGCTAGATGGATTTATGCGAATATTCGGAGCAATCAGCTACAAAGGTTACTTTATTTGATCACAATACTTAATTTCACAACTTTATTGACAACTGATTATATTTTAGTATTTATAAATTGTGATTTATTGATGTTATAATAGATTTTGTTATGTTTACGATTAGGAAGAAAGTGAAAAAGCCAAATTGTCTAGGAGTCAGGTCAAATGTCAACCAAACTCCGACTCCAAGGCTTTTGTAGCGATACGGCATGAGATTGTGAGTTATTATCTTTTTAATTATATTTTACTTTGATTGAAATTTCAAAATTTATAATAAATATTACTAGTAATATATTTCTATACAATAGAGTGATAAAGACGAAGAAGAGTGTGACCGGATGAAGCTATGGTATCTCACTCATTATGATAAAAATAAAGGTCAATGGATAAGTACCGAATGTAGAGAAAAATGGGTGAGTACATAGTTCATTTACAAATATTTCTTAAATGAGACTGTGTATCTAATTAATTCTTAATTTTTCAGGAATTAATGTGTAAGGAATTGACAGATTCAATAGAACAAGGTCATTCGATGATAGAGGATGAAGTGTGCGACAAAGTCTTTAGCACTAGTTAGATTACGTTATTGGCATGGAAGTTGGACCTCGACCACAAAGGAGGACTTCGGTCAGGAAGAGACTTTGAGAAGAACTAGAGGAGTCGAAGAAGGTTAATCAAGAGTTACAGTCTTAAGTCAATGAATTGAATGAAAAAGTTAAACAAATGTAGGATCAACTAACTAGCGAAGTCAAACAACAAAGAATTGAATTTGAACAGTAAAAAAAACTCTTGAAACTTTTATTTTTAACACACAATATTTGTTTAGGTTAGATATATATACTCGTATTGATATATTATACTTACGACTATAGTAATATATTATACTTATGACTATTTACTGTACACTTATGACATATTTTTGATATTAATTAGTGTATTATGACATGTTTGTGAATTGCAATTAAATAATACATTGTCTGCAGGTATGAAATTCTTGTAATACATGAATAATTGTTAAAATTAATAATACACTAAAAAAATTGAAGAATTATTAAATAAATAAAATTCATAAATAATATTGAATAGTTATTAAACAAATAAGATTTAAAAAATTTTGTATTTTAAAAAATAATTATTAAAATTAAAAAATATTAAATTAAAATGATTTTCGAAAAAATGGGAAAATAATAATTAAAAAATAATATAACTATCTGCAAAGTTTTTGTATAAACGTCACAGAAAGTAACATTCCACGACGTCTTAAAAACATGACGGAATGTGACTTTCCGTGACGTTTCCAAAAATGTCGCAGAATGTCATTTTCTGTGACGTTTCTAAAAACATCTCAGAATGTAACTTTCCGTGACGCTTCCAAAAATGTCGCAGAATGTGACTTTTCTATGACATTTTTACAAAACTTCGCAGAAAGATCAATATTTTAGTGACGTTAATTAAAACGTCACAGAATGTCCATGTTTTCCGTGACGTTTTATGAAAAACTTTACATAAACCTTTTGCCTACACGACATTTGCCGACGTTATTTGTAACGTTTTTTAAAACGTTGAAAATTATATTCTGGGACGTTTTTTGATATTTTGTGACGTTTTTTAAACATCACAAATTGTGTTGTTTTCTTGTAGTGCAGGCTTGTCGCAATATTGGCAGATTACATCATGCAAAAAATTGGATCTGGAAGCTGCATGCATCAACCGGTGTCCAGGGCGCTAATAGTACCGACCCAACCTTTGTCCTCCTCGATGTGGTGATTGCCACACCTGAGTTGCAGCATTTGCAGTGATGGCAGACACAGGAAGGCTTCCATGTTTCTTTGCTAGAAACGTTTCATGGTCAACAAGTTTGTTGTAAAGATCTTCGAAGGAGATTGGACTCTCACGAGCCCGGAGAGCCACACACAAATCGCTATACTCAGTTAGAAGGCCATTAAGAGTGTGAATGATGATGTTTGTGTCGTCTACAACATTGCCAATAATAGCAAGTTCATCAGTGAAGCTTTTGATCCGTTGGAGATACTCCGAAACAGTTTGGTCTGTTTTAGTGAGATTAATGAGTCATTCCTTGAGAGTCATGACGTGGGAACGAGATTTATTTGCGTACAGTCGAGCGAGTAAAGCCCAAGCTTGATGAGAAGTCTGCACGTCGCCTAACATGTTGATGATTGTTGCATCAACAGAACTCGTGATGGCATGGAGAACAAGACGATCTTCCCTTATCCATTTCTTGAAGTCAATTGCAGTTTCTTCAGGACATGGAGTACTTCCATCAACAGAGCCCAACAAATCGTAACCGATGAACAATGACGTAAGCTAGACTCTCCAAGCCAGATAACTATGTCCGGTGAGTTTGAATCCATTTTACATATTTAAGGCAACGATTCCTGAGTTATCTTCAACGACTGGAACAACATTTGGAGCCATGATTATGTGGTGGGTTCGATCTGTAAAGCAAAGAAAAAAAATGCTTGAACACAAGATGCTGCTGGAAAATTTCTTTTGTTCCGTTAAGATGAGAATAGCTCTGATACCATATAGAGATTAGGTTGTGTGAAGAATCGTTGTATTAAGTCAAAATGAAATATTACATAGGTACATCAATCAATAATGAGTAACAAAAATATCTACAATATCTACGACTAAGTCATGCCTTATCACGTTCGACAATAATTCAGCAAAAGAAGGCAGACTACCGTGGCCCCGAGTGTTTAGCGTATTGGTTTTGTATTTTCCCCATCTTGCTAATGCAGTCCCTGTCAATAAATAATATAAGTTCACCACTTTGTACCAAACTAATGGATCGATGTCTTGTTTTACTTTCTAAGCTTATCCATGAACATGACTCATTAAGATAACAATTTTCATTTGCTTAAAATATTCCATGCTAAATTGGTTTATTTACTTCACTTCTTACACCTTCTCTATTTTCTAGATAAGCACATATGTATATTCATTAAACTACAGAACCAACCCGCATTAATCATGGGAAATGTTCACTTCTTTCTGGTTCTATACACTGGTCTGTTTGCTTTGGCCGCCGGTCGTCCTTATCCAATGAGACGATACTCAAGAGAGGTTTATGACAATGGCAGAATCTTCGACATAACACACATGATCGGTCCTAACTTGCCCGTGTTTCGCTCGAAGAACGGTCTTGGACATGACTACATAAGGCTTGTCGAGAGCATTAAGAACGGGTCCATAGTCAATCAGTCTGAGATGAAGCTGAACACACACACGGGCACACACATTGATTCGCCTGGACATGTATACGACAAGTACTATGATGCAGGGTTCAATATCAATTCTCTTGACTTGGAGGTGCTTAATGGTAAAGTGGCTTGTTTCTAATAATCAGTCCTCAAAATATCAAAGTTGGTTGAGTATTGGATTATGATCATCCCATAGATTTGCTCAAGTGTTTTAGTTTCGATGTATATTTAGGCCCTGCGCTGCTTGTTGATGTTTCGAGAAACAGCAACATAACTGGTATGGATTTCACGAAAAACATGAAATTTCCATAGAAAATCATCTCTCTTCCTGTGTAAGATGGGTAGTGATGTTGGTTTGAGCTACAAGTACTTTGAACAAATCTCAGTTTTTGCATGATATATTCTAACAGTTTACTGCTATATATCTGTCACAGCTGAAGTGATGAAATCATTGAACATTCCCAAGGGAGTACGTAGAGTGCTCTTCAGAACCTTAAATACAGAGAGGTACGGATTCAACTCCGGTAAAATTATCTAAGACACCTACTTTCATTAGAATAGTTACAGTTGAGTGATAATACAGCACCCAACTCAAATTGACTTGTTTCAAATTTGAAGATAGCTAGTTCAGCCAAAACAGTGTGAAATTGACTAGTTTCTCAAATTAACACGATCAGATGAAGAAATTGTTCCAAGTTATGTTAAATTCTTGTTGTCCTTGAACAAAAAAAAAACACTGAAAACAGTAAACATGACTTTCCCTTCTATGGTCAATGATTAGTTCAACTCAGATATGTAAACTCCATCAAACCTACTTGTTAAATCTCGATTTCATTTAATTCAGACGCCTTATGTTCAAGAAAGAGTTCGAGTCCAGCTATGTTGGGTTCATGGTGGATGGAGCTAAGTGGCTGGTTGAGAACACAGACATCAAACTCGTTGGTACAGTTATATTATCAGCTAAGCTGTTGTCTAAAATTTATATTTTCATTTGTTTAGTTGTTTCCCTGAAAAGTTGAAACCATTATCATAAGTGAACCACAGAGTTACAACTTCCAAGAGACCATTGACATTTCTACACTGACTTTTATACTTTAACAATGTATAGCTTCTGTTCTCTTCAAAGTTCAAATATACAATTCCCTTAACAGGTAAAAAAAAAAAAACCATCTTCGAGGACACACATGAATTCGGTACCAAGGTTTGGTTGGTAATCACTAATTAGAGAATTAATGTATGCCTATTCATTTGATACTTAAAGGTAATCAGGGGCTGCTTTTAAATTCTACTGAAGTTACCAAGTAACAATGCGTTTGTTGGCTATGCAGGAGTTGATTACTTATCCGTTGCTGCTCTTGTTGATTTACTCCCAACTCATCTTGTTTTTCTTAAAAGCAGGGTAGGGAAAAAGTAGCTGATAATGCTCTGCTGTTGTGATTTAATTTGACAGAAACATTTTTCTTCCTTCTTCTGATTCAAAAAATCCTGGAACTGCACAACTGTTGCAGGAAATCATTCTTGTAGAGGGCCTAAAACTTGATAACATCAATCCCGGAGTTTATGATCTCCATTGCTTGCCGCTCAGGATACTGAGGGCTGACGGATCACCAGCAAGGTGCATTCTTATCAAGTGATTCTTAGCTTCTTATGTACTTTAATGTGGTTAATCTGTAAGATAATCTAAAGTTCCCGGTCCTACGTATCATCTTCCCCTACCCATCTACTGTAACGCTTCACTTTTTAATCATGACATGATTTATTAAACAATCCTGCTCTTCTTATGCATGACATGATCCGTCAACTTCTGCCACATGTTTTCCTTTGTTAAAGAAAACAAGGATCAAGAGGCATTGAAGGGTGTACTCCAAGTAATAATCCACGACCCTTTACAGGCTGATCACTTATTCAAACCCAAGAGCTTGTCTTTTTGTGTTTATTGATCTATAGTACTTTTTTATCTTATTTTATCAAGAGTACATCAGAAGACAAACACAAGAACAAGTAATGTCTAATTCAAAAAAAGAGCTAACAACAGACATGGAAATTGGTTTCATAAAGGCCACTAGGTTACTTATTTTATTTACAGAACCGTCCCACAACATCTTCTAGTCCTAGCTTTGTCGTAGTGTAATAATAAGCTCAGAGCATCTTCACAAGCATTATTCCACTACGCATCTCGGAATTATCAGCCTTTCCCTGCAGGAGTAGATCAACTAAACTGTGTAAATCATCACTCAGGGTAATGAAACTGTTGCTAAGGGTATGTATTGAGTTGTAGGCTTTATGAAAACTTAACCAACAAAAACAATGGTGAACATGACATTATTTGATGGTACAACTGATTTCAGATTACTACAGGCAAGGAAAGCTTGCACGTACCTAGCAGAACTCTCACTTCATAAGAATACATCTAATTGGACATCCCTCAGCACCAACTATCCTTAGATGCAAGCAATGAACGGAATAGAGTCCTGGCTGGATATCATCAAGTTTTAGGGCTTCCACCAGAATGATTTCCTGAAACATAATCAGTACGTTCATACCCAAATGTAGCCAGCCAATACATTATGAAAGTTGTTGCATATTATTGAAAAGAAAACTAAAAACTAATGGTTCAACAAAAATCTTTAAATAAAAATCAGTTGTTCAGCTTAATGAAGATCCCAAGCCAAGTATTTATATCCTCCCGGAAAGTCACAAACTGTAGGGAAGATTTGAGTCCGGCAGACAATATAAATACTTTGTAGGCATTTAGCACGAGAATCCAAATTGAAAGATGGACTGATTAATAGATACATAATTAGCAAAAGTAGTAGTATCAAATTCTAATAATGTAAAAATCTTACCCTGCTCTCTAGAAATTCGAGATGAGCTGGAATCAAATCTGTCCAGGCAGCTACAGATAAGTAATCCACTCCTTCGCATCCGAAACAAAAAGAAAGTTACACAGTACATCCAATAGTACTTCAGTTGTCCCAGGGGGGAAGATACGAAGAAAGCATGAAGAAAGGAAGAAGAGAGAGGGGGGAGGCGGATTAAAAAGCAACAGAAGAATGATAAACAACTTTAAAAAACAGGATCCGCATAATTAGACAAGAATGTGCCTTGTTCTGGAATTCAACCTGGATCAGTCCGTCAAGTAAATGAATTCTGGTAAATGATTAGCAGCAATAATACAACATAGGTCTAGATAATGTTATCAAGATTGCAAACTATGAAGGAAGGATAGTTGTCACATTTGTGAAGGTATTGAATAAGCTTGCAGAGTGCTATATAGTTTAGAGTTGAATGGGAATAAGAAGATATCCAATTATCCACATATTCAAAATGCAGGAAGAAAGCTTGGTGTAAGATCATTTTGTACAGAAACAATATGTCAGAAGAGGTTGAGGGGGCGCAACTCACAGTAACAGAATGCAAGTCCCAAAACTCTCAAATAAATTTATCTTGACATGATTACTTGTCTATCCATAACTGAGTAATCAATCAGGATTATTCCACAATTCTTACCACATCTCATAAGGAAAGGCATCACTTTGATGAAATCAAGAAAAACAATAAAAATAACATGAATGCAAAGCTAAGTACAATTGATAGGTAAATTCTGTCTATATATGTATTTATGATATGTACACATATATTATACACACATAGAAGATGTTGCATCGGATGAGGGATAGGAAATATATAAGAAAAAATGCAGCAATGCCTTCACCATCGAACTAAAAATTAATGGAGAAGGTCAACAACTTACCAACAAGTTTGATGTCAGTATTCTCTGCCAACCATTTTGCCCCATCCCTCGTGAATCCCACGTAACTTGTATCAAACTGATTTTTGAACATAAGCTTCCTGAAGTGTTATTAACATGTTTAGATAATCACATCCCAAATGAGTAGTAAATTTCATTTTGACAGTCAAGGAAAAGTGATTATATAACAGAAACACAGGTCCATATGTTCTTTGAGAATCGTAAGCTGTTATATCAAATTTCCTTAATATACAAGAATACAGAGGCAAGAATAAACTCAACGCTTAGGGCAACGTATTTATTTCAATTTCCCCTTAGAACAGTATGATATCCCCTACGACATCAATCTTTTAATATTAAAAGATTAAGGTACTGAAAGAGCCAGCCAAAGATTCTGGAAAGTTACTGTTAAGCTCCAATATATCTGCTTGCCTTAAGAATCCAAATATCAAATTCACCAAAAATGAAAAGTTCACGGAACTATGAAGAAGATTGAGGACTTCGTCAGTAGAATTGGCAATAGGAGCATCATATAATGACAGGTTTGTTGATAATAAGACAATGATAACAGAAGTAGTATCAGAAATCTCCATGGAATTTAATTAACAGCAAGAAAATAAGAGATAAGAGTCATGAAAGACATTCAGGAGTAAAAGACACTTGTGGCATACTAGCAAGTCAAGAAATTTCTTGAAAAGAAAGCTTACCACTAATCACTAATACCTAATAAACTGAAGAAACTTAGTAACCAATGAAGCAATGTGTGATATGATCCAAATAACTTATTAGGGGATTCTTGACAACGTGTTACTATTAAGAACAACTCTGGCAAAAAGAGATGAGCAAGCTAAGAAGAATTGGTCAGCAAAGAACCAGAAAAGACAATGTTTATCTGATAAGAAGCTCCACAGATCTGGGCCAAGAAAGATTATGCAAGGGAGAGAAATTAACCTGTCAGTGTTTAGGGTCCGGAAAAGCACACGCCTGATTCCCCTAGGAATCTTCAGGGACTTCATAACTTCAGCTGTAGTACATTCATAATGTGGAAACAATATTAGTGAACTTCTCTGAATGAATACTAACTATATGTGCAAGATAAATTAAGTCTCATCATTATATAAGTGTTATGTACTAATTAAGGCATACCAGTTATGTTCGAATTCCTTGGAACATCAAGCAACAAAGCAGGACCTGTTCCCAAAAGAATCAAAAGTAAGAAAAACATAAAACCACGTCAAACAAACTGAAAACCCTAATATTAGTAAAAAGTTACCATTAAGGACTTCGAGGTCCAGAGTATCGACATCGAATCCGGCGTCGAAGTAGTGATCAAAGACATGTCCAGGAGCGTCAACGTGGGTGCCACTATGAGTGGGAAGCTTCATCTCGGAGTTGTTGGCTAAGGAGCCGTTCTTCATGCTGGCGGGCAGCCAGAGGAACTGCCCGAGCCCATCATCCTTGTCCCACCTAGGCAAGTTCTCGGTTATCCGGTGAGTGATATCGAAGATTCTGCCATCGCCGTAGACTTCGCGCCGGATGGGGATGAGGTCATTGGTGTCGGAGGCGGAGACGGAGGTGTCTGTCGTGCCCGGTATGGTCGGATAGGCGGCGGAGGAAGCGGTGGCGGAGTAGAACGGAGAGGAGGAGAGGAGGAGGAGGAGGAGGAGTGTGGACGACATGCCGTAAGTGTTAAGGCGTTGAAATTTTAGTGAGAACGGCGTTGTCAGGTGCCTAGTTAAAATGGCGTCTAGAGAAGACCAAGTCAGAGTTGGATCAGGTATAAGATAATTTAATTTTGAAATATGTTTTCTGCTTAAATTTTAAGTTAATTATTTACTCATAATTATGGCGAGCATGACTTAACCATCATGTTTTTTATTTTTATTTTAATTATACTACTATTATTTTAATAATAATAATAATAATAGGTTTACCCAAAATAAAAATTAAATTATAATTATAATTATAATATGTTACTAAAAAATGTGTCACGAGGCATGACTTTTTTCCAATTTTTGTTTTTGTTTTTTATTTTTAATTCTTATAATATTATAATTAAAAATTTTTAGATAAAAATTAAAATTTTAAAAATTGATTAATTTATTAGAATTATTTAATTATAGTTGAAATGAACAAACCGATCAGAATTTTTAATCATTGATTATGTCTTAAGAGATGCTTATTTACCACAGCTTTTAGTTATTCTATATCCTTAGATTGAGATTGTGACCAAAGTGAATAAAATCATAATTGCCAAAATCTTATTTGAGGAAGTAAAAATAAGATTGAACACTACAATCGATTATAAGTTTTTACTCGAATAGCGAAGTTAATTGCTTTAGGAAAATGTTAGGATATTTTATTAAATAGTTTGAAATATTGTATCCATTGAATAACATTAACATAAATCCTTAACTTGATCAATTGAGATAAATAGTAAAATAAATATCAAAGTCGATAACAATATCCTTCATTGGGAAGGATGAGCTGAGAATCTTTGTAGTAATTTTGTAATCTGAAAAAAAAGAGTAATATATTGCTTTACGTCCTGTTTGGAAACCTTCAAATTAAATTCATGAACGAATTAAATTCAATTACATTAATGAAGTTGGGATTGAATTCAATTTACACTGTTTGAAACAAATCTAGTAATATTATAATTGA
>JANIJH010000224.1:69381553-69396905 GCA_024520975.1 Erythroxylum areolatum | reverse complement strand
CCATTGATTCCTTATTCATAGATCTGCAAAATTTCCTAAGCCCTAACTATTCGCACACCCAATGCTTAGAGTTGAAGACAGAAGAATAATACCTTCAATGGATAAGAAGACAAACAGAACAGAGAGAGGAAGAAGATGCAGAGCGTGGACGTTTCTGTGTGTGGACGTTGCTGTGCGTGCATGGGAGAAGAGTTCTGTCCGCTGGTGGGAACGTTGGCTGCTGTTGGTTGAAGTGGGTTTGTGAGAGTATTCAATTCATGTTTTGTGGATGGGTAACGCTAACGTGTGAGGAGAGCAGCGACGTGGGTTGAATTCACGTGATTCTAAACGTGAATTCAACCCCTCAATAATGATGCATTTGAATCCTATGTTGAATTCAACCCATGCACTTTTTTAGTACCAAACAACTGAATTGAATTCAATTCAGGCCTTTCCAAACAGGGTGTTAAGGATAATTTGTTAGGAGATTTCTAGTTGTATAAAAATTACGTTTAATTAAAAAAATATCAAAACTTTGCTCAATTTTATAATTATAGTCTGAATTTTAATAAGTGATAACAAAATTAAATGTTCAATCTTTTAATTTTTTTAATTCTAACCTAACGTTTGCTTCTCCGTTAAGTTTGCTAATTTTGGCTTGTCATGTGTCCAGAAACTATAAAAAGGAAGGGGTTGAGATTTAGGTCATTTTAAAAAACAACATCGTTTAGTTATGAGATTAAAGGAAGGGGTTGAGATTTAGGTCATTTTAAAAAACAACATCGTTTAGTTATGAGATTAAATGACGTCGTTTCATTGATCACCATTTGTTATGCTAATTATTGCTGACATATATAGAATTGAAAAAAATTAATGGTTTGAATATTTTATTATCGCTTTTTAAAGTTCAAGCTATAATTGTAAAATTGAATAAAATTTAAAATTTTTCTATAATTAACCCTAAAAATTATACAATTTAATAACGTTGCCAAAATTAAGTTGAAAGCACCTTAAGATTCAAAATGTTATTACATGTGTCTTATTTCTATAAAAGGCAATATGATTAATTGACTTTAAATATTTTGTAAGAAATAAAATCACATTGATTAATGCAATTTATTGTTAAGAAAAAGGGATTGTCTCAACGTACAAGACTTCTAGTTTTTCATTAATTATACGCAACCTTCTATTTATATTTTACAAAAGAGTAACATTAATTATTATTCCGATGTAATTTATTATTTGAAAAATGATGAGTCTTTGAAGTTTTTGGTTTGGTTGGGAGTGAGAGTGGATGGTTGAGGAGAGAAATCCTATTTCACCTTTAGCTTTTGCTTAAATGGACTAATGCGATATAAAGGCAATGATTCAAATAGATTTGCTTAGAGTGCCATCAACAATGGATTTGAAGGCGAAAGATCTGGCATGATAGATTGTGATTGCTAAAAGGGAAAGACTGGTGGAACTTCAAACAGATTGAGTGAGGTGTAGGTTTGTTGAGTTTGTTCATCCGGATATCTTTGAAGTGGCTTAGATGTGTTTGTATATGTGTCATTTTAGAGTTATTTTTTGAAAGATGAGATCTTTTGTATCAGAACAACTTATGTGTCAACTTGGATCTCATTATATATTTTTCGGGATGTGATCTTTTGGCCCCCTTCTTTTGTCCTTACCATGTCTCATCCCTTCTTCTGTCCCTACTCTGTTATATTGGATCTAAGCCATCCGTTCATATTGTGTTTGTATATGTGTCATTTTAGAGTAATTTTTTGAAAGATATGGTCTTTTGTATCAGAACTTATGTGTCAACTTGGATCTCATTATATAAATGGAAAGCTTAGACCCAATAAAACAGGGTAAGGATAGAAGAAGGGATGAGACAGGGTAGGGACAGAAAAAGGAAGACAGAGAATCGCATCTCGAAAAATAAATGGATGACTTAGATCCAATAAGACAAGGTATAGACAAAAAAAAGGGGCCAAAGGATTTATCTACATAAATGAATGGCTTAAATCCAATGGGATAAGGTAAGGACACAAGAAGGAGACCAGAGGATTTGAGGGCATATTTCACGGTCTCCTTTAAATGTTTGGATAAGGTCTTTTAACACATAATTGGATTTTCTGTTAGTTTGACTGTGAGGGTGAAACTTGTGTAGATATTGAAGATGTTGAATATAATATACAATAGTCAAGTTTACTAGATGGTTCACCTAATGGATCAACTTCTAAATTGCCTTTTTGACATCTCTTCTTAAGAGATGTTGGGACATACCTCTTTGTTCTGCTCCAAGTTCTGTTAAATCGGACCTAGTCAAAGTTGAATTTTGTTGCACAGATTTTGGTACATCTGTAAATATTGCAAGAGATTCACACTTGTGTTTTAGCTTGCATGATCCATTTAAACTTGAAAAACATGGGGATATGGCTGATGAACCTTGGTCTTCCTACAGACAAACGAAAATTTCGATTGAACACCGTATCTTGTCATTGTCTATAAACTACATTGCCGTCAGGGGATTTTGTATTATGCTGCATTGTAGGAAACATTGTTGGATAGCCACTCTAGACCTTCATACAGTCCTTGTCCAGATATGGCTGATGAACCTTGGATGTACCTGCAAAAGATAGTTCGTAATATTGAGCCCTCTTCCCACGTTAGTTGAAAGGAGACAATCTCTGAACTCTCAACAATGCTTGGAAAATTAGAGTTTTCAAGCAACAGACTCTTGCATACCAGCAACGGTGCCGAAGAGCATGCAGCCCAAGTTTATCAGCAACCTGGGACACGGACATGGCACTTTCAAAGTCCTGCTTGTTGGCAAACACAAGTAATGTTGCATCCCTCAATTCACTCTACAGGTAAGGTTGATCATCTTAGTATAAGATTGATTTTTTCAAAGTTCAGTAATCGAATCCTATGCCTCAAAGAAAAGGGTTTGTGCTACTATCAATGCTAAGAAAGCAAGAACTTTATTCTAACAGAGCTAACGTACATCGCTTAGAATCCGATGCAGTTCATTGCGGGCTTCTGATATTCTCTCTCTATCATTACTGTCCACCACAAAAACGATCCCTGCTGCGTTTTGAAAGTAATGTTTCCACAAAGGACGAATCTGTAATCCAACAAGTTGAAAGCTTTTCTCATCAATAACTTTTCTCTACATGTACAATTGCTTGAAAAAGAAAAGGCATGTCTTGTATCTCCATTTCCCATTTATAAGCTCCAGGAAGGTTTACCTTTTTCACTTTTCCCTCGGAAACAATACATTTTCGTCAGGAATCATGTTAGCCTATCTCTAGGATCAGTTTGTACCTTGTGTTGTCCTCCGATATCCCAAACACTGAAACTCACGTTCTTGTATTCCACTGTCTCCACGTTGAAGCCTGCCACAAGAAATGAATTACAGGACGAGTTTAAGCTTCAGCAGTGTAAACAAAGAAGATTGATGTTTGAATCTTTCTCATCTGCAGAAGATAGAGGTCTTGATGGAGATGGTTTCATCAAGAAAGAGGTTTTGTAGGTTAAATACCAATCGTTGAAAGGCTAGTAACAACTTCTCCAAGCTTTAACTTGTACAAAATGGTCGTCTTGCCGGATGCATCAAGTCCCACCATTATAATCCTGACTTTAGTCTTGGGAATGAACCTCTTCGCAATTCTGGATATGGTTTTGCTCATTACACCATTAATCAAACCCATAATGCAAACTGGTGAAGAAAACAGAGGAAATTTGCAAGGAGAGAGATGAACCCTCACAGGCAAAGAAGAGATCCTATGTCCAGAGAAGAAGCTTAAAAGAAAAACTGATCATTATCAACATAAAGAACAGAATTTTATGAAGATAAGGCACAAAAAACAGAATCTTTCTGCTCTATGGTACATAGCGGACGAGCATTTCTGCATGGAGACGGCAGAGAATAGATTCTATAATAGCAATGGACGGAGATTATTTGTCTTGCTCTGAAATTTCTATCTGAAGTTGTTGCCATTTATCGAAGAAAGCACTCATGTAATATGTTTGATTGGGTGGAAGTTAGAACATCAGGAAAAGAATATATAGGACTTTACTGTAAGAGTTGACTTGAAGATCTCCAATAAGTACTCGTTATAATATTTTCATCCATGATGGTCCTGATAAGACAATAATGAAATTCTGCAAGTCACCAGTGCCCCGAAGGAGATGATCGAATCCATTCTGAAGCTTAGTCAGAACGAATGAAGGGCATTCACAGTATGACTTGAACAGCAAAACTCCATGGCCAAAAGTTAAAGAAAAGCTTCACATAGATTAAAATTTCCATCGCGTTTACATGCTTGAGGTACTGTTTATATTGACATCAAAGACGGAATTGGGATTAACAAAAAAAGTGATTACTAAATCACAAACATTACAACCATCAAAACAGAATCACAAGTCAGCTCTTAGAGGCCGATTGGAAGATAAATACAGCTGTTAGAACGCCCACTAGTCCCGTCACTGCCAATGCCACCGTGGGCAAGGGGCTGGTGAGACCAAAATTCTGCAACAACAAAAGGAGAATAGATTTGAGGACAGTGCTTAACATTGGATACTAATAGGATATGTGCAAGAAAAGGGTTAGGTTCAGAGGTAAAAGGACAAGAAATGGTAAATTCATAGACCAATAAAGTGAGACAAACTTTGAGTGACGATTCCAAGGCCCCAGAAAATGTTTCACTGGGTTCCTATAATATTATAACAATGACAATCAAATTGATCTTCATTTCAATGTTTCCATTTAATCAAGTATTTTCATCAATTTTTATTAACAGAACATCAAGTAACACACTCAAAGTAAGTCATTTTTGTATTTGGGTCCATCTAGACACAATTAAAAACAACAAAAGAATCATGTCGCCCTTTGAACAATCTCTTCAAGAGTATAATAAACCAACTTGTTATAAACTAAAAACCTCAAGTACCCATCAACAATAGGCTCCCATTTGGGAATAACCAGTTCTTCTAGTTGCTTAACTTCCTCTACCTACTTCGCCTGCTTTCTTGTATGCAACTTCGTAACCACAAACCCCATCCCCTCAACAAAACCTTTGCCTCATCAAGGTACTCTTTTTTGGCGTTTATCACCCTCATGGCCGCCACAACAGTAGCAGTCTTCATGGGCATTTTGGCAATTCCAAGAAGAACAGGAACTTCAGATCCAAAAAATGCCCTTTTGGAGACAAACACAAATAGGAAATTCGTTGTTGAGGGAGAAGTAGATGGTATTACAGAGAGAGGGGTGTTGTTAAACAAAGACTTGGGTTGAGAAGAAATAAGAGTAAAGGAAGCCATCTTTGTGAAAAAAGGGAGGTGATTGAGATTGAAAAGAAAATGAAACAACAGAGATGAGGTACACGATACCCTTGTGTTGAAGAGATCAGTCTTTTACGGTTTTTAATTTTCTACAGTAACTAAATGGACCCAAATAAGAAGACATGTTCATATACGATTTAAGTGTCTTACTTCATATTGACTTAAATACTTGAGTGAGTGGAAACATTAAAATAAAAGACTGCAACCGAAACCTTTTATGTTGAACTTAAATAGGAAAAACCTTAAAATTAGAGGACAAAACATATAGTTATTCCAATGCATGTCTATTGCCTTTGCATGTGCATTTTACTAGTGGTTAGTATCAAGCCAAGCTCTGATGTTTTCTGTCAAACTTCCAAGATGAATCTAGGAATGCAACAACGAATTAATCATATGGGAAATAGCGTCAACCCACATAACTCTGAGTGACCAAAACTACCAAACAGTTAAGTTTGGAATTGAATGTAGTGATTGCTAAAACCAGACATAGAAACTCCAGTAAAACACACCATACCTCCAGAAGGCCCTTGCCAGTTGCTATTTCAACAGTAATAGCTACAGCAAAGCCAACCATAGCAAACCGTCCTAGCCAAACATCCAAACTGTTGCTCTTCTGGGTACTCTGCTCGCATCTTATAGAGACTAATGTACTGCTTGCGTGCTTCCTCTGATAATATGTTCTTGATATCACTGCAAATAATAGCATGCATTAGCTCTCAAGTGTTAACTTGTAACAAACTCCAAAACACACGGACATTAACAATAGTCGTTCAGGTTAAATAATCACCGGGGATGAAAAACAAAAGAATATCAGGAAACTCATATGCAAGATTGCAAGTGTTCAAAGATTTCTTCCTTCATAAACTTCTTAGACTCTATAAGCCAACATATAGGACACACGGGATAAAGCTACGTTTCATCTAGTAACCATTAGAGTACCCAAGCTTAGGCCTTCTACACTTGATTGCAAGTGGGTCACAGAGAATTTCTTGGTTTCTTAAGCACTCGTTGGCATCACAGTTCTTGTGCTGGATTGCATCCCAGAAATAGCAATCTTTTCCCATAATTGCAACTTCAAGATAGGGCCTCAGAGGGATAAGAAAGAGTATTAGTTTGAGCTTCTACACACTTAATAATGTCAAGAATTATTCAACCTAAAACTTTGAGCTACTGGGCGAGGTCTATAAAAATTGTATCCCGACTCTATACATGCTATTCCTCCCAAGCATAGACAGATACAGAGCGAGCATCAGAGGCATTAAACGAGTAGATATTCTTACAAAGCGGACAACCAGAAGCAAAGGTTGTTTCTTTCCGCGCTAAACGGGAAGTGGGCAACCGAGAAATGGAGCAATTCCTTGCTGGGCTAATGGAACAAACATCTGAAACACGATATAGACAATCAAGGGAAAAGAATACAAATTTACAGAAAACTAACATACAGAGAGAGATAGAAACAGAGAGAGAGATACCGCGAGTGGAGAGGGAGAGAGAAGCAGAGACTTGAGCTACGGCCATTCTGTTGTTGCTGTAAACGAGAGGGCAAAAGACTGTAAGGCACCGCAGCAATTAAACGTAATCCATTATCCAAAAGTGGTAGAGCTCTGAGAGATGACGAGGAGACATGTGAGAGGCACAAAATGACACGTTGGTCTTTTTGTTCTGGATGGACCCCCGGTTCTTTTGGAATGGAAATTATGCCATGAACAAAACCAACGTCTTACTTGTGTTAAAACTTTCTCGAAGCTCATTTTGAAACGTCTGATCACACAAAACCATGCCTTGGAGACCACCTACAAATGCTGTCTGATCCTGTACAATTTCGGTTGGAGCACCTTGTTATTCCTCTTAGGGTGTTTTAATCTGCGGTACAAGAGAGGATCTGTACAATTTAGCTCGCTATGTTTATGTTATCCAGCGACCCAGTAAAAGTACAATTTTGACTCTAGATTGAGCTTAAGTCCCCACCAAAAGCTTTTGTCTTTCGCAGTTTTATCTTAAAAGACCGTAGCTTTAGTGCCTTCGTAATTCACTGAAACATTATTTTAACTTAATGCCCCCTGATTCTAGTATCCATGACAAAATGTTTTCATTCTCTAATGTCCAGGTGAGTGGCATATATTCCATATCCATGGTTATCTGCTAAGATTACTTGCTGTTCATGACGAGAGGCCTAGGCACATGGAATTTGAACAAAAGCTTTATCCAAAACCGATTGCCCATATTAAAAGGCAGATTCTCAAACAACGTTCTAAAATGACAATTGAACTACAGACAATAAAACCTGAAGAAAGTACATAATCTTGAAGCTGAATTATTTCTTTTCACCTCCAAAGCTACCAGAAACAACCAAAAATGGTAGATGATATTGAACTGTGATTCTCACCCAAAAATGACAAAATATAGAATAAAAGGCAAACATAACCCAATATCCAAGGCCGCCATTACAACTTGAGGAAAATGAACTCTTCAATGGCTGGGATGCCACCAATCTTTTTCAAACTCTCCTTGCTAGGCGGTTCATCAACTCCAATTGCCATGACAGCTTGCTTTCGTGGGGCTATCCTTCCAACGCTCATGAAGCTGACATTCACATTCTCTTCTGCCAAAATGCTCCCCACCTTGCCTATCATACCTGGTTGATCAACCTGTCTGCAGAGTATGATGCTACCTTCCAAGCTCACATCCACCTCAAAAGATCCAACCTTGGTCAAGTGGGGAATACCATCCTTCACACGTCCCTCAACTTTTATCTCACCTGTCTCCGATATGGCACTAGCAAACTTGGATTCCACATTGGCAATCTGGACCTGGATAAACTCGAGTGCATTCTCTGGAGAACCATCTAGAGTGATACGTTCTTCAGTTATCCGCACGCCTCTCTGTTTGGCAGTGAAGTCAGCATTAACCAAGTTCACGAAAACACTGGATATGGGCTCAATCAGCCCCTTTGTGATCATGGCACGGAGCACCCTGGTGTCAAGGTCATCAGGAGCTCTGGCAGAAGCATAAGTTACTTTAACAGATTTCACACCACTACCGCCAGCTACCAGCTGGACAGCAAGTCTCCCAAGTTTCTCAGCAAGAACAACAAATGGTTTCAACTCTGTCAGAACCTGAGATGGAGAAATAACAACACCAACAACAAAAGCATTAAAATCCTCAATAATCTATAGCAAAACCAAACCTCCCTAACAAGGTCAAAAACAACAACAGAAAGGTGATATACCTCAGCAGGAACCATAGGTGCATTGACTGCAGTTGCAGCAAGCTCTCCTCTCAAGGCCCCAACAACAGCTTCAGCTATTTCTATAGCCACACCTTCCTGCATACATAACCCAAATGCCATAACATACCAGGACTTGCATGACTGAGCAATATTTGAAGATTGACCCATGACCAAATGGTTAACAAACCTGAGCTTCCACTGTGCTAGCACCAAGATGAGGAGTTGCCGTAACATTCTCATGCTGCACCAATTTGCTGTCCTTCTCTGGAGGCTCCTGTGTGAAAACGTCAAGAGCTGCCTGAGCAACAATTCCAGCGTCCAACGCCCTAACCAAAGCATCTTCATCAATCACCCCTCCACGAGCAACATTGACAATTCGAACTCCTTTCTTCATCTTAGCAAAAGTTTCATCATTGAGAATTTTTGATGTTGCTGGAGTAAGTGGCATGTGCAAGGAGATAAAATCAGCCGTTGATATAGCTTCATCAAACCCCACAAGTTCAACACCAATGGCACGAGCTCGATCAGCAGCGGCGTATGGATCGTGTGCAATCACATGCATGCCAAGTCCCTTCGCTCGTCTGGCAACTTCAGATCCAACCTTTCCAAAGCCCATCACAGCAAGCGTTTTCCCAACAAGTGAGACACCTACATATTTGTTCCTTTGCCATTTTCCTGGATCACTCAAAAATAGAAGTAGATATGCTAGTAAGCCAATTTCTTCCATAGACTCTACTTTGACATAACAGAAAATTGTAGTAGTATAAATAATATGGAAAAGGATGCACTTGAATCTAGATCAACCTAATAACATTAGCTGCCATAAATGGTGAGCAAATTGCAGTAACTATACCGGCACAATATTCAGAAGCATTTTAACAGAGTATCCGGTGAGATCACAAGAACTAAGCTGCTAAGTTTCCCAACTGGCCACAACTTAATACTTTGGACCAACTGAGAACCCGTAAGATTATGAGAAATTGTCGAAATATTTCCTGAACAATACCAATTTGGACGTCCCCTGAATATCAGCATCGTAAAGGAACTAAGCCGTACATGCCTTCCCATACCCTTTTACTTAGATATTACATACGAAATTCCAAGTCCTCGTGAGTCACTCTGTCTTCACATATAAAAAAGGCACCCGCAAGAAAACAGTTTGAGATGAGACAACCAACAACATATGTACATGTCTTTTAAGATCAGAAACATGCTTTGACCCAACTGATCCGCAGAATTTTTATGGAAAATTTCCAATCAATTTACGTTTCAAATCCTAGCTTCCAAATACACTGCAACTTACGTCCGGATATGGAATTGAATTCTTCTTTAAATTTTTAACTTTTTTCCAACTCTTCAACAATTTCCCAACTCAGATCCAACCGTATTTCCTAAGATAACGATCACAAAAACAGAGCCATGCAACAATACGCATTCAAGATAACCAAAAACATGCAATAACTAGCCCAAAAAAAAAAAAAAACCAAAGTAAACACCCCACTAACCAGCCTTAACAGATGCATCGGCTTGAGCAATATTCCTTGCCATGGACGCAAGAAGTGCGATCCCGTGCTCCGCCGCCGCAACGGTATTTGCAGTCGGCGCGTTCACCACCAAGCATCCATGCTCCGTCGCCGCGGCCAGATCCACGTTATCGATCCCAACACCAGCTCTACCAACGACCTTCAACCTGCCACCAGCCGATTCAAAGACCTCGCGGCTCACTTTGGTCCCACTCCGCACGATCAGAGCATCACAAAGCGAGATCTTTGTGCACAGCTCCTCCGGACTAAGGTTATATGAACAGTCCACGTTAGCAAACTCCTTAAGCAGCTCAAGCCCAGCTGCTCCGAGCTTCTCGGCAACGAGGACGGTGGGTTTTGCGTCGAGAGAAGCGGCTAGGACAATGAAGCGAGGCCTCCGGCGAGTGTTGCGGGGAGTCACGGAGAAAGCTGAGAACTTGGTGGCTGACAAAGAAAGGGACGAAAGTCTGTTATTGAGAGATGGAGTTCGAAGGTTGGTGGCGGCGCCTGTTGTGGCCATATCAGCGTTAGACGGTGGAGAGCAAAAATGTAAGCTTTTGCTAGTGTGCGTCTGGGAACGAGGGAGTGAGGAAGGGAGCGAGATGAGATTTACCAGTGATTCGGTTTTGGTTTTATATTTTGGGTTTGGGGTTTGGTGAGGGTTTTAGATGGAAAGGAGCTGTCTCACGCGCGTTACGATGCGTGAGAGTGGGAAATTGAAGTTGCCCGTTCATTATAATTATATGTGATTAAAATGGTAACATTTTTTGAAAATTAATTATAATTTTTAATTTTTTATAATTATAATTTATGTATTAAATTAATCTCAATTTAATAATTTATTTTAAAGATTTTGAATTATTAATTAATGTCTATCTTATTATTTTTTAAAAAATTAAAAGTATGGAGAATCTTAGCAAAGGATTTGGTTTTCCAAAATTGGAGTCTTTATTAAATATATACTATTAAAAGAATTTTGTCGGTAGATACATTAATCTTAAGAAAACCTTATTAATCATCATATCTTATAAAAAATAATTTATTTATTTTAAACAACGCTCTCTAGAAGCGCGTGCAAAAAACCGGCAACGAAGTAAATTACAAAGACATAATGTGTGTGAAGTGGTGGGACCCGGACCTTTGGGTTGGTGAGTGATATTGGCAAATTTCAGTTTTGATTTCTCGCCGCAGTGGAAATGTATAATGCGGGGTTAGGTGAAAGATTCAAATTATTTCTTGTTTTACAAGAAAATTCGATGGGCCTAGAAAAGCAATCAAAGCATTAATTGTGTGGCTGGAAAATCATAATAATTATGGAAATAAATATGGTGAAAGATGAAAATAAATATTATTTTTATAATTATGATAATTAATCCAGAAAAATAGATGATTATCATTACTATTATTATTAATAGTGGTTGGTTTGTGAAAAAAATATTGAGAAATAAAAATTTATTATATTTTAATTAATTAATTATAAAATTAATTACAATATATTGATTGATTAAAATATTGTATTAATTTTAATTAATTATATTGTAGATAATTAATTAATTATATTTTAATTAATAATAATAATAATTTAATTAATTATATTATAATTTATTATTTTAATTAATTAATAACAATATTTTAATTATTTAATGAATTATATTTTAATTAATTATATTGTAGTTAATTAATTATTAATAATATTTTAATTAATAAATAATTATATTTTAATTACTTATATTGTAACTAATTAATTAATTACAATATTGTAATTAATGAATAATTATATTTTAATTACTTATATTGTAACTAATTAATGAATTATATTTTAATTAATTAATAAATAATGATAATAATATTTTAATTAATTATATTGTAATTTATTATTTTAATTAATTAATTACAATATTTTAATTAATAAATAAAATATATATTTATTATATTATATTATAGTTAATTAATTAGTAATACTATTTTAATTAATTATGTTGTGACTAATTAATTAATTATAATATTTTAATTAATTAATATTATATTTTAATTAGTTATATTTTAATTAATTGTAACAAGCACACCCTTATATAATAATAATACTCATTCCTCTATATTAGAAGAGGAATGGGGTATTACTAAAAAATGAGTAATCAAAATAATGATTCTATAATTATAGTCCCTTACCAAACTCAATCTTTTATTCCATACCTATTTTTTTCACACCTATCAAACAAGCACACCCTAAAAATTGATTATTTCAAATTAAAAAATCTTATACAAAGAAAGTCCGGGATGATCAATTTATGGCAGGCCAAATTAGCTTAGTTTATTATGAAATCAACGAGTTTAAATTAACTTAATCGTGTTTTATGTCATACTTGAATTTTGTTTAAATTTCAAGTTTTAGATTATCTAGTTCGATTTAATCTAAAATCTATATTTTTAATTTAAAAAATAAATATATATTTAATGAAAAATTTAAACTTAAGCTTTCAAATTTAATCAAGCTTTAAATCGAACTTATAATTGTTTTTGACGGTCTAACCGAGGATCATATTACAAATTAAGTCATTTTTTACTATGTTAAAATATAGTTATGCATAAAGTAGAGAGCATTGTCTAATAAAATTGCCATGGTATATATTAAATCTTTTTTTTAACAGTTATCCTTCTAATATATGTATTGGAAAAGTTATTTGGTAAATTTATTTATTGAAAAGATAAAGCATGATTTGAGTTGAGTGTTGGACTTGAATTTGGTCCTTCCTTGGTGGTGGTGGTACACTGGGATTTGTGTAGTGGGCACACTGATTACTATGACATAACGCCTACCAACCGTACAAATGTTGGCAATAGATCTTTGGATCCGTAAATATTTTATTAACTCTCATTTATAAGAGTTTACAAAGATAATTCTAGCGTAAATGAGATTACGTGTTTAAACCACTCTTGTGTATGTAGTTAAAATTTAAGGTTAGAACTTTACCTCCTGTAAAGGACCTACCTAATTTGAACGAGAATTAGTCTTAAAATGAATGATTTAAAGGTGTCTTCTCATATTTAAGATCTTCTAAGTCATTTCAGGAGTTGAAAAAAAAAGATAATTTTTTGACTTAAAATATGCTTTTTTTTTAGTTTGTTATCTTTTTAAAACCTTTTATATATAAAAAAAGTAAAAGCATTTGTTACTTTCTAGTTTTTATGATCTTTTTAGGACTTTATACACATAAAAAAGTAAAAACTAAGGGTGGGTAATCAATCCAAATTTGCCCGATCTAACACAATTTAGCTTGAAGTCAAGAGACTAACCCTGTTTAATCGAGCTTAGGGTTATAATTGGATTTTTCTAATTTCGAGTTTCGAATAAATACTTTATTTCTAATAAAAAGCTCTAGAAGATAATCTTTTAGACCAAACAGCTAATTTTGCTATTTCGCAATGACCATTTTACCCTCAGTTTACAAGTGTTGCTCGGTTTATTACAGAACGAGACAATAGCTCATTTATGTTGTTTTAAACTTATAAGTTACACTTGTGAACAATGATAACATTATTATAGTATTAGTAATACATTCAAAATTATTTATCTTTTATCATAAAAATAATATTTTTAAAAACCTTAAAACTCCTAATAAAGGAGATAAATAGTCTACAAAACAAAATTTTTCTCTCTTCACCTATCGATGTGATTTCTTTTCTACCTTTGCTCACTGCAAGTTCTAACTTTTAAAGCTTCTCACAAAATTCCTAATAATTAAGAATAGATGGATAATAGAATACTAGAACCAAACGTACTGTTAGAGTAATAAACTTATTTTTTGTAAAATTAAATATCTAAAATTTAAATTATTATAAAAATATTTTTCGAAATACTAAAATATATAATATTTATATCCTTATAATTTTTTAAAGTAATATTCTCATAAACTATTTTACATACAAACAAATAATACTAAACAACTAATTTTACCAAACATCTCTAATAAATAATATAATGCAATTTGTTGATTAAATCAACTAATAAAATTAACTATGAGATATCAACTAAATGCAATAGGTTGTTGGCCAATTTATTCAGCATGGTCAAATTTAAAGTTAATGACCGAATTCCTAATCAAATCAGATTCAAGATTAGGAAGTCGCCTTGAACCTGACCTAAAAGTCTTGACCAGCAAATCCACTCAAACCAAGGAAATGAACCTTTAAAAACTCGAGGATGATGGTGATGAAAAGTGAGTGAGGTATGCATCAGCCAACATGTGTCCCATCTTCACCTGAGATTCAGTGGTCAGATGGAGATTGTCCTCTTGCAGCTGCAGTCCCTTTGCATCCACGCACACCACATTTGGCAATTTCATACCAAGCTGTGCTTCTCTCACTTTCTCCATGTACTCGTTTCCTGATGCAATTGCTACCTATAAACAAAACATCAATAGATCTAAGCATGATTAACATAATGATGGTTGTGGATTTGTTTGGTACTCACCTGAATGATTGGAAGAGAAGGCAACCCAAGATCCTCTCTAACATCGTGTACCAACTTCACCATCTTCTCTTGATAAGCTTCAGCGTCTTTTAGACTGGAAGTATCGCTCTCTCCTTGGAACCACAACAAACACTTTATCTGTCCTCCTCCATCTTTCGCACTCTCCTTAGCTCTCCTCACCATGTTCTCGTACAGCTCCTCCCCACGCGCCCACTCCTTGATGGCTGTCCCACCCACCGCGCACGGCACAAGACCCACTACTCCGGCGACCTCCCTCACCCTGTTCGAGAACGACATTCCGGGACCCACCCCACACACCTTCTTCGTGTCGATGTCGCAGTGGAGCGGCGCGTGGGCTTGTTCCCACTCCAGCTTGGCGGAGAACCGGAGAATGTCGGTGTGGGGTTGGCATTCCGGTGGCACGACGCCGTCCCACTTCTTGTGGTAATGTTGGTGGTCGTATATTTTCACCATGCCGCCGCGGCCAGACATGTTGCTCTGGCCGGACAGTATGAAGATGTTCTTGTTGGGTTTGATCATTTCGTCCATTTCCCGACCACACAATTGCAACCCAAAAAACCCCAGCTATAAAGGTACAAGGAATGATTAGGGATGGCAACGGGGCAAGTATGGGGCGGGTATGCCATCTCCCGTACCCGCCACATGAACTCACCCCCACTTTCATATCCGCCCCCATTTTCGTCGGGGTTTTTTTGGCACCTCCATACTCGTATTTGTTGGGGGTTTGACCTCCATCGGGTACTCGTTTACCCGCCTCTTTTTTATTTTAAGATCTGCTTATTTAATAGGATTGGA
>JANIJH010000224.1:69348459-69362765 GCA_024520975.1 Erythroxylum areolatum | reverse complement strand
TAATTGCTGGGTTTGTATGTATATATATATAATGGCAAAATTGTAATTACTATATAACGGGTAAACGGGTACGGGGGTGGTATCCCCATACCCGCCTCAATACCCGACAGATATTTTTGCTAACCCCCCATACTCGCCCCACGGGTAAAAATTTGCTCCCCATATCCGCCCTCGTTCGGATAATTTTATCGGATACCCATCAGGTTCGGGTACAATTGTCATCCCTATAAATGATTGGATTCTGTGTGCTAAAATATTAATTTCATCTCCATCTAACTTTGTTTAACTTAACGTAAAATATTGGGGAAAACCATGTTGGGCCTAAGCCTACAGTGCCAAGTTCAAGCGCAATAGGCCTTGGAGGTTGGAAGTTGCTTGCCTTGATCTAACCCAAAAAGCCTAAACAATTCACTCCTACTACTGCTACTCGGAAATGCAGTCGCTTCTCTCACCGGGGATTCGCTCGGGTTTCTCCACGACGGTTTCGACGGTGGGTTTTACTAGCCCTTCTCTTCTTCAGCTGCGGCGGCTAAGTCTTCGTTCACTCTCTCGTCCAAAATGTATACTAAATTCGGAGGGGAGCACACAATCCCTCTCCTCGTTCTCTTCATGTCCGTTGCCAAACGATCCTCTTAACAACAGAGTCCCGATACTGTCCTTTTCCAGAAGAAACGCTTCTTCTCCTAGTTCCAGCGCTTTTACTGCTCCAAACGATGAGGTTGAGAGGGCCAAACTCGCTCAGGTGCTTCTTTCCTTCTCGCTTGCATCAAAAAAGAAATACGCTGCAGATTTTTTTTTTTGCCGAATCCTGAGTTTTTTTGGCTTTTTTTGTGAAATTTGAGCGACCCATTTCAGGAATTCGCAGCGGGTACTGAAAGGAAACAATTTTTACACGAAAGTTTCATTCTTTTTATCTTTCAGTTCAACTTTTAATTGGTGGAGTTCCTGAATTTTGTTGCTTAAGAACATGTGAAACTAAAAGATCAGAAAAAATGGGAAGCTCTAATAATTTGTATGCTTGTAGGTTGCTAAGAGATTAGAGAATACATCGAAGTACTTCAAGCGGTTGGGCACTTTTGGGTTATGGGGACAGTTAATTTGCACGGTGGTTGCAGCTGTGATTCTTTCGTTTTCGATTGTTGTCACCGGGAAGATATCCTCCCCAACAACATTTTATGCCACTGCTGGTGGGATCGCAGCTGCTTTCATCTCAGTTTTCTGGTCGTTTGGCTACATTCGGATTTCGGAGAAACTAAAGAAAACAGCCAATGATCCTTCCAAGGTATTGGAATTCTTGATAACTATTTATAGTACTTGTAATTTAGCATGATGACAATCTCTTTTGTGGCAAACAATGTAATATTTCAAGTTCGGTATAGTGTAGACTAATTTGAAATTTGTTAGGTTACAATGAAGATATAGAAGAAATGATTGACTCAAAGAAACAGGCAGTCTTTAAATTTATTGTTACAAAGTGATAGGCAACCATTCAGACTTTCTTATTTTTCTATGTTAACCTTTGCTAAACTTTTATATCTATGATACTATCTTTCTCTGGAACCTGATCTTTATGACGATGGTTCTTCTATCTCACCACCGGACATTGTCAAAGATTCTGTATAGCACAATGGTATTCGATGAAGATCAGTAAAATTCGTGGGCAGGCTTTTGCTCGTAGTAAGAATTAGAGGTTCTTCTGTTTCTGTTAGTTTTTATGCTTGAGGCAATCTTATCATTATTTATTAGTAAATGGGGAAGAGGGCACTTAGCATTTAGGAGAATCATTGACTTCAGTGCCATTTTGTATTTTTCACGAATGTTCTTTGGTGTAATGTAGTTTACATTGTACTCATCATCAAGTTGTATGTGAAGATGCCTAGACCTGTAGTCTTATACTCACAAGTCTATTTGTTTCTGTGTATTCATCTTATGTGTTTCCTTAAGTTGGTTGGATCCACATGAGACGAATTATATACTACTAGAAGGGATTTGTCTAGTTGGTATCATAAAATATATGACCGTTAACTGTTCTTCCTAGTTCACAAATACCCATATTATGTTAATGACGATAAGAATGTTGCTAAATTCAACCACATGTCATGAAGTTGCTACTGACTAATATGACATTGCTTTTGTTTGACTATCTTTCTTCTGTGTTCATTGTTCCTCTGATTGTTGTGTTTTAGGCACCTCCACGAGCTGAAGTTGTGAAAAGCTTAAAGAATGGTATAGTATTGAATCTGTTGGGAATGGGTTCTGCCATTCTCGGCATGCAAGCAACAGTTGGGTTGCTAGTTGCAAAGGCTCTAACCTCCTCTGCTAATCCGTACTATCAAGGAATTTCTCCTGGCTACAGCCCTGTTCTTGCTTTGGATGTATTCCTGGTGCAGGTACTAAGTTAAATCTGTTTCTTGCCGTTTGAGTCCTGATAATGGGATAATCTGAATCCATTCACACCCAGAAAATGAAATTCTTTGTTTCATTGCATTTCATGGATCAACATTTATCTAGTTTGGTAAAATAAGTTTTGATATTCATATGCAGATGAAACAATGAACAAAGCAACATCATTTACACTCTTTTTGGTGCTTTTACAGGCATCGGCAAACACTATACTTTCTCATTTCCTGGGCCTATCTTGCTCCTTAGAGCTTTTGCGTTCAGTAACATTACCAGCTTCAGAAAGCACTCCAGTGCCAAGGGTTGCGTAAATTCGGTCTCTCTGTGATCAGTGTCTTTGATTGATTTTGTAGTCAGATCTTGTCGAGTAAGTGCGAAAAATTCCAGTGTAAAATTATCGTTAAAGTTGGTGAATATTGTTATTTCCCGGATTAATATCTTCTGGTAAGTACCAAGAATTGCATATGATATAACCCCAACATACAAGACCTTATGCCCGCCATACGAGTTTATTTCCATGACACATACATCATATAATAGCTGAAATGGGTGCTAAGCAATTATTGAAAATTTTGTAATAGGAAAAACAGAATTACATTAGCACGGGGTCTAATTAGTTGTTAGTTGTTACACTGACTTGGATTTGAGAGGGAAAACAATAAAAAAAATATTCATTCTAATTTCTAAATTTGATGTTCATTTTAGTTATTTAATTTTGAGACTTGCGAATTATGTTCATGTCAGCAGGTAAACACAAGGTTTGTACCAAGCTAGAATAAGATATCTCATGAAACATGCATAGACTTCATAATTTGGGTCCAAAGTGTAATTTGAACCCTAATGTTTATACTAAAATATAAGGTGAATCTTAACGTTTCGAAACATTCAATTTGAATTTTAAAGTTTATAAAATATTAAAAATAGACCATATGAAAATGAAATTTTTAACAAGGGTTATTTTCTGTTAGTTAAATTCGATGTCATATATGATATGAGGTTTTTTATTAAAAAGATTTGCACATCAATGGGACTCAATTATTGTTAAAGTGAGATTCTTATTTTTAAATAAAAGTGACCCCCATAATTATAAAACTCAGCATTTTACTTTCAACAAATTCTTCAATTCTTACCATTTTACATCAAACATAAATTCTCCTCAATCTTCAATACTCATTGCTTTATCACAAAATCAAGTCACCAATTCTTTTTCTTCCCTTCAAACAATTGCAGAAGCATCCTTAAATGCTTAACTCTCTCACACTTTGTTCAAATGTTTGAAGAAACTCGCACACTCTTCCTCTATTTTAATCACACCAACAACATCTTTATCGGATTTGTGGGAAATAAGAAAGGGACAATATATCGTGATAAGTCCATTGTTTTATCTGGCTTTTAGTTTAGATTTATTATATGTTGTAGTTCGTTATTTCTTATAGATTGATGATTTTTCATCTTATTGTTTCTTTATGTTTATTATATGTTATGGTCTCCTATTTTCGAACTAAGTTTGAAATTCTTATTGAGGTGTTCCATGTATGTTGTGGTCTCCTATTCCTTGATTTAGTTGCGAAGATTTCCTGTTGGTAGTGAATGTGTTGGTAAAGATAAAAGTAACAGTTATAGAAAATTAAATTTCCTTTGATCATTAAATTAAGAATAGACTAATTAATTATTAATTACTATTCTAAAAGTTATAAGTTAGAGGAGATACAATTTATAAAAAGGGGATAATACATAGGAGCTTATCGATCTGCCAAAAGGAGAAAGATCATTCGAGCAGTACAAGTTTATAAAACCAAAGTAAGTAAATACAAAGCTCGAATTATTATTAAGGGTTATAAGTAAAAACATAAGTAAATTATGCTAAATTATTTACATTAATGGCTAGGTTTGATATAATGAGAATCATTGAATGGTGGTGGCTTTAATAGCTAAAAATAGATGACTTATGCATCAGCTAGATTTAAAATCAACTTCCATCATGGTGAGCTACAAAAATAGGCATTTATTAAGCAACCCTCTTGGATTTATTATATCAGATCAAAAATATAATTTCTATAGACTTAGAAAAGTACTATATGAACTAAAGATTATATGATAGTTATTTTGCAATCAAGATGTCCAAAATTTAGTTGTTCATGGTAGAAATAAGCATATTCATGGCAAAGAGGAATAAAGTGATATTGAAATGATTTACTATAAGACAAAAGATAAAGTTGTTGATATCTTTAATAAATCCCTTAAAATGTTTATGTAATTTTAGATAAGTGAATTATAAAAAGTTAATAACAGCTAAGTAATTTACTTTCTTTTAACTTTAATTTATGGTGTTAATGATTTGACCATATTCAAGTGAATATTTCTTTTGATTTACCTATAATTATTTCTCCTCTATTGTGAACCGACGTATGATGACCCAATTTGGTAGTATAAGGTTGTTTTATGATAGAAAGTTCGTAGTAGAACTAGAGTTGAAATATGCTTTTGATAAAGTAGACCTTAATTATGTTAACTACATGCAACCATATGAGACATAAAAGGTGTTAGGATACCTTCAAGTGCATAAGGCGTATTACAATCTACTTGATTTTGAATTTAATGAGTCATTGATATTTGATTAAATCAAATCAAAATTGTCTAAGGCTTATTAACCTAATGACAATCCACCAAATGATTAATATTTCTGTAACTCATTTTTTAGACACCCTAATCCTTACACTTGAGATATTGCCTATAGCTAGAAGAGATGACGGAGATAGCAAGGCGAGCAGGGAAGTTGTGAAGCTAGTGAAGGAATTGGTGAAAAAGTTGACGAAGGAGCTGATGTAAGAGTTAGTGAATAAGATGATGAAAGAGTTAACGAAGGAGCTGGTGAAAGATTTGGTGTAGGATTTGATAAAAAGCTGGATGATCATAATAGAGACCAAAACGAAGGTTTTATACAAGTTAACATTCCTAATGACAACCAACTAGTTGAAATTGAATCCACTGATTATGGTAATTTTATCGATAATGATGAATATCCAAGTGGAGAAGAGTTTGTGAACCATTATACAGACCTAGTACTAGTATTAAGTATAATCCATCTGATGTGGCAACACATTTGAGATTGGGAATGGAGTTTAGATTAGCAAAAAAATTTAGAGATTTTGTTGTGGATTATGTAGTACGAACATGATACCATGTCAAGTTCATAAAAGGTGAAAGTCATAGGATTAGAGTTAGATGTATCAAGGGATTCCTATGGGAGTTATATGTTGGTTGTAAGAAGAATGAATGGTACTTCAAAGTTAAGACATACAATCATAAGCATATTTGTTTTACTACCAACAAACCTAATTTGGTTTTAGCTAAGTTCTTTATAAGACATTTTAGGAAAATAATATTTGAGAAACCTAATATCTCGACGAAGAACATAGTTGAAGAAGACAAAGACAAACTTAATATATTTGTTAAGTATATGTAGAGCAGCAAAGAAGAGATTAAAAAAGAAAACGCAATTAGTTATATGAATGAATATGTCAAGCTACAACGATATGTACATAACTTGAGGATTAGTAATCCAAGATCAACAATAAAGTTACAGGTGACAGGGAATAAAAAAACTTGTTTGTTACATGTAGTGACGGAGCTAAAAATTTAAGATAGGAGGGCCCAAATATTTAAATTTCTTAAATTTTGGGGGATCCAATGTACCACTGGTTTCCAAATAACTCCATCCATATATACATATATATAAATATATATAATAATTTTTAAAATTTTGGGGGGCCCAGTGGTACGTCCCCGGTTACATGTATGTAAAATTAAATTTATACATATGACAACTATATTTATGATATTTATTTATAATTTTTTCTCTTTAATGTAGTGCAAAAAATTGTACATTGGCTTTAATGTCATGAAGAGATGGAGGCATTTGAGGCCAATTTTTGGTATTGATAGTTGATTTCTAAAGATGGAACTTCGAGGCTAACTATTGAGTGTAGTTAGGAGAGATGATGATTTAGAGATATATCCATTGGCGTGAGTTATTGTGAAGGTAAAGAATATTGATTCTTGGACATAATTTATGAATCTGTTGACTTATAACTTAGAATTGGATAGTAGTAAATGACTTACAATTATATCAAATATGCAAAAGGCATTTTATTCTTCATTGATTTACAGTTTATTATTGTACAAATTTTATATTAACTTAATCTTTTCTATTATTATAGAGATTGATTAGGGTTATGGAACAGACATTACCATATATCAGTCATAAGATGTGTGCTAGACATATATACCATAATTGCATATAAATTGAAAGGGAAAGAATTTGTGATTGCAATTTTGGAATCATGTATAGTCAACTTACATTGAATATTTCAACGAGCAACTACAAAGACTAGATAAAATAAGACTTGGATGCGCATCATCATTGCTTGAATATCCTAACGAAAGGTGAGCAAGATGCTATCAATCTTTTGAATCGAAATGCTTGATTGTAGACAACGATATGAGTGAAACTTTTAATGGATGTATCTTATCGACAAGAGATAGGCCAATTATCAACATGCTTGGAACCATTAGAATTATAGTGATGAAAAGGCATGCAAATAGGAGAAAATTTGTGCATGATTGATAATCTAATATTGCACCAGAGATTATGAAAAAAATTGGAGAAGAACAAGAAAGAAGCAATGCAGTAGAGAATAGTTTGAAATGGTGATGGAGCATATGAAGTATCTAAGGATGATAGTAAGCATATTGCAAAGATTGTTAGATAGGAATCATAAAGTTATTGAGCATGAGAGTTTTATGAATATCCTTGTATGCATGCTATAAATGTTCACTGTTCCAAGTAATGGTCGGAAGCATTTGTAGATGATTGCAACAAGAAGTACAAATTTCTCACATTGTATAACCATGTGATGCAACTTATTAGAGTCGCAATTTTCTGACCTACTGTTGATGTATAAGTAATAAACCTTCCACTAGAAAGAGTTAATATAGGAAGACCTATAACAACTAGAAGGAGAGGAGTAAATAACCCTAATAAGTTGAAAAATTCAACTTCTAACTATTTTAGATCTTCCTCACATAACTCTTTTAGGTGGGGGTTTATTACTTTTGAATCAACAATCAGCCAAAACATTGCACTTCTAATAGTTGCAACATATAGTCATACAATGTGAGAAATTTGGACTTCTGATAGTAATCATCTAAAAAAGCCTCCGGTTGTTATTTGGAATTGAACAGTAATTATAGCACATTTACAAGGATATCTATAAAGCTCTCATACCCGACAATTACACGATTGGCTCAATCCTTACAATATACTTGTCATCACCCTTAGACACTTCATATCACCCTTAGACACTTCATATGCTCCATCACCATTCTAAACTATTCTATACTGCATTGCATCTTTCTTATTAAAGATTAAGTTAATATAAAAATTTTACAACAATAAATGATAAATTAATTTAGAATAAAACACCTTTTACATATATGATATAATTGTAATTTCTTCATTACTATCAAATTCCAAGTCAGAAGCTAAATGGATTCATAAACTGTGTCCAGAAATTAGTATTCTCTACCTCCATAATAGCCCAAGCCAATGAATCCATCTCTCCATCACCATCCCTCTCAACTATACTTAATAGTTGGCTTTGGAATTTTGTCTTTAGAATGTAATCATCCTCAAATGTCTCTATTCATTTATTATGACATCAAAGCAAATGTACAATCTTTTGAACTACCCAAAAAATATAAAGGATGAATAAATAAATAAATTTCATAAATATAGTTGTCGATGATTAGTATAAATTTAATTTTGCATATCTGTAATAAATAAGTTTATTCATGCCTTAATTCTACTGTTGATTCTGGATTACTAATCCTCAACTCATATACATAACCTTATAGCTTAGCATATTATTCTCATAATCAATTACCCTCTCTTTTCTCAATCTCCTCTTTGCTGCTCTACGTACACTTGAGTTAACAAATATATAAGGTTTTTCTAAATTCTTCAACCATTTTTGCCGTCAACATAGTAAGCTTCTCAAATATTTTTTCCCTAAAATGTCTCATAAGAAACTAAGCTTAAACTAATTTAGGTTTATTGCTAGTAAAACAACTAAACTCAGAATTGCATGTATTCCCTTTGAAGAGTTTGAATCTATTTTCTATTGTTTCTCTTTTCTAATTTATTCTAATTCAAAATTCTTTTTTTTTCATGGGGTAAATTTTCAAGTTCAATTATCTCATTTTCAAAATATTAACTTTGGTCCAATGACTTTTACTTTTTAAAAACTTTACATGGTATCATTTTAGTATTGCATAATCCACAAAAAATCTCTAAATTCTTTAGCTGATCTAAACTTCATCCTAATGTGCTACCACATCAGCCAAAATATGTCTAATACTAGTACTAGGTCTTTGCAATACTTAACCAGGCTCTTCTACGCTTGGATATTCATTATTATCAATAAAATTGTTACAATCATTCAAGCCAATTTCAACTGGTTGGTTGTCATCAGGAATGTCAACTTGTATAAAACTCTCTTCTTAGTCTCTATCATGATCATCCAACTTTTCATCAACTCCTTTGCTAACTCATACACCAAATCCTTCGTTAACTCTTTCACCAACTCTTGCACCAACTCATTCATCAACTCCTTCGCTAACTCCTTCGTCAACTCACTCAATAACTCCTTCATTAGCTCCACAATTTCTCTCTTCACCCTTGCTATCTTCATCCTCTCTTCCAATTATATGCAATATCTTAGGTTCAAGGATTTGTGTATCTAAAAAATAAGTTACATAAACATCAATTAATTGGTCGATTTTCATTAGGTTATTAAGTCATAGACAACTTTGATTTGATTCATTCAATCTTAATGACTTGCTAAATTTAAAACCAAGTACACTATAATAAGCCTTATGTATTTGAAGATATCCTAAAAATGTAGTTAAAGGTATCCTAACTCTTTTTCCATCTCACATATTTGTCTGTAGCTAACATAATCAAGGTCCACTTTATCAAAAACACTTATTTTTCTGTCAACATATTTCAACTCTAGTTTTACTACAAACTTTCCATCATAAAACAATCTTATACTACCAAATTGAGTCATCATACACCTATTCACAATAAAGAAGAAATAAGTATAGTCAAATCAAAAGGAATATTCATTTGAATATAACCAAATCATTAACACCATAGATTAAAGTTAAAAGAAAGTTAATTACTTAGTTTTTATCAACTTTTTATAATTTACACATCTAAAATTACACCCAAACACAATCATTTTAAGAGGTTTGTTAAAGATATCAACGGCTTTAGTTGTTATCAACTTTTTATAATTCACATATATAAAATTATACCAAACATAAACATTTTAAGAGGTTTATTAAAGATATCAACAACTTTATCTTCTGTCTTACATTTGAATATAACTTTATTCTACTAATTCTCGTAAGAAATGATACTTGTCATGGATATGCTTATTTCTACCATGGACAATAGAATTTTTGGACATCTTGATTGCAGAACAATTGCCCCATAATCTTTAATCCATATAACATTTTCTTAAGTCTAGAAATTATAATTTTGATCTGACTTAATAAATCCAAAAGGGTTGCTTGATAAATATTTTTGTAATTCACCATGATGGAATTTGATTTTAAATCAAGCTCATGCATAAGCCATGTATTATGAGTTGTTAAATGCCAACACTATTCAATGATTCTCATTGTATCTAGCCTAGCCACTAATGCAAATAGTTCAGTATAATTTACTTAAATTTCCACTTGTAAACCTTAACAATAAGTCAAGTTTTATATTTACCTACTTTGATTTTATAAGCTCATTGCACTCCAATGACCTTTCTCTTCTAGACAGATTAACAAACTCTTTTTTTTTAAGATTTTATCTGCACTAACTTATAACTTTTACAGTAGTAATTAATAATTAGTTAGTTTGTTCTTAATTTAATGATCAAAAGAAATTCAATTTCCAGTAACTTTATTACTTTTATCTTTACCAACACATTTATTGCCAATAAGAAATCTTCGCAACCGAATCAAAAGAATAGGAGACCATAACATGCATGGAACAACTCAATAACCATTTCAGGCTTAGGTCAAAAATAGGGGACTACAGTATGCAATAAACATAAACAAACAACCAGATGAAAGAATCATTAAATCAATAAGAAATAGGGAACCACAACATATAATAAATATAAACTAAAAGCCAGATAAAACAATGGAGCTACCGCGATGTATTGTCCCTTTCTTGTTTCCTACAAATTCGATAAAGGTGCTACTAATGCAAATGAAATAACAAAAAAGCTTGTGAGTTTTTTCAAACGTTTGAACAAAGGAGAGTTACAGATTTAAGAGTGCTTCTGTAATCATCTAAAGAAAAGAAAAAAAATTAGGGATTTAATTTTTTTGATAAAAGTATTAAAGAAAATTTGTGTCTGATATAGAACGGTGAGAATTAAAGAATTTATTAAAAGTGAAACTGTGAGTTTTATAATTATGAAACTCATTTTTATTTAAAATAAAAATATCACGTCAACAATAATTAAGTCCTACAAATGTGCAAAATTTTAAAAAAAGTTCACGTCAAACTGACAAAAAATAGCCCACATTAGATTTTCCGTTCTCGTAAGATCTATTTTTAACGTTTTGTAAACGTTTGGATTCAAATTGAACGCTCCGAAATGTTAAAATTCAACTTATATTTTGATGTAAATGTTAAGGTTTAAATTACACTTTTGACCTCATAATTTCTAATGACAACTCTATCATACTAGGACTTCAACCTCGGACATAAACAAGTGATGTGTAATCTCAAGGACTAGCAAAACTGCAGCTCTAAGTGTTACCAAACAATGGCCTAGTATAGAGGAAAAGGAATGAAAAAGAAACATTCTTCATATTGAAGGAGCTAAAATGGTCAATCATGCTTCAAGGAGCAATTATCACTAACCGATGCATCAAGCATCCCGGCAACGAAAACCCAGATGCAAATCCTATCGGTAATCTCATTGCTGAGCTACTAAGATTCTTGTACGAAAAGTAACCAGAAAGTAAATAAGTGTAATGCAAAATGCAGAAACAGAACAATTTGAATTAGTAGACTTGATCGCAAGTAATATGTCCCCAAAAATTTCTGGTTCATAGATGCAAAATTCAACTTGCAAAGGATTTTCTAAAAATGAAATATCCTAAGTAATTTGCTGAATGGAAATTTGGTTTGAAGTACAATTATGGGAACCCAAAAAGTGTTTTTATTATACAGTATAAGCAATATAACTTGGTAAAGAAGATGGCCGCTCAAAACTGTTAGCCTCTGAAATTTAAGGCATAATATCTACGAGTACCCTTAAACTAGAAGAAAATCCCAGACACCATATGTACGAGTTCTTATACATGCCTCCCAACATCGTAAAGAGTACAGGCAAAGGTTCTCTCCACAGACAACATTCTAATAATATGGAGACTGATAAGAGCATCTAAATGACAGTAATCTCTATATCCCCCAACTTGAACTCGGCAAGTACTTTTAAGTCGTCCAAACAAGGGCGATGATTAACTCGGGTACATGTAACACATCAAATAGCAAGCGAGTATTTTGATATCCAAGAGCATCCGATAATCACATTTCAAACCAGTGTTACCTTTTCCTTGGACATGTTATTCAATGCCATACAAAACTATACACATCGGAGGCTAAGTAAACAGGTCCTTTGTAATCCACAAGGAAGAATTATGAACCCTACACAAGTGTAATACTCTCACTAAAACTTCATTCAGGTGCGAAACAAAAAATGCCAAAAGAGCTGCATGAGTCGTGATCAATAGTTGCTTCAGATTTGTAGTACAAACATAGAAATATTACGACCACTAATGGTCAGATGACAAATCCTTCTTACAAGAGTGTGATTTAGGGAAATTGTTAAACTCTAGAGGGGCACAGAAACACCCACCTACTCAGTCTTCTTTTCCTTTTTAGACGGCAATGGAATCTTGTCCTGAAGAATTTGCTCAAGTTTACTATATTGGGTATGAAGAATCTCATGTGTTATAGACAACTTTGCATCAATGTGATGCTGGTATCTATCATATAGGAAGGGGACGGAAAGACTAAGGAGAACACCTGCAAAAATAACCACTCATATATGAGCACATTAAAAAATAAACCCTTAAAGTGCGTGCTTAACACGAAAATAACTCGCTCACCAATGTAGAGAAGCGTAAGGAAGTTGCAAAAGTTGCCAATATATGATGCTATCCAAGTACCAGAAGCAACCTGAAGAAGAACAGGTGCATTTGAAAACAGATGAAGAAAAGTTCCGAAAATCAGAAAATGTGCAGAACTGAGAGCAATATCCCTAACCTGAGCAAAAAGCTTCAAATTTCTACCAATGGCAATATCACGCGCAATCGACAGAGCATAATTGGCGTACACCTGTAAAACATCAGCAACCTTGGCTACAGTCTCCTCTGGTATCTCCATATTCGGAATAGGTGGCAATGGCCTGAAGCACATTACTGAATCAAACTTTATTTAAGGACAAAAAAATTTAAAGCTTTTAAATTAAGGTCACAGTGTTGTGGAAAAAGAACCCAATTCCTTGCGAGGACTATTTATCTCATAAACATCAGAAGAACTGAATTGATTGAGATCCAAGAGTAGACAGTTACCTATTGAGAAGGGAAGCTGATTTGCCCCAGAGGAAGAGAATAGCTAGGAGAAGGAACGATGTATTGGCCAGAAAAGATAAGAGATTGTAACCTCCTCGCTCAAACAGCAACCAGGAGCCCGTTGCTCCAACTAACACTATCACACTCCCAACCCATCGTCTCCACAGCAACACATCAGCCACTGATATGTCAACAAATCAAAATCAAAACTCCATAAGATAGAAAGAATCAGAAATTAGGAGTTGCGAGGAAATCGGATCTATCGGACCTTTGCCGCCACCAAGAGCTTTGTAAACGTTGAAGCGACGAGGGATTGGTTCCACCATTTTCTTTTTGTTTGATATATGATTGATTTAGAGTCAGAAAAAATCAGAAATTGCAGAGAAATGAAAAGAAAGAATTGACTATTGAGAGACGTTTTCGGAGATAACAAGGAAAACAGAGAGCGGGATGGTAATGGTTTTGCTTCTGTTTCGGTTTTGGTTTCTAAGGAAATTTAAAATTATATATATACATCTATGCGTGTGTGTATGTGTCATGACCGCCTTCTCTAACGTATACGTATTATTTTATTTTAGTTAAACAATTTGAAAAACTATCTTGCATCTTCCAAATTTTAAGGATATATTAAATTATAGCATGACATGTATGTCTTAATGGGAAAGATAGTGATGAAACTAATGATTGTATCTCAGTGTTTAAGGAAGAAAGATGGTAGTGTGGTGGGGGTACATGTGGGTGCAGATGATGAAACGTTCGAAAAGATAGACTTTTGAAAGTGTCGTGCAATTGGTGAAAACTTTAGAGGAACCTTTAAAGATATAGGTCCTGTTTGGCAATCAACCGATAGCTAATAGCTGATAGCTGTTTATATTAGCTAGTTTGACCAGCGAATTGCATTAACTGTTTGTTAAAGATGTTTGGTAAAATTAGCTGTTTAGTATTAGCTGTTTAAATGTAAAATGACTTATAAGGACATGACTTAAAAAAATATAAGAATATGAATATTATATATTTTAGTATGTTAATTAATATTCTTATAAAAATTTAGATTTTAGATATTTAATTCTACAAAAATTAAGTTTATAATCTCATCCTAGCAGCAATTGTTCCTTGTCATAATCTCATCCTAATTCCGTTTCTTTTCTTTTAAATGTTATTTAAAATTAAATGTTATTTAAAAATTAATATTT
>JANIJH010000224.1:69305672-69332945 GCA_024520975.1 Erythroxylum areolatum | reverse complement strand
ATCCATGTCATTAATTCCTGATACATAAATAAGCATTTCCCAATTCCTTTACCAATATGCCATGGAATATGAATTAGTATATCCCAGTTGTTTTTACCGATATCTAATAACTTCCAATTACTCACACCCAGTGTAGGTATGCTTCATCATTTAAATGCATTTTACATATATCATAAATCAAGGAATGACATTTTCGGAGAATGTTAATCATTCTAATGGAATCCACCATAAGAAACAAAAGCACCTATGCTCAAGTAATTGCTCCAAAACAAGCAAAAAAGAGAAACAAAAGAGGCAAGTTCACCTAAAGAATCAAGTAAACCAACTTGGCTATGCCTACATTAGCAAGTCAAGGATGATTTTCAGGAAAATCACTAGTATAGGAAATTGTGAGAATAAAAATAGGTTTAAGAAGTTCTTTCACAGTTTATTATTCCAATCATGTGGCCACATAAGATACTACAGACCATTCCTGTCGTTAATTATAGAGAAAGCAAGTTATACGAACACTTTATGTCAGTTTCAAGCTTTTATACAAGGAGACAAAACAATCACGGTTTGCGATTATTTGCCTGGTTTTCTCACTTTTCTAAATATTTGCGAAACTAATGCAAAATACTTGGGAAGGCCAAACCGGGTAAGAGATCCAAAAGTGATAATAATATCAAGTGAGTTTGCAATTCATTCCAAGAATTCTCAAAAGAAAAGCCTGATCTCAGCTTCTCTAACTATTAACACTATCTATTTCTTAACAGCAACAACTGAGATGACAAACCATAACCTACTTCAAAAGGACCCAGAACAACAAAAACCACCATCATGAATCACAGTAGTGCACAAAATCGAGAAGAAAACAACGAGAAATAATACCTGAAACAAAATCTTGACTGGTTCAAGCAGAGTGACGACAGTTATCTACAACCTATTTCAAAAGACCCATAACAACAAAAACCACCATTAATTACCTACAACCTATTTCAAAAGGACCCAGAACAACAAAACTGAGAAGAAAACAGTGAGAAATAATACCTGATCAAATCCAAAAGCTTCATTAATTGTCGTGCTTAAAGAAGAGCACATTATTGGCTATTTGGCAAGCTAATTTCCACATGAAAAGTCAATAGGCAGATGCGGTAAGTGTAAGAGGTCGGATAGAAGGCATTAGGGTTATTTTAGTAGAAAAGCATGATTTTCACTCTAGAGAAGCATTACATGCTCTATTTAAACCAAAACGTTATTCCAGAAGCATTAAATGCTATATTTAAACCAAAACGTTATTTAAAAGGACTGGAAAAGCTTTTCAGAAGCATTAAATGCTTTATGAAAAGCTTTGACATTCTGTAAGCATTAAATGAATTCAGAAGCATTAAATACTTTATGAACCATTTTTGCAGTTGAAAGGCTTAACATTTTTAAGCAAGAATCGAAGGGATAGGGATTGAGTTTTAAGTAATTAAGTAGATGTCACTTTTGCATAAACGATTTTACTTTTGTTAGCAAGAGGAGAACAGAGCATTGTATTTTCCAAATTTTGGGGCTGTTTTGCTTTGGCAAGAACAGTAGTAGTTGAGAAACACTGATTCATTAACAATCAAAGTTTTCTTTACAATTCCTTTTTTTTGTCCTTCGGTTCCTTCTTTGACTTTTAACTTTAACAAATTGGTGCTTTCATTAAGCTTTTAATCATGGTTGCCACTAAATTGGAGGAGAAAGTGGAGGGGTTAGAGAAGAGCTATGTTGTCATTTATGATCACCTTTCACAATTAAGAGTCGACAACGAGTCTTGTGATCGTAGTTTCGCTGCCCTTATTACAGAGTCTTCAAATATGAATTTCCAGCTTTAGCAGATTGTTTCGTTATTCAAAAGAAAACAACTAGTAGATAGGGTTGAGGAGTCTAATTTGGAGAATCCTTCACCATCGACGCCTGTCAATAGTCATATCCCACCTTCTTCTTTACATCATTATGTTTTTGAGCCTCAAGTTGCTGTTAAAGAGCTTGAGTTATCGATTTTCGATGGGACAGACCCAAGTTGGTGGTGTATTCACGCAGAACATTATTTTGAGTTAGATAACACTCCTCCTCACATGAAGGTTTCTATTGTTTTGGTTTCCATGGGTGGCACATCCTTACATTGGGTTCGTTGGTTGCGACAACGTTTTCCCACCATGGATTGACTTATATTGAAGGGTGAACTTCTTAAACATTATAGCGATGACTCGATTTCAAACCCGTATGAACACCTATTATCTCTTTGTCAAGTTGGATCTGTCAATGAATATCTAGATGCATTTGTCGGGTGTTCTTCCCAAGTTCCATCGATGAGTGATGACCATTCTCTGGCGATTTTCCTAAACGGGTTGAAGGAAAAAATTTAGGTATGAATTTGAAATCGCGATGCTATAAAAATTTGGTCCGTAATGGAATCAGCCTTGGAAATTGAGAGAGAATTGTGTTTTATTTATGGGTCTACTCACTATGGCTCGCATCAATTTCAAGCACAGTATTCTACCGGATTTAGGTTAAATTCTAGCCCACCACTATTTTTAACAAGATAATCAACTTATACAAGTCTAGGCCCGGTGGGACCCAACCCAACACAAACTGCCCAACTCAAGTGGGAAGCGTTGTGTCTTCAACCAGTAAACACCTGACGATAACCACAAACATTACTTCCACCTTTGGGCCACAAAATCGACCACCACAACCATCTTCTCAGACATCCAAACTTCCTAATGACAACCGAGAGTTACATTCTAAGGGTTTGTGTTTTAAATGTCTTCATCCCTATCACCCTTTACATGTCTACTCCAACAAGTCAATACGTGTTATTTCTGTTGCGGCCAATGATGTAGATAAGGATGAGCTCACTCTTGTACAGGAGGAGGCTCCCTCTGAAGAGATGACCCAACCACAACTACAAATATTGGATTTGAGTTTATCGGCAATGGAAGGGTTGGATTCTCCTAAAACTTTGAAATTACTGGGTTCATTTGCAAGGTCTCCTATTCACATTTTGATTGATAGCGTTACCAATCACAATTTTATCTCTAGTTCATGTGCAAGAAAATTATAGCTCCAGATTTCTGATGATTTGTGCTTTCGTGTTCGTTTGGGTGATGGTCGCCAAATCTTATCGCAAGGTCTGTGTTCACAACTCTCAATTAGTATTGCTGATATGGAATTTGCATCTGATTGTTATGTATTTCAATTGGGTGATATTGACATCATTCTGGGCGTGGCTTGGCTTAAGACCTTGGGTGATATACACGTTAACTATAACACTTTAACCATGCATTTTGAGTATAATCGACGAACCGCTTATTTATGTAGGAATTATTCATTGATTAAATCCCCCATTTTAATTCATAGATTGGTGAAATTGAGTAATATTAAGTATTATGTCTTTTTATGGGAATTGGAAAGGGAAACCTATTTGGGAGAAATGTTGACAACTTCCCAATCACAAGAACTTTCGAGGTTGCTTTCAAAATTTAATTGTGTATTTACTGGCAAACTACCTTTGCCACTGTCTCGTGTTACGGATCACAAAATACAATTGAAGGAGGGGTCAAGACTTATGGTGGTTAGGCCTTACCCTTACAGACACTTTCAAAAGGATGAAATAGAATGATTGGTGGATGACATGCTCTTTTTTAGAATTATACAGCCAAGTTCCAACTCTTATTCTAGCCTGGCTCTTCTTATGAAGAAGAAAGATGGTAGCTAGAGATTTTGCGAGGATTACCGAGCACTTAACAAGGTTACTATACATGGTAAATACCCTATTCTGGTGATCTAAGAATTGTTGGATGAGCTACATAATGCATGTTATTTCTCAAAGATTTATTTGAAGTTGGGGTACCACCAAATTCAGGTTACAGTGGCTGACATCTCAAAGACTGCATTTCAAACTCATTCCGGGCATTACGAATTTCTTGTTATGCCTTTTGACTTAACTAATGCTCTGACAATTTTTCAAGCCACCATGAATGACATATTTCATCCTTATTTATGGAAATTTATTCTGGTGTTTTTTTACGATATCCTTGTTTATAGTTGAATATGTGAGGAACACATTGAGCCCTTATTGATTGTTTTTACTGTGTTGCATCAAAATTCTTTTTTGGCAAACCAAAAGAAATGTATCTTTGGGAAAAGCTCAATCAAGTATATTGGCCATGTGTTGTCCACTAATGGCGTGGCTCTGGATTCATCAAAGATCTCCTCTATTTTACGATGGCCTAGACCAGTGAGTATAAAGGTGGTTCGGGGATTTTTAGGTCTCACTAGATATTATCATCGTTTTATTCGGGACTATGGCCGAATTGCTTCTCCTTTGACTCAATTGCTGCAAAAAGCAAATGATGATCAATTTCAGTAGAATGGTGAGGCTCAAAAGACTTTTGAGGAATTACAAATAGCTGTAACAACAACCCCTATTCTTGCCATGTCTGGTTTTTCTAAGCAGTTCATTATTGAATGTGATGTAATAAGAAGTGCGATTGAAGCAGTATTAATGCAAGACTCACCGCTGTTGCTTTTTTTAGCAAGTCTTTGGCATATAAAACACTATCAAAATCAGCATATGAACGTGACATGATGCCTTTGGCATTATTCATATAGCATTGGTGTTCAAATTTATTAACTTAGTGAGGACAAATCATAGTAGCCTTCGACATTTGCAACAACAACAAATCACAACACCTGCACAACAACATCGGTTGGCTAAATTAATGGGGTATAATTTTGATGAGATTTACAAGCTTGGTATTACAAATAAAGTTGTCGATGCTCTTTCCTAAAAAGGATTAGATTGGAATTATCCGCCATTAGCAAACCTCAATGGGTTGATCTTGACGAAATCACTAAAGAGGTCAAAACTGATGTCTTTTTGGGGCCCATTATGCAAGCACTCAAATTAGGTCAACCTATTAATCTCTCTTTCTTTACGATACAAGGTAGATTATACTATAATGGGAGATTTACAGTAGCTGCTTTTTCAACTTGGGTTCATCGTTTATTAATGGAATTTCATGCCACACCGATGGGAGGTCATTTGGGGGCCTTTAGAACATATTGTGGAGTCTCTACAAGCTTTTATTGGTGAGGAATATTCCAAACTATCAAGAAATTTATTGCTGAATGCCTCACTTGTCAAAAGCAAAAATACGAGACCATGAATCCTGTAAGTTTACTACAACCATTGCTGTTTTCGAATGCCATTTGGGAGGATATCTCAATAGATTTTATAACTAAACTTCCTAAATCTCATGGTGTCGATAGCATCTTCGTTGTGGTTAATCTTCTGTCCAAATATGCTCATTTTATAGCTATTAAACACCCAATTACAGTAGCCAAATTTGTTGAAATTTTTGCAAAAGAGGTGGTACGACTTCATGAGATTCCTAAGTCTATCATATCAGATAGAGATCTTTTATTTGTTTCTATTTTTTGGAATGAGTATTTTACACTACAAGGGCCAGTATTACGTATGTCTTCTACTTACCACCCTGAAATTAATGGCTAAACTGAGGTTTTGAATTGGAGTCTTAAGACTTACCTTCGGTGTTTTGCTTACGAGCAACCTAAATAATAGATACACTGGTTAATTTGGGTGGAATATTGGTATAATACTTGCTTTCATATATCAGTTGGTTGTACGTCTTTTGAAGTGGTGTATGGTCGCAAACCTCCTATTATTCACCATTTACTTCCCGAAGAATCCAAGGTAGAAGCTGTTAATACTTCCTTACAGGGTCATGCGGCTATGCTTCATGAATTAAAGGAACATTTGCATCAGGCACAACAAAGAATGCAACTTTAAGCCAATAAACATCGAAGGGAGGTATCTTTTGAGGTGGGAGATCAGATATTTTTAAAGTTACGAGCTTATTGCCAACAATCCGTCATGATTAGGAGATATCCTAAACTAGCAGCTCGTTATTATGGTTTGTTTTTGATTATTCAACGAGTGAGACAAGTTGCTTATAGACTGAAACTTCTAGAGGGTTATCGAATACATCTCGTATTCCATGTTTCCTTGCTTAAAAAGGTAGTGGGAGTTTATCCGGTAATTAGTAAGTTGCCTTCTAATCTTGTTATTGGAGAAAATGAAATGGTGGAACCTAAGTCTACCTTAGCAACACGAATTGAAGATGGTTCTCACCAGCTATTGGTGCAGTGGAAAGGTAAATTATCAGAAGAGGCAACCTGGATCGACAGAGACGAATTATGTGAACAGTTTCTAAATTACAGTCTTGAGGGCAAGACTAATTCCAAGGAGGGTGGTATTATTACAGAAGTAGCAGCAGCGAAGATAAATCAAAATCCTGATCACCAATGGTTAATTTATAACAAGAGAAGCAAGCATGAAAGATCAGTTGGGCTTAATCAGAGTACTAATATTGGTCTATAATTGGGTCTTAAATAGTTACTTAATGAATGATAATTGTGAAGGGAATGTTAGAATTTATTACGATATTTATTGTTTTAGAGAATAATCACATGGAAAGAGGAAATATATGTAATGATTATTTTTAATTAAGAATGTCAGTTTTGTACTAACGATTTTACTTTTCTTAGTTGAAAAAGAACAGAGCATCGTATTTTCCCATGTTTTGGGCTGTTTTGCTTTAGCAAGAACAGTAGTAATTAAGAAACACTTATTCATTAACCATCAAAGTTTTCTTCACTTTTTTTTTTTTGTCCTTCAATTACTTCTCTGGCTCTTAACTCATAACAGACCTGCCAACCAAATTATTCTACAGATTCTGGCATTACTTCTCTGGCTCTTAACTCATAACTTCTTCAATGGAAGTCCTATCTTACTATTCAGAGTTTCAGACTATGCTGGATCGAGAGTGAAGCAGTACAGTACTACCCTTCTTAGATGCAATCAATTAAGACATAAAAACATGTGCTGTGCCTAGGAAAAGCAAACCTGGCCTTGATTCTAGTCTGGGAAACCACAACCAAAACGAAACATCCTGGATAGTTCCCTACCACGTGTGTACCATCTTTTTCCAATACTCCTTTGTTTACTGTCACACTTTTTAAACATTTTCATACTGCTCCTCTACCGAATTAACACACCATGTTTTGTATATTTTATGCAGATATGGGTGGTTGTGTGTATCCTGTCTCCTGTCTGGGAAACTTGATTCTGGCAAAGCTTAGAATGGTCACCAGTGAATCGTTAGTGTTTAACTACGAAAAGAAATTTATAATTGCAACTTGGCATATAATATCTTATTTTGTATCCATTTTACAAATATCAACAGTTTGCATAGCTCAGATTCTTTCCCAACCATTTGTAATGAATGCGAATACATGTGAAGTTGCCTTGGGAAAGCAATGTCAGATTCCATCGTTGTAGGTTTAAAAGATCAGTTAGTGTTTATAATGAAACATCCTCGATTATTCCTTAACATGTGCGTATTGGTCGTAAGATAATCTTCTTAATTATGTCACACTCCATTGAGTGTATCAATCGCTTGCATCAGATGGTATATAGTAATATATATGCTCTTCAATATTATAATATATACAATCTGATGCAAGCGATTGAACTAAGAATTATTCTCATATGTTGAGCTCATTTTGAATTACTCAAGAAATCAATTTTTTTAAAAAGAGCAAAATAATTAAAATTCTCTTTAAAATCATAATTCTAAATTCAAATATTAATTTTTGATATAAAAGATCGATAGCTTATTGTTATTAATAATTAAAAAATTTAACCGATTCGGTCGATTCAACTGTAAAAATCTTGGACCTTTTAATTTTTCGTTTGATGTTCAAGCATTCTAGTTATATTTATTTTAACAATTCTTGTTGTTAAAAACTGATCAGTTTATTAATTAATCAATTAATATAAATTAAAATAAATCAATTAATTTTTAATTAAACTTCAATTTTTTAATAAATAAAAATAATTTATTCTAATCATATTTTAAATTATTTAATTTTATTTAATTTCATTACGACGTAATACTGGTCTTAAACCTTTTATAAAAGCTTAACTCTTGGTTTTTATAATATTGATTGTTATACAAAAATATTGTATTTTTATTGGGTTAATTGATAGTAAAAGGAAATTAGGAAAATAAAACACAAAGAAATAGGCGTTAGCATGTCGCTGACGTGGCCAGGTTCACAGTCTGGACTTTGCCAGCTCATCGATAAACCGTCCTCAATTACTCAAATAAGCAAAACACGCTTTGGTCGTTTGTCCACGTCGGAATAGGCCCCATAAAAAATATCGAAAAATCAAAATCCTTCACGTAAATGCTCTCCAGCCTGGCTTCTCCAGTCAAACTTATCCTCCTTTAACCGCCAATTTCCTCCTTCTAATTTCTCGCGATATTTTCTATAACTGTAACCGTAACGGTCACCTGTAAGGAAATAAAAGAAGAAAAGAGTTTTAAAAAATTTCAAATTCGCCCGAGATTTTGGTTAGATTCTCAGAAATTAAAGCGCCTTATACAGCTGTTTTATACTGAACTGGTAACTGAACAAAACCGGTTCCAATAACGCCTCTTACCTGTATCTTTTGCAGGTTTTACCGGTTACCCTAACGCTTCCTATATAAACGTCTTCTTCCTCCCTCGTAACAGGACTACTCTCGTACACAACCACCGTTTCTCCGTGTATCTCTTCTGTGTGATTTCGCGTTAATGGATCAAGAATCGAGTCTAGATCGGGTTAAAGGACCATGGAGTCCTGAAGAAGATCATTTCTTGCGGACTCTGGTGCAAAGGCACGGAGCGCGTAACTGGTCATTGATCTCCAAGTCGATACCCGGTCGATCAGGGAAATCTTGCCGGCTTCGTTGGTGTAATCAACTTTCGCCGGAGGTTGAGCACAGGTCTTTCACGCAAGAGGAAGACGAGATCATAATGAGAGCTCACGCCAAATATGGTAACAAGTGGGCGACGATAGCACGGTTCCTGAATGGCCGAACCGACAACGCCGTTAAGAACCACTGGAACTCGACATTGAAGAGAAAATACTCGGCGATCATTGAGGAAGGTGGTTTGATCGAAGAGCAAGAGCAACAACCGCCGTTGAAAAAGCCAGACGTCGTAACGGTTTTGACTCCTCAATCTCAAAGTCCAACTCCGTCTGGATCCGACGTTAGCGACTGCGGACTGCCGTTAACGCCGTTAGCTTCTGATCAGGTGGAGTCGGAATCACGGGCTAAAACTAGGACCACCAACGACGACGTCTCGACGGTTCTCTCGCTCTCTCTACCCGGGACAGAGTCCGCAAGGCAGGAGTTTTCTCAAAAAGAAATATCACGGAAGTCTTTTGAGTGCAAAACGACGGCGTTTGGGGCCGAAATGTTGGCGGTTATACAGGACATGATAAAGAAGGAAGTGAGCGAGTACATGGCGGCGATCGGTAGAAGAGGGGGCGGTTTTGGTCAAGAACAAAGGGGTTAAAAATAGCATTGGACAAGACTCGAGAATAATTATTTTAGTTGATTTCAAATTCACGATCTGGTAAATTTGAATCAGTATTTAGATGTACATATACAGAGAGCGAGAGAGCGAGAGTCTAGAAGGCAGGAGCTTATGAGATGAAAAAGAAAAAGAAAAATTAGCTTTTCTTGGACTGTTTTACGGTTTCAGTTAAAATATCAACTCCTTAATTATCCTTTTACGTAGTCTTGAGTTAGCTGTATAAGGTTTGCTTCTCTATTGAGTGACGGAACTGGTACGATTGTGTACTAGGACTCCGTACTCGATTAAACTTGTTCGTTCAGTTAAGGCGGTTGGTGAAGTTGGTAATCGCTAGCCGACTTTAAACATAAATTAATTATGAAGAAAATTAAGGAAAATATTCTTTTCGTGTTAAGAATATTCTCTTTATTATTTGGATTAAAAATATTTTTTAAAAAAGGTTATTAAATTAAAATTTTTTAAAAATTAAGCACTGTATAATTTGATATTCTTAAATAAATCTATTTTTAATTAGATATTTTTATATTATTTTTTAAAATTTAGAGCAATATTTTAAAAACTGGACTGGAACTTAAACAAGTAAGACAAGAGATTTAAAATTTAAAAGATTCAACCGATATTAAATAGTCATAAAATTGTCAAATATTGAATAAAATTAAAGAATTTGAAATATGGTTGAAAGAAATTGCTTTTATTTATTAGAAGAATATGAAGTTTAATTAAAATTATTATTAAATAAAAATTAATATATTTATTTTGATTTATAATATATTATTAATTTAAGAAAATTAATAGATTAACTAACAAAAAGATCGATTTTTAACAACAAGAATTATTAAAGTAATTCGAACTGAAAAATTGAAAACCGAATTTAAAAATTAGATGGTTTAAAATTTTAAGATTAAACCGAACGAACCAGTACCTTGAATAATGCTTTTCTAAATTCTTAAAGAGTGGCTAAAGACTTTAAGTTATTTGAATCTTGACTTTTTAAGTTTATTAATTCAAATAATTTAATTAAGTTATATAATTAATTCATAGGGGTATTATATGCATTAATCAAAAGAATCGTTTAGCATATTGTTACGTACTTGGGTCGTGCTTGCTTGCCGTCGTGACCAATCTTACTCTTGACAGTTGCTCGATAGGTTTTTCTTGTTGAGTAATTCTAATAAAACTAGGTCATAGGTGGTTGAGTTTCACTAGGAAACTAATGCTAGTTGTAGTTGAGTTTCATTAGGAAACTAATACTAGTTGTTACGGTTGTTTGCTTTGTTTCCATCAGTATAGGTTGTAGAGTGGTCCACTAATTGTTAGGTTGATATTGCTTTCCGAATTCCATGTTAGTTTGGGTGCGATAAGTTAGCAGAAGATAATTCAATAAAGAGATGTGAATTGATCAAATCTAATCCCTCCTTTTGATACTCTCTTTCTTTACTGAAATATTCTTTCTAAACTCTTAACTTTCCAAAAGTATCATAACAATTAGTATCAGATCGGTTGCGATGGAAACCTGAACCAAAGCAACGACTGACCTCAGAAACGAAGTTACTAAATTACTGCAAAAGCAGGAAGCTGTCCTAACTCCAGTTAGTGATAACTACGATCAACTAAAGTCTAGGGTGGATAACAACTACAACCAGCTGAGTGCAATGATGCAGAACCTTACCAACGAGTTCATAGCATTTAGGATGTCTGCCACCCCCAATCAACGGAATGTTGAGGACAATCCATTTTTTGGGTACTGGTAGCTCGAAAACACGTCAATACCATTCCAAAACGTCTAGCTCAGACCCTTCCAAGCATCAACCAAAGCTACAGTTTCCACGTTTTGAGGGAGATAATCCATAGGGATGGTTGTTCCGTATCGCACAATATTTCCAATCCCATGAAATAAATGAGGAACAGAAATTGTCCATAGCTTCATTCCATCTATATAAGTTAGCCCTACAATGGTATGAGTGGTCTACAAAGATCAAGGGACCCCTGTCCTGGTCTGAATTTAGCTGTGCAATCTTGAAAAGATTTAGGTCAACAGATTATGAAGATCCAGGGGAAGCCCTGTCTCGATTGAAACAACATACTACTGTGGAGGTATAACAAGAAGCATTCAAATGGTTGTTAAATAGTGTGGACGGCTTGCCCGAGAGCTTTTTTGTTAGCAGCTTCATTGGCGACCTAAAGGATGATCTACGCCTAGATGTGAGGATGAACAAACCACAGACCCTGCCTGACGCCATTGGTTTGGCACGCCTTGCTGACGAAAGGTACCAAAATCATCACAGACAAAATTTTGGTTCGCGTATTATCATAAATATTGTCCCAAAATCAAAGCCGGGGGTGTTAACTAGTTCCAACTCAAGAGGGAGGAGCACCAAACTTCCGTCGACTTTCTGCACAGGAGGCAAAAGAGTTGAGGGATAAAGGCTTCTGCTACTATTGCGATGTGAAGTTTGTTCCTGGTCACTGGAGTGCTCGACCACAAATGTTCATGATTGAAGGAGTTGAGGATGATGACTCGGCTGAAGAAATAGAGGAATACAACCAAGAAAATGAAATTCTTTCCATGCCATCGCCGATTCACAACATCCGCAAATGATTTGGGTTTTGGGAAAATTCAGGAACAAGGAATTTATGGTACTCATTGATGGGGGGAAGTGGATAATCATTGATTTGGGTTTTTGGATACTCATTGATTTGGGTTTTTGATAAGACAATTGTATCATGGACTCACGGTGGACACCAGTAAGAAGTGGATAATCATAATAGCAAACACACAACACGTGGAATGTGTGGGAATACGTCGAGGGCTGAAGATGGAAATCCAAGGATTTCCCTTTAAAACTGATTTCTTTATGATGCCAAAATGGGCTTGTCCCTTTGTGTTGGGAGTCCAGCGGCTCAAGACACTGGGAACAATTCAAGCAGACTATAAAAAGCTGACGATGGCGTTTATTCCTAATGGGAAAAAATATACTTATCAAGGAATGCAAAGAAAAAAGGTAGAAAACCTAACAGATAAGGAAGTCGAAAACTTACTTTCTTGCAATTTGGTTGGAATAAGATTCTTAATACAAATGGTCCCACCTGAATTCAATTCCTTTGAGCCTGAAAATACGCAATCAGATCTTAATCAAATCCTAAAGGATAATGAGAGCATATTTCAAAAACCAACAATGTTACCACCAAATCGAGCCCATGATCACCGAATTCCATTAGTACCGAAGCAAAGCCGGTTTCAGTCAGACCCTATCGATATCCATATTTCCAAAAGATGGAGATTGAGAATCAGGTACGCAACCTCCTAGCCTCTGGATTAATTAGGTTGAGCAATAGTCTGTTTTCTTCCCCAGTTTTACTCGTAAAAAAAACCAGTGGAGATTTTGTGTGGATTATAGAGCCCTGAATGCTCTTACCATCAAAGATAAGTTCCCAATTCTTGTCATCGAGGAACTAATGGATGAGTTGTTTGGTGCATGGTATTTCTCTAAATTTGACTTACGATCCAAGTATCATCAAATTCGATTATATGAGAAAGATATACCCAAAACCGCATTCCGCACACATGAGGGACACTAGGACTTTGTGGTCATGCCATTTGGACTCACCAATATGCTTTTAACCTTCCAGATCCTTATGAATGAGATCTTCTGTCCATATCTACGTAAGTTTGTTTTAGTCTTCTTTGACGATATTTTGATTTTTTCTAAGACTTGGGAAGAACACATTCAGCACATTCAAATCGTCCTCTCCACTATGACCAAGCATCAATTATTTGCCAAACGGGAAAAATGTATGTTCAGTGTCCTTAGAATTTTGTATTTAGGCCACATGTTGACTAAAGTAGGAATTGAGGCCGATCCAAGCAAAGTGGAAGCCATTCGCAATTGGCCCACTCTGAAAATCGTTTGCGAAGTTCGAGGATTTTTAGGGTTAGCAGGATATTACCGTAAGTTTATCAATATTACGGTACTGTTACTATACCCATTAACCGATTATTGAGCAAGGAAGGGTTTAATTAGACTCAAGAAATAGAGGAAGCCTTTCAGCATCTCAATTTCGCTTTGTCGCATGCACCAGTGCTAAGGTTGCCTGATTTTTCTAGGCTCTTCGTGATCGAATGTGATGCAAGCAGTACTAGAATAAGAGCCATACTAATGCAGCAAAGACAACCGATAACTTTCTTTAGTAAAGGACTCAAAGGGGCCTCTCTTTCTTATTCAACTTATGAGAAGGAGATGTTGGCCATCGTCAAATCGGTAAGAAAATGGCGACCTTATCTTCTTGGCATCCTTTACTGTCAGGACATATCACAAGAGTATGAAATTTTTAATGGAACAACGCATCACTACCTTTGCTCAAAATGGTGGCTAGCTAAACTCATGGGATACGATTGCAAGATAGAGTACAAAAAGGAAGCCGATAACACTGCTGCAGATTCTTTTTCCAAAAGTAAAGAGATTTGTTTCATTGTTGCGTCATCTCCCAAAGCCTTATGGTGGCAGCTATTACAAGAAGAGTGTGGCTAAGACCCCTACTACAACCTCTTCGATAATCATTCCAAGGCATAACTCAGAAATAGAGTTTGGTTTTTGGAAGATTGGGTCATTCTCAGTCCCAATTCTCCCTTGATCTCAACAATCTTAGTCGAAATTCATAGCACTGCCACTGTAGTTTATTTTGGTTTTCATAAAACCATCAACCGAGCTCGAGTAGATTTTTACTGGGATGGGATGCGAAAATCGATCTTGGAATTTATTCAACAGTGCGACATCTAAGCGGATCGTCTAGCCCCAGTCGGTCTTCTCCAACCCCTTGCTATCCCTGATAATATCTGGGCAAACATCTCGATGGATTTCATCGAGGGACTATCGACTTTTGGTGGATGTCAGGTCATTATGGTAGTGGTTGACTGCCTCTCTCAATATGCTCACTTCATACCCCTCTCTCATCCGCTTACTGCTTCCACTGTTGCCAAAGCTTTCGTCGCAAATGTCGTTTGTTTACATAGCCTGTCCGCTAGAATTGTCAGTGACACGGACCGACTCTTCACGAGTAATTTTTGGGGTAAGCTGTTTGCAATGCAGGGAACCAAACTGGGCATGAGTAGTAGTTACCATCCATAGTCCGATGGGCAAACTGAGGTAGTCAACAGGATTTTGGAACAGTACCTCTGATGTTTCTCAGGAGATCAACCAAGAAAATGGGAGGAGTGGCTTCTATAGGTTGAGTATAGCTATAATACTTCTACTCACTCTTCCATTAAGATTTCTCCCTTCTAAGTAGTTTATGGCAACCTACCTCCGCACTTGTTTCGTTATATTCCGAGAATAGCCATAGTGGATGCCATGGACTCTCATATTCAAGAACGTGATGAGATGCTCAAAGAATTGAAAATCACGTTGCAACAAGCCCAGGACCGTATGAAGAGCTTTAGGACCGAAAGCAAAGAGACGTTGAATTCAGTGTGGGAGATCACGTGTACTTTAAGTTGCAGCCATATAGACAAAACTCAGTGGTTTTACGGGCATCCTTGAAACTCTCTCCACGCTACTATGGACCATTTCGTGTCATGGCACGTGTGGGACTCGTTGCTTACAGGTTAAAATTATCACAGGGGTCAAAGATCTATAACGTTTTTCACGTTAGTAAGCTTCAAAAATGCGTGGGAAATGTCCCTATGGTGTCCGCGGGATTACCTTCAACTTCTAAAAATGTTGCTGTCCTCCCACAACCAAAAAGGTTCTCCAGTGACGCACAGTTCAAAAATGACGGTATTGACGTAGGGAAGAGGTATTGATCAAATAGGTTGGTGCAACTGATGAAGACGCCACTTGGGAAGAGGTGAGAAGCTTTCAGAAGTCTTTTCGACCTTCTCCCTTGCGGACAAAGGAACCCAAGGAGGGGAGTAAATGTTACGTGCTTGGGTCATGCATGCTTGTTATTGTGACCAATCTTACTCTTGACAGTTGCTTGATAGGTTTTTTTTGTTGAGTAAGTATAATAAAACTAGGTCATAGGTGGTTGAGTTTCATTAGGCAACTAATACTAGTTGTTACGATTGTTTGTTTTGTTTCTATCAATATAGGTAGTGGAGTGGTTCACAAATTGTTAAGTAGTTATTGCTTTCTGAATTTTATATTAGTTTAGGTGCTATAAATTAGCTTAAGATAATTCAATAAAGAGTTGCGAATTGATCAAATCTGATCTCTCATTCTGGTACTCTTTTTCTTTCTTTACTAAAATATTCCGACTAAACTCTAACTTTTCAAAAATAACATAACACATATACCTAAAAAGTATCTATTATAAATATTACTTCCATTAAAAAATTTCGTTCAGTATTAGCGATGTTTGTTAGTGTAATTAGCTCCTTTAAGTCCATTAGGTTCAAATAGGCCCAAAGTTTGGTGGGTCCAATAAGCTTCCTTCCTGGAAGAGACTTCACGAAAGAGGGAAGAAAAAGTTGATGCAGAGACATAGTCGTCGTCGTTTTACGTCTGAAAGCTCTGTGCCAGAGAGATTGGAGGCTCCTCCGCAGATCTCCGATCAAGAACTACGAAATCCAACAACTAAGTAGATGTTGCCAACGTCTGCGAGAGGACGTGCATCGTCCTCCTCATCTCGCCCCAATCCAATCTTCCCTCAGTATCTCCGTCGAATCGTTAAGGTTGTCATCTTCTCTTTCTCTCAACTCAGCCCAAATTGGATCGGACTTGTTTAAAATTAGGGTCTTGCGATTTAATTATTTGTTTTTTTTTGGTGGTAGTGGCAACAAATGGATATTGAATACACTTTCTGGCAAATGCTTCACCTTTGCACCTCCCCTAAAATTGTGTACGTTTGGTTTCTATTTTCCATTTTTATCGTCTAATTATTCTCTATCTGAGTTAATTGAGAAGATGAGTTCCTAATTTCGTGATGATGCATCTTGTGCGGTGCGGTATGATTGCGGCAGGGCAGCTATCAGCACACCAAGTATCACAAGCGTAAGTTCATTTTCGCTGAACATCCACTTTCTGATCTTCCTCTTGTTCAGTGTTCAAAATAATCTTTGTATTTGCTTTGCATGATTATGTATGTGGATCATTCATAATAGATTTATAAAATTTTGTTGTGCCCACGTAGAGTGGTTTATATATGATAAGGCATTCTTAACCCAGGATGCTGTTTTTGGGTTAAGATATGGATTCCTTATATATAAACCACCAATCCTCCTAAAATAAAAACAATAAGAAATTTCACTTAGATGAGAGCAGGCTTAAAGAAATTGTGATCCTGCTAAATTCAATTGTGAAGTTGACTGATAGTGGAGATGCAGACTTCTAAAGAAAAGAAACTATTGAAGTAGGAAGTTCAAGGAACCATTGTAGAGAATTTGTTCACTTTGGCACGTTGCGTGCAGCACTATGAAATATAAATTTTGGTCCTGGACTAGGGCTACAAAAATTGCATTGGAAGCCAAATGTGTGCTGGAATTTATAAGTAGAAAGCATCAGTTATTTTTAGTTTGACTGTCACTTGATTAGTGAATTGAACTCTGTAGCTTGCCTTCTTCTGGAGATTCTATCTCGATAAATGGTGATCCTTCTTCTTCGAATTTTCAGCGAACACCTTGTGTGCATATGACTTCTGTTGAAGTTTTTCATGGAACCAAATGTGGGTTGTGGAAGCCAATGTTTGAGTAAAAAAATTGTTATTCAAACAAGAAGTTTGAATTAATTATTGTTTACAAACAGTAAGCAGACTTGATTCGAACAAAATGTTTGAATAGAAATGTGTTTGCAGATTGTGAGTATAATATGACTCGTTAGTTGGACTAAGAACTTGGTCGAGTAAGATATGTACTTTATAGTGAAGAAAATAGTGAAGAAAACTATATTGAACTTGATTATCTGTACATATGATTTCTATGATATATATACAAGAAACTTAACTATAATTAAGGGATATTCTTAACTATCAAATCTCCCAATTGTAGGGATAGATCTCTCAATTATAGGAAGAGATAATTACAGATATTAATTTCTAAATATATACATAGAAATAATCCAATCTAATTATTCTATTCAACACTCCCCCTCAAGTTGGTGCATAGGTATCATATATGCCCAACTCGTAAACAAGATTGTGAAACTGCTTGTTGTAGAGTCCTTTGGTGAAGACATATGCTAGTTGTTTATTAGACCCCACACGGAATAAGTGTAAAAACCATCCACAAGTTTCTCCATTACAAAGTGTCTGTCGATTTTTATGTGTTTTGTTCTATCATGCTGAACAGGATTGTAAGCTAGCTAATGGCAACTTTGTTATCACAGTAGATGGATAAACTTCCTCCATCCATCAGTTGTAACTCATTCATCATCTTTCTTACCCACAAGAGTTCGCATACACCTTGTGCTGTAGCTATGTATTTTGCTTCCGCACTGGATCTAGCAACTACATTTTGTTTTTCACTTCTCCAAGTGACTATATTTTCTCCTATGAGCGTACAGTAACCAGTGATTGATCTCCTATCATCTGGAGCCCAGATCCAACCCAACCAGCATCTATAAATGTTTCTATCTTAAGGTGACCATTGTTAGTGAACAGAAGGCCTTTTCTTGGTGCAAACTTCAGATAGCACAGGATGTGAAATACAGCCTGTAAGTGTGGATCTTGTGGATCATGCATATACTGACTCACCAAGCTAACTGCATATGCCATGTTTGGTTTGGTGTGGGAGAGATAGATGAGTCTCCCATCTAATCTCTGATATCTTCCCATGTCTACTAATGTACCTATTCTCGCTTGAAGTTTGTGGTTGTTCTCGATAGGAGATTCAACTAGTTTACAACCCATCATACCAGTTTCTTCTAACAAGTCTAGAACATATTTCCTCTGGGAAATAAAGATTCCTTTTCTTGATCTAGCGACTTCAACTCTTAAGAAATATTGCAGCTTCCCTTGATCCTTAATTTCAAATCCATGAGCAAGGAGTTTCTTTAGCCTAACCATCTCTTCTGTATCACTTCATGTCTCCACAATGTCATCAACATAGACAATGAGATGCGTGATCTTGCCTTGGGAATGCTTGATAAATAGGGTATGATTCGCATTCTTCTAGTGATAACCAAAGGAAATCATGGCTCGATTGAATTTTTCAAACCATGCTTTGGGTGATTGCTTTAGCCCATACAAGGCCTTTTTTAGCCTACAAACCTTTCCCTATGTCTTCTCATCTTCAAACCCGAGAGGAATCTCCATGTACACCTCCTCCTCTAGATCCCCATGGAGGAAAGCATTTTTAACGTCAAATTGTTGTAAGCCCCAATCTAAGTTAGCTGCATAAGAGAGTAGAATTCTGATTGTATTCATCTTAGCAACAGGAGCAAAGGTCCCCTAATAGTCCACTCCATATGTTTGAGTAAAGCCTTTGGCTAGCAATCTCGCCTTGTATCTCTGCTTCACTGTGACTACCCATTTGCAACCAACTGTCTTTTTTCCTTCTGGAGCAGTGACGAGTTCCTAGGTCTCATTTTTTGCCAGAGCTTTCATTTGCTCAACCATAGCTTCTTTCCAATGGACATTTTCCATTGCTTCTCTCCAATCTTGTGGAATAGACACAAGAGGAAACAAACAAGACAAAGGCTCTGTGGGGAGGAGATAGCGAGTCATAGGAGACAGAGTTAGAAATTGGGTGCTTAGTTCAAGTTCTAACACCTTTACAAAGAGCAATAGGCTTATCTAAATCATCAAATAAATCGTATTCTAACTCACCAGTGTTTTTGGAGGAAGAGAATGGCATAGACTGCACGATGACTTTTTCTGTCGTTTCTCTTCTTGAGTATGTTCGCAAATTTGGTTTATTTAAGCGCGTACTTCGATCCTCTTGAGTCAGACAAGTTTTCTCTCCCTGGATTATATTATCAAGCAACACCTCTTGATTCTCATTCCCCTTGAAGAGGATTTTGATGTATGGAGAAATAGGGATCACACTCCAAAAAAGAGACGTCCATACTTACAAAGTATTTCTTAGACGGAGGGTGATAGTAGTTATATCCTTTTTGTGTGGGAGAGTATCCAACAAACACACACTTCAAGGCTCTAGGCTCTAACTTGCCTACATTCTGAGCATGAACAAAGCAATTACACCCAAATATTCTTGGAGGTAGAATGTACAAATTTTTACTTAGCAAAATTTCTACAGGCCTTTTAAAGTCCAGAATTCAAAGTGACATTCTATTGATAAGATAGAAAGCTGAAAGGACAATATCATCCCAATATCCCTTTGGAAAATTCATGGTGAACATGAGTGATCGAGCTACCTCTAGAATATGTCTATTCTTCCTTTTCACAACTCCATTCTGTTCACTAGTACAGGTACAACTTGTTTGATGTATTATTTCATAGGAATCTAGATAAGCATGAAATTTTTCATCCATATACTCCAGTCCATTATCAGATCTCAAGATTTTAACTTTAGCATCATGCACAACTGGTTTGATGTTTTATTTCATAGGAATCTAGATAAGCACGAAATTTTCCATCCATATACTCCAGTCCATTATCAGATCTCAAGATTTTAACTTTAGCATCATGTTGGGTACAAATCATTTTATGAAAAGATTGAAAGCATGAAAACACTTCATGCTTGGCTTTTATCAAATAAACCCAAGTTAATCTTGTGCAATAATCAATAAAGGTCACAAACTATCTATGGCCAGAAAGAGAGGGATTTTGAGTAGGACCCTAAAAAACGGAGTGAATTGTCATTAAAGGAACATAACTACTATTATTAGATAAATGATAAGAACGTCTCATATGTTTGGCAAGTTCACATGCTTCACAAAACAAAGAATTAAAAGAATTTCTTTTAAACAAGCTTGGATATAATTTTTCTAGAGCAAAAAACGAGGGATGTTCTAACCGCCTATGCCATTGTAGAATTTCCTTATTGATCACATCATTTGCAAGAGACGCTTGATGAGCAACTGTCATGAGTTTTTCTTCCAAGATGTATAAGTCATCCTGCAGTCTGCCAGTTCCAATCCTCTGCCCTGTGTGGAGGTTCTGAAGAACACAATAGTTAGGAAAAAATTCAACTTTGTGATTAAGATCCTTAGTGATAGAACTGACAGAGAGAAGATTAATAGGAAAACAAGGTACGTGAAGAAGTAATGATGAAGTGATATTAGAAGTACAAGTAACAGAACCTGTACCAGATACGAAGGTAAAAGACCCGTAAGCTATTCTAACATTATCTCCTTTTTTCCATGAGAATATGTTAAAAATTTTGTTTTAAGAGTCTGTCGTATGTCTTTTAGCTCTAGAGTCTATAATCCAAGGCTTTTCTTTAGGATTTGAGGACACAATACCTGATTTTGCAATATTTGATCTACCAACTGTGTAGGAGAGTCCAGTTTTGAGAGAAGATGTCTTAAGTTTTGAAGTTCCTCATTGGATAAAACTCCTAATGGTGCTTCAGATGCTTCATTCCCTTCAGCCAAGTTAGCATGGCCTTTTACCATTGAGTCGCCGTGTTTTCCACGACTATGATTTGGTCGTCCATGCGGTTTCTAACAGGTTTCTTTGGTATGGCTTTGTTTTCCACAATAATCATAGGGTAAGTGATCCTTGTCAAATTTTGGCTTCTTAGTAGAACTAGCCACTAACCCTGCTTTCTCAATAATGGTTCTATGTAGCATAACATTTCTTCTACTTTCTTCTTGCTGAACAAGAGAATATGCAAGTTGTACTGAAGGGAAAGGTAATACCTTGTTTATGATCATATTCTGGGTTGAGACCCGCTAAAAAATCAAATACTCGATTCTCCTCTATCATTTTCTGGAATTTAGCAACATCTTTTGAGCATTCTGCTTGAAAATCCTGATAAAAATCTAGTTCCTGCCACAATCTACATAACTCTGCAAAATACTGTGATACAGTCATATCTCTGTGCTTCATGTTATGCAGTTTATTACGAATATAAAAAATTTGTGCTTTATTATCTACTTGAGAGTATGTTAGGGAAGCAGCTTGCCAAATCTTTGTTGCTTTGTCGAGTAACAAATATGTCCTAGCAATCTCCGGTTGCATTGAATTTATAAGCCACGACATTACAAGAGAATTCTCGGACTCCCAATAGTTATAGTCAGGATTATTGACATCAAGCCTCTGACTATCACCATTGATGTAACCTTGTAAGCCTTTAGCTTTGATGAAAAACAAACAAGATCTTGACCAAGCAAGATAATTGGTCCCATAAAGTTTCATAGGACTGGTTTGAAGTGAAGGGTTATCAGAACTTGAAAGAGTCACCTTTTTTCCATTCATCTGCTACAGAAAACACTCAAGACAATGAAAACTATACCAATAGATGGGTTTAGAAACAACCAGGAACTTTTGGCACTTTTTCTAATGGGCTACAGGAGGTCAGCCACTTCAGAGAGGGTGAACAGGAGCCGGCGACACTGGTGGTCAAAAACTCGAGACGGAAAGATGGCGGGAGGGTGGTGCGTGGACTTTACATGCGTCGGAAGCTGTCAGTCTGAGGCGACGTGTGGCTGCACCGGTGATGCCGACTTTGTCATAGGTAGGGTCGCTAGTTGGTTCTTGACTATATTGGGTGGGCTATGAGAAGAAAACGACGTTGTGTTTGGGCAAGTACAAACTCAGCCACTCACTGTTCCGAACAGAGAGGAACAGACAAGAACAAAAAATTTCAGGATAAAGAATAGACCCTTAAATTATATAGGGCTCTAATACCATGAAGAAAATAGTGAAGAAAACTATATTGAACTTGATTATCTGTACATATGATTTCTATGATATATATACAAGAAACCTAGGTATAATTAGGGGATATTCTTAGCTATCAAATCTCCCAAATCTCTCAATTATAGGAAGAGATCACTACAGATACTATTTCTAAATATATACACAGAAATAATCCAATCTAATTACTCTATTCATCATACGGAATAGTGCTTGGATGACTTTGTAAAATGAGGAATAAAAATGTCCGATGTGAGGGGAAGTGTCAAAATGATTAACAAGTCCCACGTCGAAAATGAACAAAGAGATAAGAGTAGTTTATATATGAGAAAGGATTCAAGATTTCAACTTATATATAAATCACTCCTCCTAACACAAAAGCAATTAAAAACATGTTTAGGGGTAGGATGCTTTTGTTGAGATCTTAGAACTGTAGACTTGATCTTTGTGTTGAAAAGTTGTAAGTTGAATTTGTCTTAAGACACTTGCTGTGGGTGTAAGTTTTTGCAATCTTAAAGAGGAATCTTAAAGAGGAATTTGAAATATTGTTATTTTTCTCTCTGTTCTCAGAAACTAAGAATCAATGGGCTCGTGACGACCCTGCTTTTGTTGTAGTCTGCAGTCTCCTATTGGTAGTTGCAACATTGGCTTATTGTGCTGCGTAAGTCAACCGTATTACTTTTGTTCGCATTTACATCTTTTCACTGTGTAAATTTGTCGACCTGTCACCTAAGCATTTAATGATGAAATATTGGAACTTCATTATGGTATTAGGAGGAACCTTTTTGGGACTCGTTTATGGGTTATACATGTGTCATAATGAAGCTATCTTGATCATTTGACATCTTCTTCCAAGTTGAGCAACATATAACGTGCACGAAAAAGCAGTACTTGATTTTGGTTGTAACAGTTCTGATATTGAGCATTGTCTTGAACAAAAGCTGTTACCATTTAACTGTTGTTCAATGAGATCTGAAATTCTTTAGAGTATTAAGCTATAATTGTTGATTTTTTTTCTTCTTCTTTTTCCAAGTTGAGCAACATATAACATGCACGAGAAAGCAGTACTTGATTTTGGTTGTAACAGTTTTGATATTGAGCATTGTCTTGAGCAAAAGCTGTTACCATTTAACCGTCGTTCAATGAGATCTGAAATTCTTTAGAGTATTAAGCTATAATTGTTGATTGTTTTTTTCTTCTTTTCTTTGCCAGGTATGATCACAGTATTGCACATGCTGTTTTTGTTGTTATTTCAGTACTGCTTTTCCATTTCTTAATCACAGGAGTAATCCTGGCTACATTTTGTTGGTAAGAGCCACTATCCTGAATTGCTTTACTATTGATAGTGAAGTTAAATTTTATCAATGTTGAATTTTCCTGTTATTTACTCTTGGAACTTTTCTCTTCTATTCATTCAACTGTTTCATTATTGTAACCTGATTCTGTGGGTCGGAGATGAAATATTAAACGGAAAGATGATCCTGAAACTTTAGTTTCAATGGTCAAGCACTAACTTTACAAAACAGTACAGGGTCTAGGTATTGTGACTCATTCAAATAATAGTTGTATGGTTAAGTTACTGATAATTTTGATTTGTTATGACGGGAAAGGATGTTCTTGTGAACAGATATATGCCTGATAAAAGAGTTGATTCCTTCTCATCCTGGAGTTGCTCTGTTTATGTAATGTGATTGAGGCCTGTACAGATGATTGTAACTGTATCCATTACGTGCAGGTTTTTGACTAATGCGTATCTTCGGGAGGAAGCAACTAACAGTCATGTGGTTGAACAACGAGTTGAATGGTAAGTCTAGAAACTTTGGGTTCCATTATTTGAAGTATGTTTCTGTTGTTTATTTGGACTGCAAGGGATAGGCTTGTTTCCATATCAGAGATTGTTTCCTGAAATGATACTTTTGTCTTTTAGTTCTGAGACTATTTCCAGATCCTTTAGATTTACTTTTATGTGAAATAACAAGTTCATTTAATACTATATTACAGTGAAGTTAAATAGTTTTTGCTGACCTTTTCTTTTCTCCTGGTTGAAGGCTGTATGCATTTGACGTGCATTGCAATTCTTTCTTTCCATTGTTTGTCATACTTTATGGTAAGTTCCATGTTAATATGTCTTGACACGTTTTATTAAGCCCAGTTATGCGACCTTAAGGTTCCTGTTGTTTCTTTTGCAGTTATACATTATTTTCTTTCACCTGTTCTCGTTGCTCATGGATTCATCCCTGTTTTGCTGTCAAACCTGCTTGTCATGGTGGCAGCCTCATACTATCATTATCTCAACTTTTTGGGCTATGATGGTAAGCTTATTTATGTCATTTTGCATTCAAATATTTGCACCGTTTTTATTGCAGCTTTCTGTACTGTAACCTTACTGAGCATTTCAGTGTCATGCAGCTTTAGTCTGATCGGTGCATTTGTATTAAGATTCATTTGCCTTTCTGATTTTTTACATTTAGAGACTTCCTTTTCTTCTAGGGTCCTGTCAGGAGATAATTTGTGTGAGAACTGTTAAAATGAGAAACTTTGAAACTAAAAGAATCCAATAGAGTGCACATAGACCTTTTGTCTATATCATAAACGGTCGAGTAATGCCTTCCAACCTTGGTTGGACTGACTGTTAAGTAGCTTGGTTCTGAAACTGTGTTTCTCCGATCAGTTTCTTGTCTTTGGTCAATGTGTGGGTCTTAATATTGTTGATAACCGTGATAGGAGTCAGTGGGATTAAAATCTGGAGATCCATTATCCCCCCAATGTCATATGTTGAAGAAATGCACTGACTACATCTTTCAATGCAGTTTTACCCTTTCTGGAAAGAACAACGTTTTTCTTATACCCAATCGGCATCGTCATTGTCCTTTCTCCTATATGTAAGTGTCGACTGCAATATTTGATAGCTTTGCCTTGGGTTGTGTTGCTGCTAATCTTTTTTTTTTTTTATTCGCTGAATTACAGTGATTTTAAGTGGCTTCAACCCTTCAAGATATTTTATGAATGTGTATTTTAGTCAAAGGCTGTGATCTATGATTCACGAAGGCTAGCAATTGAAGTCATGCATAAAAAGAGGTTGGGTTGCAGAATCCAGAGACGAATTAGAGCTTCTGAAATGGCATATGAATCTTTGACATACATGGTAGCAGGTGGCATTTTGCAACTTGATAGCAGAAACGTAATGGAGATGGGACATCTAGGATCAATCTCTTTATTCACTCAAGTGGATCTAATTGTAATGATCTCATGTTGTGAATTTGTATGCTTTCCATTGATCACTTTAATTGAAAGTTCTTAACCAAACATAAGGCTTCTAGTAATGGTGTTTACGACTTCAAAATATAATAATTCAAATCCAATATGTAATGGATTATTTATTGATATTGTTATATTTAATTAATAACTTAAATTTAGTAATTTCTCAACTAACTATAAATTTATTGTGACTAATGTTTTTAATGTTAACATTTTTTAATTATTATTATTTTGCTATATTTTAAAATTTTAACGTATTTTAATTACTATTATTCTACTATACTTGTATTTGAAAATTTTAACATATGTATAAAATAAATCTAATCCATACATCACACAAATGTGTTATGCCTTTGAGTTTTATATATAATTAATAGTTAAATTATATTTCAAATTATTTATTTTACTTATGCTTAATTTCCATGTAAAACATAAAATAAAATATATAATATGTGACAAATTATCAAAAATTATATAAATTTTACCTATTCTTATAAAATATAAACTTAGATGATGTATGTAATGAATTATATTTATGAATTATATTTGTTCATAAGATAGAATTAAAAATTAAAAAACTTAAAATATTAGTATGAATCATAAATCTATACATTTATCAAACTTTAAAGATTTATGTAAATATTCTTAAATATTATTAAAAATAAAGAAATTAATATTATTAAGATTTTTAATGAAATTATGGGTAAAATCCTAATAAATAGAAATTAGGGCTTCAAACTTCAAACCCTTAATTTCCAATTTCCAAATTCTCTCTGTCTTCTATGTCTGTCTGATTAAGCATCATTTTCTTTATCTTCCTCCACATCCATTTCATTTCTTCTTTACCAGGTGGAACGCATGCATATGCTCTGTTAACCAACTGTTTGATCATAGCACTACCGTGCTCTCCTTGGTGGAAGTATTATAAGGATGCCCTCGGTCCTTTATCGGGGATAATCCCACAATGCAAGCCCTCTCATCACTAGAGTTCTTTCTTGCATAAAACGTTTGAGCCTTAAAGATGGCTATTTAGTTGTCCTCTTATCACTGATGTGAACACACACTGCCAACTTTTAATTCATATATACCCTCAGTATAATTTTAATATTTACTTGAAATACTATTAATATATTTTGCATTTGTAACTTTGTGTTGATTGTTCATTTTTAACCACGTTTGGAACTTAGTATCTACTTTGTATTGTTCATTTTATGCACCCAACATATTGCCTGTAATTGGAGAAGATGAAATTACTGACGAGAATGATGGACATGCCAAAAGTATTTTAAGGTTGGGGGTGAATATGATGGAGGTAACTATGGTGAAGAAGGAAGTATGGTGTTAGGGTGGAATCATTTGAAAACAATGAAGGATTCAGGGATGGGAACATTGAAGATGAACATGTTAATGAAGTAGTTCCTTGAGGTAATGCTGAACTAACAGATGTTGACCATAGAAAAGTTCAATTCAAAGTAGACATTCCAAATGATAATTACCTAGTTGAAATTGATTCTGCCTGGGAGTGTGAAGAGAACATGGTTATGAAAAATGCATTCAATTTATATAAATGGATGACTTCGATCTAATAGAACAGGATAATAATAGAGAGACGATGTCAGAGAATCACATCTCATGAAAAAGGCAATAATTTAGTGACATTGTCGTAAAAGAAAAAGAAGAAAATGTTAAAGAAGTATTTGCATTTAATTCTTATAATTAAAGTTAAATGATTTGCATGATCAGTAAATGATTACGAGGGTGGTTGGGTCGGTTGTATTGGGCCCGAGCCCAA
>JANIJH010000224.1:69264619-69276550 GCA_024520975.1 Erythroxylum areolatum | reverse complement strand
TGGAAAAACCTGAGAGTATAGGTATATGGAGATAGGATTCCAGATGGGTCTTTCGCTGCCCATCCAACAATTGTTCTTTCATTTGCAAGGATACCCATTTTTCCAGTGACTGATGGCAAAAACAAGAATGTTGTCGATGAGCGTGTGGACACTACGTAAAGCAAGCTCTGTGAGGTGTATATATACACAGACAACAACAACTGTTGGAAATAATTAATACAAAATATAATCACATAGATCATGTTAAGCATGTTAAACAAGATCTTTATATATGCATACAAATAGGTGCATATGTGATTAACAACGATTGGGATGAGAGACGAGGAAGCAAAACGAACATTTTCTTTTCCAAAAATGTTAAGCCGAAAACGGTGCACCGTATAAGTCAAGCCCTTCACATCCAGAGTACGAACAATCTGGGCAAATATCTAGGCGTCCCCTTATTTTATGAGCATACCACGCGTACGACTTATCAGCACATTCTAGATAACGCTCAAAGGAAATTAACAGGATGGCGAGCTAGACAGCTGTCACTTGCGGGTCGTGTTACCTTAACTCAGGTAGTGATTTCAGCCCTCTCGGTTGTTACAATGCAAACAATGCGCCTGTCGAGACAGCTCTGTGATGACTTGGAACAAATTATGTGTAACTTTATCTGGAGTTCCACGGGAGAGCAAAGGAAAATGCCCTTTGTCAGTTGAGATGATGTGTGTCAACCCAAAAGGGCCGAGGGGCTAGACATTAAGCATATTCGATCTTCCAATGATGCCTTACTAACCAAAATGGGCTGGACCATCGTTACAAAACCTGAGGCCTTATAGGTCAGAATTGTATGGGCTAAATATCGTATGGACTCGTATCACATCCCTCACTCGATCGAAAGCCAGGGGCTTCGAGCTTTTGGAGGGGAATTGTGGCCACTTGGCAGTTTGTCATCCAAGGTATCTAATGGCAACTAGGTAACGGTCGACATATCTACTATTGGCAGGAAAATTGGGTGAAAGATTGGGGACCGCTATTTAATGTGGCGACCTCTCCAATACTAGAGGGCGCCCTGTACGATAAGGTAGCGGACTTGCAACACGAGGATGGCCACTAGAAGTGGAATTTGTTTCAACATTACCTACCATCCTCAGTCTGCATGGAGTTAGCGGAGATAACCCCCAATGTGACCAACGCAGAGGAAGATACCATAAGATGGGGATACATGAGTCATGGGAGATTCACAGTGACGTCAGCCTATGAATTGATCGAAGGGCAAAACTCGGACAGTCATCAGCGTCTCTGGCCCTTAATTTGGAAATGGACGAGTCCCCAGCGGATCAGAGCCTTCTTTTGGCTCATGACCATGGAGAAACTCCTAACGAACAAACAACGAGTGGGGAGAAACATTGCGACCGATAGCAGCTGTCACATTTGCGGACAAGAAGAATTCACTTTACATGTCATTCGGGATTGTCCGAGAGTGCTCGCTTTTTGGAGGAAATTTCCCGCGGAGATAGTCGATACGGAATTCTTCCATCAAGATGTGGCGTGTTGAGTGTTAGGCGAAATCCAACCTTCTGAAAAACTCCCAGGAGCTGCTAGGGTACTGGACTACTATTTTTTGAACCACGTGCTGAATGCTTTGGACGTGACGAAACAAAAGTCTTTTCGACGATGAGTTTGCTTGGCTGGAGGATGGTACGAAGGCAGTTTTGGAGTATGTGAAGTGGATTGTAAGGGCAAGGGTAGTGGAAAGCTGTGTGTACCCGCACCAGGGCCTATTGGTAGGCATTTGAATGGGCTGGACAAAACCGCCAGTGAACTGGGTAAAACTCAACACGGATGGAGCTTTAAACGAGGGACACGCATCGCTACTGTTGGCGGACTAATTTGGGACTGTCAAGGACAATAGTGTGGCAGGTTTTTTCAGCATCTTGGTAGCAGCTCGCCATTAACAGCCGAGCTCTGGGGAGTCCACTCGGGCCTCACGCTGGTTTGGTCCCTTGCGTACTGCCGGGTCATATTAAAAGTAGACTTATTAGAAATTATTAACATACTTTCCTCTCCCATAACCTAGCTTGATATTAATAATTTTTTATTAGCAGATACTCGTGGATTACTCATGCGAGATTGGGAGGTGCAAATCACACATGTGCATCGTAAAGAGAATCAGTGCGCAGATAACCTGGCTGCCCTTGCAAGTATGGCAAGCACCAGACTTCATATTCTTTACGAACCTCCGTTGCCCATCCTGGATTTCATCCACAAGGACAAGATTGGAGATGTGTATTGTAGATCTTTGCGCTAGTTAGTTTTTTCGTGTTGTAGCTTTCCCTTGTATAAAAAAAAGCTAACTTAGCAGTGTTGGAGCATGACATCTCAGCAATTGGTCCCTGAGCGTGGTAGTTAAATCGAAGTGGGGTGAGTGCCATCCTCTGCTTCCATCACCACGACTTCAATTTTTATTTCTTCAAGCTGATTGATGCGTGAACATCAAGTTTAAAAATCAAACGATTAGTTATCTTTTGTTCTTGAGTGTCTCCTTCCTTAGTTCAACGTGAGTGAATTAGTCAGTATCAAGTTGATGGGCAGCAAAAATTACTAGCCTAAACAATTTTCTTTATTATCAGGTAAATTCCACTCAGATAAAATATGAAATATGCTCATAAATATAGGCTTACAAAATGAATTTTTGATAAACTAAACTGCTACTATTTAACTTAAACAATTACTTTAACTAATAACTCTAACTAGGACTCTAACAATCATAATTCAAGTTTAACAAAGACTCTAATTAATTACTCTAAATAGACTCTAACAATCATAATTCAAGTTTAATATCTAACACCCTCTCTTAAACTTGTAATTCAACCTTTAATAACTCCAAGAATAGCTCTCAATTTGCAGAAATCTTCACATTTTAAAGCTTTGGTAAGTGTATCGACAACTTGATCTTTAGATGTCACATGCTTCAATTGAATCTCTTTGTTCCCAATGTATTCTCTTATAAAATGGTACTTGGTGTGTATATGTTTACTTCTATCATGAAAAGCTGGATTCTTTCCCAAAGCAATAGCAGACTTATTAGCAACAAAAATATTCGTAGCTCCATCTTGTTCAAATTTAAGCTCTTTCAATAACTTCCTCAACCAAATAGCATGACAAACACAAGAAGCAGCTGCAACATACTCAGCTTCACAAATTTAAAGAGTAACAATTGGTTGTTTCTTTGAAATCCAAGCAAACATAGTACTTCCTATAAAGAATACAAAACCACTTGTACTTTTTTGATCGTCGATGTCTCCTCCCCAACATATCGAAGAATTCTTTTTGCTGCTTTCATGTGTGTCAAAGTTGGAGATTCCATGTAACAACTAATGACACCAACTCCTTACAAGATATTTGGTCTTGTACAAGTTAAAAATCACAATCTTCTAACCAGTCTTCTGAGTAAAGTTGGGTTTATCTTTTCTGCATTATCGAACTTAGAAAACTTGATCCCACATTTCATTGGAGTAGAAACTGAATTGATTCTATCCATTTTGAACTCCTTTAAAATTGCCTCAACATAAGTTTTCTGCGAGAGAAAAATCCCATCTTCACTTTGCTTCACTTTAATTCCAAGATAAAAAGTCATAAGCTCCAAATCAGTCATCTCAAATTCTTCAGTCATTTTCTTCTTAAATTCTTCAAACATCATAGGATTACTACCCGTAAAGATCAAATCATCAAAATATAAACAAACATACATAATTTCTCCATTCTTGTTCTCCTTGACATATAAGGCATGTTCATACGAACATTTTGAGAAACCATCCTTTTGAAAATAATCATCAATACATGTATGCCAAACCTTGGAGCTTGTTTAAGACCATGTAAGGCTTTATTCAGCTTCAACACCTTGTCTTTTTGTCCTTCAACGATGTAACCTAATGGTTGTTCCACATAAACCTCTTTCTCTAAAGTTCCATTCAAGAAGGTTGATTTTACATCCATATGATAAATCTTCCATCTCTATTGAGCTGCCAATGAAATAATTAATTGAACGGTTTCAAAGCGAGCCACAGGAGCAAAGACTTCATCATAATCAATTCCAGCTTTTTGAGTGAATACTTTTGCAACAAGCCGAGCTTTGTACTTCTTTACTTCTCCTTTTGAGTTTTTCTTCACTTTATAATTCCATTTTACTGCTACAGGTTGCTTCCCTTTTAAAAGATCTATCAATCGCCAAGTATCATTCTTTTTAATTTCTTTCATCTCTTCATCCATAGCAAATCTATATCTTTTATCTTTGACAACTTCTTCAAACGTCATTAGTTCCGTATCTACTAACAATTAAAATAGAGTAGAATCATTGATTTCTTCTGTTACTTCATATATTTCTTCTAAACTCCGCATATGATGTGGCCTCTCAGAGGAGCTTTGTGGAGACATAATTGTTTTGGTTGTTTGAATTTCACGTGGAGGAGTTTACGGCGTAACATCAGTAATAATTTGATTCTGGGACTTATCTACATTAAAAAATTATCAAACAAAGGAAGAAATTCATAATTTTCATCCTGTGGTACATTCCACTCCCATGTACCTTAAACTCAACATCTATACTAATGATTGTTTTTTCATTACGAAGATCATAAAATTTGTACCCTTTTGAATTTTCAGCATAGCCAACAAATATGAACAGTTGACTCTTATCATCTAACTTGCTTCTTGTTTCATCAGGAACATGCACATAGTCAATACTTCCAAATATTCTTAAGTGTGAAATACTTGGCCTCCTTTCACTCCATGCTTCTTGTGGAGTCATTTGCATTAGACTCTTTGTGGGACTACGATTATTCAAATACATCGCACATGTTACTGCTTCAGCCCAAAACTCCTTTGACATCCTCTTACTCATCAGCATACTACGAGCTATGTCAAGAATAGTTCTATTTTTACGCTCCACATATCCATTTTGTTGAGGTGATCTAGGAACTGTTAAAGAATTTTGAACATCAAGATACTCACATAATTGATTAAATTTATTCGACGTGAATTCACCTCCTCGATCAGTCCGAATTGCTTTAATTGGATAACTACTTTCATTCTCAACTCGTGCTTTAAATTTCTTAAACATTCAAATGCTTCAGATTTTTCCTTCAAAAAATAAGCCCAAGTCTTGCGAGTATAATCATCAATAAACAATAAAAAGTACTTGTTCTTTCCATATGAACTTGGTGCGATAGGACCACATATATTAGCGTACACCAATTCGAATAGTTGTATAGCTCAAGATAGAGACTCCTTCGAAAAGCTCCTCCTAGACTGCTTACCATACATACAACCTTCACAAATTTGATCAAGACGATTTATAAAAGGCAAGCCATGTACCATCATTTTCTTATACAATAGCTCCAATCTACCGAAATTCAAGTGGCTCAGCCTAAGATGCCACAACCATGGCGAATCATTCGTAGTAGCTTTTAAACATATATATGGGACTATCTTTATTGATCTTCAGTATAAACATCTTATTCTTTGACATTGGCACTTTTGCAATCAATCTTCCTTTTCTGTTTCGAATGACCAATCCACTCTTTCTCATCTGTATTTCATAGCCTTTCTCCAAAAGTTGTCCAATACTTAATATATTTGTTTTCAAAGTAGGAACATAATAAACATGAATTATAAACTAATGATCTCCATTCTTCAATTTAATCAAAATTTCTCCTTTACCTTTGATTGGAACTTTAGTTTTATCACCAAAAGAAATATTACCTTTAACATATTCATCAAGGCTGCAAAATAAATGTTTATTACCAGTCATATGATTGCTGGCTCCTGAGTCGGGATACCAAGAATCCTCACTCCTTTCTTTGTTACCATTGCATTAATAACAAGGCAGATGCTTCATCTTCATCTTCTTCAACCTCATCACAATTTGCATTTTCTTCTTCATTTGAATTCCATCTACATTCTGCTGCATAGTGACCAAATCCTTCGCAATTGTAACATTTTATATTGGATCTTTAACCATGATCTTGTTGAAATGATCCACCTCTACCACGTCTTCTTGGATATTGTTGCTAAAAATATGACTCTTCGTTATCATTCGAATTGTTTCTGCCTCCTCTGTCTCTTCCACGATTTCCACGATTCCAGCCTCGACCATGACCTCTGCCTCCTCGTCCTTTACCACGTCCTTGATGTTGATTGTCTTCTTTTTCATTTAAATTCAACTTCGCTTGTAACTCTTGAGCATCCGGTTCTACTCTTTTCTTCAATCTCTCTTCATGGGCTTGTAACGAACCCAAAAGGTGATCTATAGACATCGAATCCAAATCCTTTGATTCTTCAATGGCAGTCACAATGTAATCAAAATTTAAAATTAGCGACTGAAGAATTTTTTCAATCACTCGAACGTCTTCCATCGGCTCTCCATGTTAAGTGACCGTTTCACTACAATAAGAGTGTATGTGGTCATTTAGACTTGTATGTGGTCTAACTTTCCTTCTCGTATAGGCCTGTATGCCCATTGTAAATTTTAATATGGTATCAGAGCCTTTGTGACCAAGTGGTCGTAAGTTCAAATCCTACCACCCACCTATTATTCAGCACAAGGTAGAATGATCCTGTGCAAGTTTCAAGCCCAAAGAGCTTTCACTTGAAGGGGTGTGTTAGTGAATATATAAAACTAATTAAGTTGGCCTCACACAACATCTTAAGCTATTGTGGTGAAATGGTCGCTTAATATGGTATCAGAGCCTCCATGACCAAATAGTCATGAGTTCGAATCTTACCATCCACCTATTCTAATTAAATTAAGCATAAGGTAAAATAGGCCTGTGCAAGTTTCAAGCCCAAAGGGTTTTCACTTGAGGGGGTGTGTTAGAGAATATATAAAACCAATTGAGTTAGCCTCACACAACAGCTTAAGCTATTGTAATGAATCGGTCACTTAACACTCCATGTCTCTTTAATTGATTCATAATAGTCATGACTCGACCAAAATACTCTTTTATAGATTTAGTTGCCTTCATCTTGAGATTTTTATAGTCACATCTCAAAGTCTACAGGTGTACTTTAATTACTTTGTCTTTTCCTTTAAAACAATTATGTAAAATCTCCTACGATTCTCTTGTCGTAGTTGAAGTAGATACCTTTTCAAACATATTTTCATCTAAGCACATATGAATAAGAGTGAGCGCTTGTTGATCCTTCTTTCTAGCTTTCTATAGCGCTTCTTTCTCCGCTATTGTTAACGCTTCTTCACGTTCTGGATGATTGTAGCCAGGGACGGATCCAGAAATTATTTTGAGTGGGGGCAAAATATTTGAAGTACTCTTATATTACTGAAAAAGAGGCCTTTTGAGAAATTTATTCATAACTGAAACTAAAGTTAAGTAATTTGGGACAAATTGAATACAAAATAAACAAAAAATTTTATCTATTCACAAAAAATTAATTAATTAAAACCATTTGAAAAACACTTTACACATATGCAAATTTATGAAATATACAAACAAAAAGCAAAATTTTCATATTTACTATAATTGGACTTGATATAGAAAAAGATGTACTATACTACTTGGAAATTTTAAACCAATCATCTATTAGCAATAATAATCCATCTTTGTAAATTTTACTTGCTCCGTTGTATTATTATTTTCTTGAGCAAACATTGGTTGATTTGCTATACTAATTAATTAGATTCAAAGTAAAGGCCTATAAACGAAAATGGAATTAATAATACGAAGGCGGCTATCTCTCTTATGTAATTTAATTAATTAGAGAAATAATTTGGGGTGGGAACTATACTTAGCTCAGAAAAAATTATAGTAAATAAAAAAGGAGAAAATAATTGAAACAATGATCAAAATTTTCATAGGAAACCATTTTGCTCCCCCATTGAGGTTGTACTTTATGAGATCCCACTTACGTGTTTTCAAGAGCATAAGGATTTGTAAATTATACAAGTAAAGACATGGACAATTATTTAGTATAACAAATTTAGCAAGTTTATTCTAATTATATACATCAAAGAAAATCCAAGTCACTCAATCAAGTCAGTTTAAACATTAGTATACTCTTCGGTTGCACTCTAAAACAATCTCCTTAGTCCCTCTCCTTTCCTTTTCTAGTCAAGACTCAAGACCTGGCAAGTATAAAAACACTACGTTCAGGATTCCAAAAACAGCATATTATATTACTGTTTAGTTATATAGGATATTTTTCATTCATCTCTTTGTAGTTCAAAAAGATCTTTGACTTCACCATCAACCTAAACGTCTCTTTTTCAATGAATCACATGATTACAACTTACATTATACGTACTACATAATCTAAACGTTTCTTGTACCAACTCTATTACACCTTACAAGAACCCCTCTCTAAATTATACATACTACACATTCTTTCAAAAAAAAGAAGTGAAAATATACCTATCAGCAGTAGAACGGGGTGGGGCCTGTGGGGGGAATCCTTTCCACAATTACGTTTAATATAGATTATTATTTTTCACTTTGGGTGTGGTATTCCTTAAGGAATTAGGGAAAGAAAAAGTCAAAAAGACAAAAAATAGTGTGATGAAGAAGTCAAAATGGTAGAAAATCTAAATAAAAAAAGTCAAGCATGTAGTTTTTTTTCTCTCAATTTGTAGGTTTTTATTTAAAAAAGTTATGTGTCCAAATAATAGTAATCTTAATAAAAATATATGGACTCAGATTTTATTTTTATTTGATATCTTAATATATCTATAATAATAATTATTATTTTTGTCACCAATTAAATTAATGAGGGGCAAAATTTTAAAATTTTAATAAATTTTAATTAAAAATAATAATTTTAAATTAAAAGTTTTTAGATTCAGCAGGGACAAGTGCCCCCACTGTAGCTCCATCCTTGATTGTAGCCTTTTTCTAAAATATCCCACACATCTTGTGATCCTAGCAATGCTTTTATTCTAATACACCACTTCTCATAATTCTTCTTGTTAAGTTTCGGAAATTGAAACGGTAACATTCCATTCATCTTGGATTTATACGTTGAAACACCTTCTTAAGATGAATATGTGACTGCTTCAACTGTTTAGATGTCCACGTACGGCCCAAGTCTCACAGTAGGAAGATGCCTTTCAACAGGATATGTCAACTATGGCAAACTTGTTGTGCACAAAGACTGGCGTTGACAGCTGGGTTGTGTTGTCTTCTTGGTTGGTCTCCTGCCTCTCCAGTTTGATAATGCCACGTTACATTAAACGCATGGTCACTTGGGCTCTCGTACAAGAACACGTTGTCTTTGCACTTTGAACACACGTTATACACGTCTAGGAGGATTGCTTTTGCATGTACTGCCGTGTCAGCAATGGCTGGGCCAACTTCTGGATTTGTTGCGTCCTTGCCTCTTGAAGATGCAACACGGCTCAAGCAAAGATGGTCAGGTAAATAATTGATAGAAAACCACTGTATATGGCACTAAGAGATTTGCGACAACGTGAGGAGGGAGATAGGCAATTTAGACACGACGGCGGCACTGATAGCAGTAACAGCAGAGGTTTTATGAGAAAGCAGTGGTAGGGGTATATCAATGTTTGTCAAAGACATATTACCAAAATTGCAAATGTTTGACTTGATATCGTAACAAAACCATGATCCCTCTACAAGTTCCATGATTTGCTTCCAAGTTTCGATAGTTATTGGTTCCCCTGCCACACAACCAAAACGTTGACAATCTGTGAATGGCTAGAGCGGAAGTGTTGGAAGTTAAACATGATTCATAAATGATAAAGAGTTCATGGAATTTGAAGATGAATGATTGTGCAATTTAGGAGTATTTTAATTAGGTACTTGTAACAGTTTATTGCATTGATGTGAGATGTGGGTATAAAAATTAAAAAGAGACGAAGTGAGGAGTTTGTACGAAAAAGAAGAGAGTGAGTTGAAAAAGAGAGAAAAACAATGTTGCGGTACAGATTTGGTGAGAATCTTCAGTATTGCGGTACGGAGTTAGTGGGAGTCTTTGTACTGTTTTTTTTCCAGCAAAGAAGTTTTGTTTTTCTCCTCCATATATATCCTTAATTGTGTTAGATTTGTGTTTGTCTAAAAACAAGAATTTTCAACAAAGAGCTGGTATGATCTTTCTGATTAAATATTTTAATTATGGAAAATTCGTAAACTGAAGACTTTCATCTTCGAAGCAATAGTAGTAAAGTCGTTAGTCATGTACTAGTAAGTTGAATTTGCCTCGGCTTTTGTAGCAAAGAGTGGTAATGGAAAATGATTTGTACTTTTCTAAAGAACTTGAATTGTATTGTCTTGTATCTTCTAAAATCATCAGAAAAGTAAAATCTTCTCTTCTCTAGCAATTGAAGACATTTCCATTGTTCCAGAACTGGTGGAAAATTATGGCTACCGTCAAGTTGTCCCTGCGCTAATATTATGATTCATTTGTTTAAAAATTCTTCAACGTTTCCTCCCTTTGGAATTCAGGAGCTACTCCATAGTGTTACATTAGTGTTGTAACTTTCTTTTGTAATAATAATAAAAAAAATCTTCAACGTTTTTATTCTGAACTCGTCATTATCATTACATCACTGTCCCTGTGCTTGCCATTCCCAACTCTAACAGTGAACATATCTAAAAAGACAAAGATGATGAGATTCGTGGCTGTCGAATAATCACTCAAATTTTGATCAACCACATGTCAAGAATTAATGTAAAAGCCAATTATTATGGGTCTTGAATTTAAGATTTTGAGGACCAAATTTTGGATTAAGAATTTAAAAAATCTCGAGTACTATATAGGAGTTTACATCAATGCTGTGAGAGCCTGCGATTATGAAAGTTCTTATCGCCACGTTTGATATCAGAGTGAATTCCTGGGAAAAAAGACAACCTTGACATATTTTCACTGCTCTCTTGTCCAATGTTATGCAGTCACTTTTTCCATCTGTTAGTCCCAAGTCCCTGAAAGTGCACAGTGACTATTAACATGTGAGAAACGTGACTTAGCTCTTTAGGGATTTGCCGTTTCCAACTTAAAATGCCTTTTATTTAGCTTGGCCAACGATGAACTCGTGGGGGTTGCTTTACCATCCCAACTTCTTTGCATATAAGAAGGCAAAGGGCATAGAGTTTGACGCGTGCAAGTTGAGAAAAATCAAAGTTTGATGGTGCCTGTAATGATTGGGACAGGTGGCTTGTAGTGAATATGTAGAAGGCGGTGCTTTTAGCATAAGCTTCCACTTTCCAAATGCAAATGAGAGCATCTTCGGTCGGCAAGGTTACGATGTTAATTATTTTTCAACAGATGAAGAGCTAAGTGCTCTCATTTCCTGTGAGCTTGCCACACATATTTGTAGTCTCCATCTATTGGTGACCCAGATACCTCAATTACGGTTAAATGAAGCTGTTGACAAGAAGAAGTGGCTCAGAAGATTGTCTGCAACAAGGAAAAAGAAACTAAAGCAGAGCAATAAATACCCAACCAGACATCTTTTTCTAATTCATGCCTAATGCTTTATACCAGATAAAGGATGTTAATCTAGAGAAATATAAAATCTTGTTTGAATTTTGAATATTCTTCTTGACAATCTGTTTATAAAAAATTGCTATATATACATAACTAAAGATAAGGAAATAAAAACAAGTTTGCATGAAATGAGGAAGACAACAAATATAAAAAGTTTGGAATGGTAAGAAGCCGTTGGAGACAAATATGAGAAGATCTTTAGATGCTAGGATGAAGATCTGCAAGGAGTGGAAATGATATATTTCCATATTTCCGTTAATACCCTCCCTCAAACTAATGCTACGTGTCATGGAGCATAAGCAGTGACGGAGCCAAGAATTTAAAAGAGGAGGGCCCAAATATGTAATTTTTTTAAATTTTGGGGGGCCCAATGCACTATTAAACCCCAAATAACTCTATCCTTATATATATATAAATAATTTTTAAAGATTTTTT
>JANIJH010000224.1:69237148-69250749 GCA_024520975.1 Erythroxylum areolatum | reverse complement strand
TTTCGGTTCCGAAATTGAGTGGCTAATGGCTTGAAAATTTAGATTTGTGAGTTTGAGAATTTTTGTGATAAGTCATTGAAATTAGAGATTGAAATTTAAATGAATTTGAGGATAGTGATCTATAGTGTTTAAATACACTCATTGAATTCATTTTAATATTCCTAATTTCTACCGAAAGTTCGGGGTCCAACAATAACTTCATTGATTTATACCCAGATTTGGCCAATATAAGATTCTAGTAACTCTAAACACATTTTTCTCTTGCAAATTCCAAGTTTGAAAATTGCAATTTCTACTAAATTTGCCCATGCCTAAGCTCACACAAAACTATTTTTTCCTGATTTTAATTTGATTACAATAATCTGATCCAAATCTATAAAAGAAAACGTTTTATTCAATTTTCTTGATTTTCCCCTAATTAGTGTTGATATTGCTCCTCCATTTATGTTTTCAAAATTGTATTAAAGCCTAATCCTTTTTCCAGTCAAATAGCATCTTTAATCTTTATCCTGCAAAAATAAATAAAATACAGGGTTTGAACACATTAAGATAAGATTATAAAAAAATTTCAAAGCTAAAAATCGGGCAAAATTATGACACACCACTTCACATCCCCAAATCTTTAGGTGTGTCAAGTTTGGTCTACTACCATTCTATATCTCATATGGAGTCTTGTCAATCGATTTAAATGAAACCCTATTCAAAAGTTAAGTATCATTTTCAAGGGCATATCTCCAAAATGAGATAGGAAGAACTATACGACTCATCATAGAATGTACTATATCTAATAGAGTATGGTTTCTTCTCTTAGATAGTCTATTATATTGTGGAGTACTATGAGGAGTCTATTATGAGAGAATCTTATCTTCTTTTAGGTAATTAAGAAACTCATGGTCTAAGTATTCGCCATCTTGATCAAATCTAAATGTTTTAATACTCTTACTATTTTGTTTCTCAACTCAAGTCTAAATTATTTGAATTTTTTAAATAATTTAGATTTTTATATCATTAACTATACTTAACCATATATAGAATGATCATTTGTGAACGTACTGAAATATGAATATCTACCTCTATCATAAGTAGCCATAGGGTCACATATATTTGAATATATAAGTTCTTTTCTTGCTATTTATATTAAGGATTAACCTTTCAAGATCTAATTTATACAAACCATTCGTAAGTCATTCAGATCCACTATATATCACCTTTTATAAAAAGAACAACTCTTATTCTTAATAATAAAGACAAATCCATTCAAATCTAAACAAGAAATGAAAATGATGTTTTTAGAAAAGACTAGAACATAATAACAATTATCTAGTTCTAGTTTAAGGCCAGATGTCAAAGCTAAAATACAAGTTTTTATGGCTAATGTAACGACTCTTACTTCATTGCTAACTCGTAGGTCCACTTTACCTTTCCTCAAGGATATGCTCTTTGTTAACATTTACGGCTTATTATGAATATAAAAACCATATGTAGTATTTAGTACTCAAGAATGTAGAACATAAATAGAAAGATTGATATCAATCATAAACATACCTGAAGAAGTAACTTTCTTAAGCTTCTTATCTCTCAGGCTAGCAAGATAACCTCTACAATTCCTCTTTTAGTGTCTATCAACTCTATAATGAAAACACTTTCCCTTATCATTATTGTTCTTCTTGACACCACCTTTTGGCTTTGTTATTTTGAGCATAAGCCTTATAATTTTTGTTCTTTTTAGAGTTATTTTTTTTTTGCTCTTGGAAGAATCCACATTAAAAATGCAATTGTTCCTTTTCAAGACGACCCTCTATAATCTTGAGAATATTCAATAGTTTAGGCAATAACACATCTTTTTGGTTCATATAAAAGCTTATAAAAAATTGCGCAAAGCTTGAAGTGAGATACTAAAGCACCAAGTCAATGCTTAACCCATGGTTCAGACATAGCCCAATTCGCCTAATTTTTCAATATTGTCAATTATCTTTAGAACATGTAACTTAATTGAAGATTCTTCTTTCATTTTGCCTTGATATAATGCTTTAGAAGTCTTATAACTCTTCACCTTATTCTGTGCACCAAACAACTCTTTGAGATGTATAATCATAGTAGGAGCATTTATTTTTTTTTGTTGCTTTTAAAGGTTAGGAGATAAGTTAGCCAATATCATATATTTAACTTGTTTAACATCCTTAATATGATGTTAATATGATTTCTTGACTTCATTTGTTGCAGCCAAACTAGGCTATAATGTAATTAGAATGTCAAGAACACATAGTTTCTTTTCTTACCTGATAATAGTTCTTAAGCTTTGAAACTAGTCCATGAAATTAGGCCTAGTAAGCTTGTTAGTATCTGTGATACTCATTAGGGATAGATCGATACTTATTTTATCTAATAATCAAAAGAGTAAGTATTAGTTTATAGGCTAAAAGTGCATTTTAAATTCTAACGTATACACCAAAATCTAAGTTGAACCTAACGTTTTGAGGTGTTCAAGTTGAATCTCAATATTTAGAAAATGTTCAAAGCAGGCTCTATGAAGATGAAAAATCTAATGAAGGTTACTTTTCGTTAGTTAAATTCTGACGTAACTTTTCTAAAAAGATTTTACATATTAGTAGGACCCACTTTTTTCTGATGTAGCATTCTTATTATTAAATGAAAGTGAGTCCTATACCTATGTATAAAACTCACCATTTTGTTCAATCCTCACTGTTTTGTATTCTTCGATTGGTTATCTTCTATTTGCAATCTTCATCTAAAACTGAAGCAGAAGAACTTGCATCACTTGCTCGAACCTAGGAAAAAAGAGCTTGGAATCTTGTGGTGGGATTGAAGGATTATCAACAAGGGTCTCTGTGTCTTTTAGTTAGGGGGTTTCCTTCAGGGAAATATCGAACAAGCAAAACATTTCTGGACATAACCAATATGTAGAGAAATCGATGGGCCAAGGCCAGCAGTTCGTTATGTTTATCAAACAAGAAAGGAAAGGGGTTTTCCGAGAGCTGGATCCATTATGGGAGTCCAGAAGGAATCTTCTACTAGAAGAATAAAGACAACATGTGTGATGATTGCATTGCTGATTTACATTAGGGAATGTCTATTGGTTTATTACGTGTGATAGGCCAACGTGGCAAGTTTGTTACAAAAGTTATTTCTCATTGGTTTTACCAACAGTAGTATGAAAATCAGAGGCAGTAGTGAGACAGAGAGGAGAAAAAAATGATATGTATTGATGACTAAGAGTAAGGTAGGCTCTTGAAAACCTACTGGTGTCATTTACATTTCAATATAAAAACGTGCCTTCCTCATTGCTATTTGCTTTACATTTCCAAGTTTCTTTGATCCTATCAAATTTGGTATTAGAGCAACGATTCCCCCTGTATGTAATTTCCACGTTAATCATGGATTCGGCGTATCCAAAAACCTGAATGGAAACCCGTGTCGAACAGCTTGAAGATGATGTTAAAGGCATTAACACCAACTTGACCCTTTTGATCACCTAACTCTAGGAAACACAAACCAATATTCAACTGATACTCCAAAACCAAACCAATCAGAATAGACCCTCCATCCACTTGGGAGAATCCATCCTTTCCAAAACACCTATTACAACCTTGGGTGACAAAACCAACACCACCCAAAATGAACACCTCAACCCCGAATTACCTGACCCACTACCATTTATTCAATCTTCGGTAGAAAAGGTTCCAGAAAGGGACAAATACCCCAAGAAATTGGAGCTCCCTGTTTTCGATGGGGAAGATGCGGATTCTTGGATTTTTCAGGCCGAGCGTTATTTCACCATAAACCGCCTAACTGAAGCTGAAAAACTAGAGGCTGTCGGTGTGCTTTGAAGGGGAGGCACAGGCTTGGTTGCGTTTTGAGGAATGTAATAGTTTCTCTAATTGGGAAGAGTTTAAGACGCAGATATTGCAACATTTCGTCGGACTTCAAGATGGCACACTGTTACATCATTTTTTTGCGGTTAGACAAACAGGCACCGTGGCAGAGTATCGATCCCAATTTGAATATCTGGCAGCTTCGATTAGTGCTTTGGAAGAAGAAACTATGGCAGCAATGTTTATGAATGGATTGCAAGAGAAGATAAGGGTTGAGTTGCTGGTTTTGAATCCCTGTTTATTAAAAGATATTATCGATACAGCAAGCCAGATCGAACAGAAGAACCAGATACTGGGAGTAACAGGTGGCCCAAAGAATCAGAGAGAGGTAACACCCCTCCAACACAAGCATGACTCCAAAACCATTACTTGGACTAAGTCTTATAACCCACTGACCCAAAAGCCCTTTCCACATGCCAACCCAAACCCAGCTACACCAGCCCAAACACAATATAAGACAATAACCACTAATTCTCCTAAACAGCTCTCCCTCACAGCTCCACCAAAAATTCAGAAGTTGACTCCAGCAGAGGCTCAATCAAAAAGAGCTCAACGGTTGTGTTTCCGATGTGATGAGAAATGGAATTTTAGCCACAGGTGTCCTCAAAGAGAGTTAAATGTCTTGCTAGTGAGTGAGGAAGAAGAGGGGGATGAGATTGTAGAAGGAACGGAAGACCTAGTTGAAGCCGTCTTGAAAAATGTAGAGTTGTCTCTTAACTCAGTAGTAGGATTATCAGAGCCTCATACGTTGAAATTGAAGGGAGTGGTGCACAGAATAGAAGTCGTGGTGCTTATTGACTGTGGAGCAACACATAACTTTATTTCAACTGGGGTAGTAGAGACTTTGTAGATTCCTATTGAGGAGACTTCACCCTATGGGGTAGTGATCGGTTCTGGAAAGCAATTGAAGGGGATGGGCATGTGTAAGGGAGTGATCCTTAAACTGTAGGAGCTTACCATCTTCGAGGATTTTTTGCCTTTAGCTTTGGAAAGCACGGACGTTATACTGGGATTGAAGTGGTTGGCAACAATGGGAGAGACGCGGAATGACTGGAATAGGTTAACAATGTCGTTTGAAGTTGGGGGAATGACAGTACAACTTAAGGGGGATCCTAGTTTGAAGAATGCAATGGTTTCTTTGAAGCCCATGATGAAGGAATTACAACAGGAAAAATCAAGGGTAATGATTGAATTAATGAGCGTTGCAGTACAAACTCAGGAAATCCAGGGCCAAGAAGAACCATTAGTTCAACAGCTATTGAAGGAATATTCTGATGTCTTTGATATGTCGAAGGGATTGCTGCCAGTGCGTGGGAATGAGCACACCATTGTGTTAAAGAAGGGCTCCGAGTCGATTAATGTGCGACCATATAGATATCCGCATATTTAGAAGGAGGAGATAGAGTGACTAGTAGCTAAAATGCTTGAGGCTAGGTTGATCCGACCTAGTGTTAGTCCTTTTGCAAGTTCGGTGCTGCTGATGCAAAAGAAGGATGGCAGCTGGAGGTTCTGCGTGGACTATCGCGTGCTGAATCATGCCACGATTCCAAATCGTTTTCCAATACCCAACATCGATGAGTTGTTGGATGAACTTCATGGCGTGAGAGTTTTCTCCAAACTCGACCTTAAGTCGGGCTACCACCAGATTCGCGTCAAGCCAGAGGATGGGCATAAAACAGCCTTTCGCAATCTTGAAGGGCATTACGAATTCATGGTGATGCTGCTTGGTTTGACAAACGCACTGGCTACTTTTCAAGCCCTTATGAATAGTATTTTCAAAATTATGCTGAGGCGATATGTTTTGGTGTTCTTTGATGACATTCTTATCTACAACTCATCTCGGGAGGACCATGAAAGGCACCTTCACGAAGTGTTGCAAGTGTTGCGTGAACACAAGCTGTTTGCTAATACGAAGAAGTGTTATTTCTTTCAGCCAGAAATGGAATACCTTGTCCATATTATCTCGGAGCATGGAGTTTCGACAGACCCAAGCAAGGTGAAAGTAATGGATGACTGGCCTATGCCGAAGAGTCCCAAAGAATTGCGGGGGTTTTTGGGACTGATTGGTTATTATAGAAGGTTTGTGAGGCACTACGGGAAGTTGGCAACACCTCTCACACAGTTGCTTGAGAAAGATTTTTTTGAATGGAGTGCAGCAGCGATGGATTCTGTAAATGCCTTGAAGTAGGCCAGGAAGTTAGTACCAATTTTAGCCTTACCAGATTTTTCGGAGGGTTTTTTGATGGAGATTGATGCTTCGGGAATTGGGTTAGGTGCAGTGTTACCCCAGAAAGGGAGGCCATTAGCATTCTTCAGTCATGCTTTACAGGGACGAGCAGATATAAATCTGTGTATGAGCGCGAGTTGATGGTCATCGTTCTAGAAATACAAAAGTGACACCATTATTTACTCGGGAGACACTTTATTGTGCGAACAGATCAAAAATCCTTGCGATTCTTGTTGGAGCAGCGGATGGTGGTGATAGAGTATTAGAGGTGGTTAACCAAAATTAAGAGTTTTGACTTTGAGATTCAATACCGACCAGGTCCTGAAAATAAAGCAGCCATTAAAAATGATCTTTTAGTGAATTCCATATCTCGTCCGGGCTGGTCCTTATTGGGAGATTTTTTGTATTTTCACGATAAGCTGGTCATACCTCGCCACTCTTCCCTCATCTCCACATTACTGCATGAGTTTCATGATAGTCCGATTGCAGAACATGGCGGGTTTCTACTGACGTACAAGCGTATCTCTAGTGAGTTATATTGGGCGGGCATGCGTAACACTATTAAAAAGTTTTTCGAAGAGTGCTCCGTTTGCCAACGTCACAAATATCAAACTCTGTCTCCAGCTGGACTCTTGCAGCCATTGCCCATTCCACAGGCTATATAGGACGACATCAGTATGGATTTCATCGATAGACTTTCAAAGTCTCTTGGTTTTGATTCCATTATGGTGGTTATGGACCGTTTCAGCAAATATGCTCATTTTATACTTCTTAAGCATCCATATACAGCAAAGCTGGTGGCGGATGAGTTTGTTAGACATGTGGTCAAGCTCTATGGATTTCCGAGGAGTATTGTTTTGGACCAAGACAGGATATTTTTGAGTCATTTCTGGACTGAGTTGTTCCAACTTCAGCACACTTCACTTAAGCACAGCACTACGTATCATCTGCAAACGAATGGGCAAAGCGAAGTCGTTAATCGCTATCTCGAAATGTATCTGCGTTGCTTCACGAGCCAACAGCCGCATCAGTGGGCAAAATGGATATCTTGGGCTGAGTACTCTTATAACACGTCCTATCATACTGTTTCTAAACTCACTCCTTTCAAGATTGTTTATGGACGAGACCCTCCTGCCTTAATTAGGTATGCTTATAATGCTACAGCTAATTCTACTCTTGAAGAGCAGATGTTGGGTCGTGATTTGATGTTGGCAGAACTGAAGGAGCATTTGGCTCTTGTGCAAAATAGAATGAAGCAAGTTGCAGACAAGCATCGCTGCGATCTGCAGTTTGTAGTGGGCGACCTGGTTTATCTTAAGCTCTGCCCATATCGCGAAAGTTCCTTGGCAACTCACCCAATGAGAAGCTGGCACCACGTTATTTTAGCCCATTTCCTATCCTTCAGCGTGTCGGTGCTGTGGCATACAAACTTCAACTACCTAAGGATGCTGCTATTCATCCAGTATTCCACATATCCTAACTAAAAAAAGCATTGGGGTCTACTGTTCAAGTCCAACCACTTCCTTCCATTTTAAATGCTGATATGGATTGGGTTGATGAACCAGAGGAAGTTCTGGATACTAGAGATGCGGGTACTGGTTTAGAGCTGTTGGTTAAGTGGAAAACTCTTCCTCCATTTGAAGCTACTTGGGAACCTTGGCAATTGATCAAAGACATTTTTCCAAACTTCCACCTTGAGGACAAGGTGATTCTTGAAGGGAGGGGTATTGATGGGCCAAAGCCAGTAGTTCGTTATGTTTATCAAAGGAGAAAGGAAAGGGGTTTTCTGAGAGCCGGACCCATTATGGGAGTTTAGAAGAAGTTTGCTACTAGAAGAATAAAGGCAGCATGTGTGAGATTGCATTGTTGATTTACATTAGGGAATGTCTGCTGGTTTATTACGTGTGATAGGCCAATGTGGCAAGTTTGTTACAAAAGTTGTTTCTTGTTTGTTTACCAACGGTAGTATAAAAATCAGAGGCAGTAGTGAGACAGAGAGGAGAAAAAAATGATATGTATTGATGACTGAGAGTAAGGTAGGCTCTTGAAAACATACTGGTGTCATTTACATTTCAATACAAAAATGTGCTTTCCTCATTCGCTTTACATTTCCAGATTACTTTGATCCTATCAGAAACCTCCAAGGTTTTTTTGGATGTTTGTGTAGGAAGCACTTCATGATCTCACATTGATAATTCTTATTATGTGTGCTATTGTCTACACTGGAGTATGAATTGCCATTGAAGGATGGCCAAAAGGTATGTACGATGGGCTAGGAATATTACTTTCAATTTTTTTGGTAGTCATTGTTACTACAGTTAGTCAGTGACTGCAAGCAATCACTTGTATTTAAGGCCTTAGATAAGGAGAAGAAGAATGTAATTTTTTAGGTGACTAGAGAAGGTAACATACACAAGGTTTCAATTTATGATTTGGTGGTTGGAGATATTGTTCATCTATCTATTGGAGACCTTGTCCCTGCAAATGGTTGTTTTATATTGGGAAATCACTTGTTGATTGATGAATCTAGCTTGTCGGGTGACAGATCCAGTAAACATAAGCAAAGAGAGGCCTTTTCTTCTATTAGGAACCAAAGTGCAAGATGGCAGTGGAAAAATGATGGTAACATTAGTTAGTATGAAAACTAAAGGGGGTAGGTTAATGGCTACTTTGAGCAAAATCGGAGAAGATGAGATGCCATCACAGGTGAAGCTTAATGGAATTGCAACCATTATTAGGAAAATTGGGTTAGCATTGGTTACCATGACGTTTATAGTACTTTGCGGAAGATTTCTCATCAAGAGGGCTGATCATCATCAACTTAACAAATAGACCATCATTGATGTTCTAGAGCTTATGAACTTTTTTGCAATTGCAGTGATTATAATTGTTGTTGCAGTTCTGAGGGACTTCCCTTAGCAAGGACACTAAGTCTTGCATTTGCAATGAAGAAATTGATGATTGACAGGATGCTTGCGAGGCATCTTTCTGCTTATGAAGCAATGGATTTTGCTAATTGCATTTGCATAGATAAAACTGGGACTAACTACAAATCATTTAGTGGTAAGTAAAATATGGATATGTGACCATATAAAACCAATCAAAAGTAGTGATGAAGCAACCTAAGGCTAACCGCTAGATTTCCTGTCTCTGTTCCACTGACAAATATGTGAGCACAAGTGTTAAAGAACGTAAGCAAGATGAAAAAAAAAAAACATGAAACCTGACATGGCCACTCAACCCTCAAGTCATCATCCTCTAGTACGTCCGATCAATAATGCATGCCAAGGAATTGGTAGGAAGAACAGTAGTGTGTCCAAGATTACGACAGGAGACTCTTATTGGATGGAGTTCACCTCCACAAGACTGGATACGCCTCAACACTGATGGAGCTTATACTATTTCCACATCGCAGGCCACAACAAAAAGACTACTTCGGGACAGCACAGGGATATGGTTAGGGGGTTTTGCACACAATATAGGATTCTGTACATCAGTATGTGCTAAGCTGTAGGGGTATTTTCCGGTTTGCAACTAACATGGACGCTAGGTTTTCGAAAGGTGGAACTCAAAGTGGACTGTCAGATAGTCGTTAAGTTATTAACATCCTCCGAAGCATCATTAGTTCCATACCACACTTTACTATTGGGGATTCAACGTCTAATTCAACGAGAGTGGGTTGTAAAAGCTAGGCATATCTACCGTGAAGCTAATCGAATTGTGGATTGGCTAGCAAACCACGCCAAGAATCTCACACTTGGTATCCATTGGTATCAAAACCCGCCTGAGGGTTGCTCTTCTATACTACTGGAGGATATATCAGGGGTCGCTTTTCCCCGACTTATAGCTTAGTTTTAGTGTATTTCTCCTACTGAGTAAAAAAAAAAGTCTACAACTTCCCAAGAATAAGGAGAAAGGAACTCACAAAGTTGGCTGAGACATTTTTTCAGTTTCAGACGGAGATTGCATATAGAAGATAACCAATCAAAGAATACAAATGATTGAACAAAACGATGAGTTTTATATGTAGACGTGAGACCCATTTTTATTTAAAAATAAGAATGTCATGCTAGAAAAGAAAAGGTGGGTCAAACTAATATGCAAAATTTTTTAAATACCACATCAGCATTTTATTGACAAAGGTACTATGTCAGATTTTTCTTCTTAGTTTATTTTGAAAGTTTTGTAAATATAGAGGTTCCACTTGAACAACTTGAAATATTAGCGTTCAACTTAAATTATAGGGTAAACATTAGATTTAAAATATACTTTTAGCTTAGTTTATGCCACTAAACCAAATAAAAAAGGACTTTAATAAATATTTGATTAGTGCTATTATTTTATTTAAAATAATACTCCTCACTATTAGATCAATAAATTATCAAATAATTTTTTAATGAGCTAACATCCTATTCAAATTAAGTTAATGATCTTGAGTCACTCAACAAGCCAACTTAATTTGAATTAGGTAGATAGTATTTTTATCAATCACAATTTATATGAATCTTAAATTCGTTAGTTGACAACTCTTTGTCGAAATATTTCTCATGTATCTTTCATAACATTGTCTCTAAATTCACATGATTATAAGTCACTCATCCAATAACACAAATTTAGTTAGGTAGGATTCATTAAATTAACATAAAATATATTCGGATTAAAGGGACTTTGAATCACTTAACAAGCCTTACCATAAACATATCTCTAATTTTATTCTTAAATAATGGAAGACAACTATGATGTTCTTAACATGTACTTAATATTTAATTGAAGAATTAAACAATTTAAAATTGGTCCCAAAAAATATAATCTCATTATATTAATTATTTCTAACATAATAAAAATATGAAAGAAAATATGCTCGATTCTAATTATTAACTTGATAACTAATTTAGTTTAATTTTTCAAGTGTTTAAGGAGAATTTGGAAAAATTTAGACTAAGTCTAAATGAACCCATATATAATCAAGATATCATATCTCAACTCAATACTTTAAAGTATTAAGTTATTAATCTCAATTCTTTAAAAATCGAACTGATTTGGTCAGAATAAATAGGAATTAACCTGATGTTGTATCCAGTTTATATTATATAACTTTTATGATAAAAAATAGGTTAAAATAATAACCCACCCATCCTTTTAAACATGCGGGACCACCGCCATTTTAAGAATGTTACAAATTTATGTTATATTATATTTTTGTTTATTTTATAATTTTTAGTTTTTGTTATTATATTCAAATTTAACGGTAATTTAATATTGGTTGAATATTTAAATTTTAAATTTTTTTGATAAATTTAACGTCCGATCCAATTTTTACTTCATTGATTAATCCTATCTTTACATCTGATATTCGATCGAATCTTAGCGCCATCTTCCACCTTTTTTGAAGATCAGCAATAAGAAGCATCCCACGACTATAGCAAACAAGTTCTTAATTTTGTTCATTTCCATGGAGCTAATAACTAAACAGTCAACATTCCAAAAAAAAAAAAAAAGATGATGATTTAATGAAGGTAAAATCGACATCACGTACCTTATTTTAAATTGATGTTCTCTGCTTGATGACCCAGACCAGGGTGTTCTCTTCAGACTTGAAACAAGGAAAATAGCACGAAAAAAGATTTTCCAGAAGCTTAGAGTTGATCCAATTCCGTTCGAAGTTTAGCAAGTCACATGATCTTTTGTAGTTTTTTTAATCAAAGTTCCAAACTTTTGCACATTTTAACTATTAGCCAACTCATTTCACATCCAAAGAAGCCAGAACATGCATAAAAATTAAGACTTCAACTCAGGCCGAACGGAGATTAGGGTTTTGGTGGGGTTTAGTTGAATTGGAAATTTCAAGATGGTGACCGGTGGAGAACTTTGCATTGAGCCTACGGCCAACGGAAGTTCATAAGAATATTGTGATATCCAAGATCATCAAATTGATTATAGATCAAGCACATACACATTCACGTTAAAACAGAACACTATTATCTGAGCCCAAACTAATAAGTGGGTCCATCGTCATTTTCATCATCCATGTTGTAATCATCTTCATCATCGTCAAAATCCACGTTTTGATTATAATCATCATCACTGATCTCGTCTTCGGCCTCTAATTCTTCGTCTGGGACTTCCTCGTCTTCTTCTTCCTTTTCCCTTTCACCTTTCTCCTCTTTGCCCTGAATCTTCTGCTCAAGCTTCTCAAAGAGATCCAATTTTTCTAGATCTGACCCTGTATTCCAACGCAGTTTCTTTCGGCTTAGCCTAGAACCTTCAACCAATTCTTTTGGGAAGTTTTTAGATCCAAGCTGAAGAATTTGTTCAAGAGAATCACGTTCAGATTGCACCTTTGGCTTCATCATATCACAAAACCTTTGGATGTCCATGCTCTCGCTGTTTGATGAGACATTCTTAGAAGTCTCTTTGAGATGATAAGGAGAAGCCTTGAAAAACCTTTGTAACAAGAAATTCCAAGTCACTAAGGTCTTTTCATCTTTTACATCTTTCGGATCCGGTAATTCAACTTCAGGGAACAGCACGAACGGTTCTTGTTTCGAAAACCCCCCAAACCCACTTCTCCCATGGTAACCTCGCCCGCGGCCTCTAAACGACATCAGCAGCTATGGCTTGAAGTTGAGTTGTATAGAATATTAAAACCCTAGACAGGGTGAGACGATAGGTTGGAGCCAGAATGCTAATTCGATTGGGCCGGACTGGGCTGTGTATTTATACATCCAAATTCTAAACCATATTTGAAGAAGAAAAAATCACTACCGTTACTGTTATACGGATAGTTTTCTACATTTATCAACCGTTTAATATTAAAAAGTTGTAATAGGTATACTTCTAAATATTGAAGTCTCGACTGCCAGCCTCTCATTTGTGGAATTACTTCAAGTATAGAACAGAAATAAGAAAGAACTCAACTTTTGAAAGCAATAAATAGCAGTGTCCTATTTCCTATTTATAAAAAAAGACACAAAAGTTTGTTTATTATTAAAATTTTAAAAATTTTTAATTAAAGTTAAACTCTTATTATAATTATTAATTAATTTTAATAAAAATTAAATATCGTATATTTGATCCTTGAAGCCTTTAAAACTTCACAATTAAGTCCATCTTCATTTAAATTTAAATTTCTTTTTTAATTGCTCTTTATGTATGACTTATTAGATTCGTAATATGTTATGAATGATTATGAATTATTCATAATTAGAATTAGATAAATTAAAAATCTTTTTAATTTATCTTTAATTCTCCAATTAAATAATATAAAATCATAAATCAAGATTGATATCTAACAACATATCATGACCACCAAAATATTATGGATATTAAAGTAGTTTTACTTAACATGTCTATGCATAGTTATGGTGTATAATTTAATCATTTCATCATCTAATACTCCAATTGGATACAGAGTATGGATATAGTGTCTGCAATTTTAAATTCAATTATGTTTGTTCATGCTAATTAGGGGTAAACAAGCG
>JANIJH010000224.1:69196364-69208381 GCA_024520975.1 Erythroxylum areolatum | reverse complement strand
ATACGTTCGAAAGTAAGTGAAATAAGTTTGATTTGAGTTTAATTTCGTGGTGAGGAATCCCTCCCTCGTGGGTTGCGCGTCCAGGTGTCACGTAAGACGTTGGACCCGTGATCCACCGGGGAGAGGTTCCAACATAAGGTTTCTTTTCACTGTGAAGGAAGATTGTAAAAAGGTTCCTCTTTGCTAAGTAAAGATTGTACAAAGGTTATTCTTTGCCTTAAAAGAAGAATTATAGTTGAATTCCAAAAACTATCTTGGGAATGGATATAGACAAAGATAGTTTACCAAATCAGTATAAATCAATTTTTACTCTCTCTTCCTTATCCTCTTTAAATTATTATTCAGTTGGTTGATTGATTTACATCAAACAATTCCTTTATTCTTATATATTATTAAATTGAGTTCACTGGTTATAAAATTTTATTAAATTTTGTAAATACCCAATCACTTCCCTCTTAGTTGTCTTGCCTCTTAGTTGTCTTCCCTCTTAGTTGTCACTAGGGATTAATAAGTGATATTAAAGTGTGTCTATTAGGCTAATATTTCAAACGAAATCATATAGAAAAGATAATAATTGCATATAAAGGGGAATCATCATCATCATTAATTAAAAGGGACAAAGCATTAGTAGAGCACCTTTCTTTGATGACAATGATTACCTTTATTGGAAAACTAGGATGAGATTTTTCTTAATACCTAAAAGTATAGGCTAATGGGATATAGTTTCAAATAGTCCCTTTATACCTACAAAAATCCTAGATAATAAAAATGTCCCAAACTAAATGAAGAATGGGAACCTCCAGATAGGAGATTAATTTTCTTACATAGTAGCCCATACACATCTTATTTTGTGCATTAGGAAGAAATGAATTCAATAAGGTCTCTATGTGTGATTTGGCTTATGAAATTTGGAAAACTTTAGAAGTTACATATAAGGGAACAAATAAAATAAAGTAGAGCAAGGTGAGCATTCTAACACACCAATATGAATTGCTTCAAATGCAGTATGATAAAAGCATATCTATTATGTACATTAGATTTATTAATATTATTAATGCTATTAAAGGCCTTAGTAAGATATATACTAATGTTGAAATGGTAAAAAAGTTGTTTAGGTCACTTCCGAAGATGTGGGAAGCTAAAGTGACAGTTATACAAGAAGCCAGAGATCTAACAACACTACTATTGGAGGAAATTACTAGATCTCTCCTAATATATGAAATGAGACTCCAAGAGACACAAGAAGAAACAATACTTCCAAAGAAAAAAGACTTAACATTTAAAGTCTCAAAGGAGGAATCAAATGAAGAAGAGATATTTACAAATGGAAATGATGATGAAAGTCTTGACTTTATCATTAGGAAATTTAAAAGGTTTTTAAAGAGCAAAATTTTTCTCCAAAACAAAGGAATTCAAGGAAGGTAAAAGTGATTCAAAATGTAAATCCTCACATTATGTATTTTAAATATAGAAAGTTTGACCACATGAAGTCATGATATCCTCTACCTAAAGATAATGATAAGTGTGGAAGAAATTATAAGAAGGAGAAGAAGGATAAATACAAGAAGAAAATACTTAAAGCCTTAACTTAGGATGATACAAATGAATCTAAAAATGAACATTCTAAAGAAGAGATGGCTCTTTTGTGGGTTATAGTTATGAATGATAATGAGATAATATCCAACTCTAATTCGTGTGATAATGATATTGATTTGACAAATGATGAACAAGTTGAAAGTTCTGAAATCATAAGTAAGAAAAGGAAGAAATTATCTTACAAACTTAAGGAAGTTTTAAAACAATTAGATACATGCATGCATGAATGAGAACAAAAAGATGAAAAGTAAATTATATAATGTTAAAGCATTTAAAAATGTCATCATTGAAGAAAATCATGCATTAGACACATTAAAGCATGAAAATGAGACATTAGGAAGGAGATTAATGTTCTCAAAGATTCAATATCCAAATTCTCTAAAGGGAGTGAAAAACTAGAAAACTTGTTAAAAGCTTAAAATATTTCCAATAATAGGTATGATATAGGATATAACCTTAGAAGTGAAGCCAATTTTAAAACTATCTTTGTAAAGGGACAATATTTGTATAACAAAGAACCATTGCCTAATATGATAAATGAATATGGAGCTTCCACATCTAAGCATATGCATGCACAAGCCACATCTACTAGGATTCATTCTAAGAACAAGCATCAAGCTTTCATATATGGCTCACAATCTAGTTAGAATGTTCGATACTCTAAAGAGAGGAATAGGCATAACTTTTATAATGTCATGCAAAACCCTGTAAACCTTAAAGAAGCATGCATCAAGCCTTCATTCATAGTAGATATCATACATATAACCATGGTAGCTCATATCACTATCTTAGGAGAATATTCAACACCTTTAACATCCAAAAGAAGATTCCTCATAATACATACACACATAGAACACCAAGGAATGTATTCATGCATAATCATCACTCATATAACATTGTATTTTATTTTTGTGGTAAGTATGGACATGTTGAAAGATTTTGTTTCCTTAAATAGAGAATGTTCAGTAAACCTTTAAAAGTGTGGGTTGAAAAGAAGAAGGAGAAAACCAATCAAAGACCCAAGTTCATTTGGGTACCTGAAACAAAGTGATGACTTTGTTTATAGAAAAGAAATAAAAGGTATGTGAATAGTAAATCACCAGGCATGTTTTTTCTTTATTATTCTTGAAAAGCATATAGCATGTTTAATAGGAACTTCTTTTGAAGAGCTAGTACATTTTGTTTTTAATCTCACCACCTTGTATCAAAAAAGTCTTGAAGATGTTGTATGATACGGAGAAATTAGCCCTTAAAGAATAACCACTAAGATTTTTCAAAAGGGCTAATTATTGAACCAAGTGAGGGAGATGAGAAGGATAGCATCCTTATAATGGATTAGAAATTCAAGAAGAATCATTCAATTCATATCATAGATAATGTTTAACAAGAGTTACTTATTAATTCATGTGTTAGATATTTGTCACATCTTGTCTTTATTTGTAAAATTAAGTATAAATTCTTAATGATGAATGTTGGGTTTGCAATATGAATAAAAGATTAAACTTATTTTTTAAGAGTATAATATGAACATTAGTATCTAAACTTAAAAGTTATATGTAAATAGGAATATTGAGTTAAAATTTGTTGATATACTAGATCAATAAGGAAATAATTTCACTAAATCAATGTATAAGGATATTAGGAGGGAAGGCAAGATTCTATATGATTAAAGTCTCTTTTAATGCTTATAATTATTCTTAATTGATATTTCTATAAATTATTAAGTGTTTTAATGTTTTAATTTAAGGTTTGGATTTGATTTACAAGTCTTTATGTCATATTGGTTGACCAATATTATAGTGTGGTCAACCAATGTTCTAAAAAAATTATCTTTTTTATCTTTCCAATGAGTCTGTAGGTTGTTTGGCTATTAATGTGGTCGACCACATAAACACTGATTGACCAATTGAGGCTTATGGTCGATAATTTTTAATGTTTTAAGCTCGTCTCTTATATATATATATATATTCATCTCGGTTGTTTATATCTTCCAAAAAGAAGTAGACAACTCACTTTGTTCTTTGGAAAACAACATCGCTCTTTTGACAAGAATCAAGTTAGGTTGTATCGAATTGAAACTTTAGTATTCTTGGGTTTCAAATATAAGGATTTTAAAATATTTTCAAAATTTGGGTTATTTTTTTAAATTGATGCTTCCATGGTTAAAAAGATGTTATGGTTGTTACCATTTCAATTATATCGATACATCTATAATTTTGTTCAAATTTGACATTTTAGGTACTTTGTCATATCATTCTTTTGTTTGCAATTTTGGAAATTTTAAAATTATTTACTCTTTTATGATATTGATGATTGAATACTACAATTATGTTTAATTTTTTATAACTTTGACCCTTAATTTTGCTAAAACTTTCCCTTTTTGCTTTAATTGAATTTTCAACTTAGGCACAGTACTAAATTTGAGGATTTTTCAAAATTGGACATAAGTAGGAATTTTCTTTTTATCAAAATTGACCTTATAATTGGGTGATATCTTGACACATTGGTCGATCATTGTATGTATGTGGTCAACCAATATACATCTAAGAATACATTGATTGACCAATATGCCCTAATGGTTGACCAATATCTCAACGACTAGTGAATATGTGCATTCAATGCACACTGGTCGACTAATATGTTAAACTGATCAACTAATGTTCTATAACTAGCTATTATAACAGGTAGTTTTTAGCTCTAGCGGCTAGTACGGGTGCTAAAACCCTATAAATACTTTTTTAACTGGTTCTTATATAAAGTCATATTTGGGCGTCTTTTACATATATTTATAAATATTTTTCAATTATTAGAGCATTATTGTCTCATATTTGTGTCAATAAAATTCTTTACAGCCATCAAATGATAAAGTGAAATATTTTAAGTTGTAAGATTTGGTTAAGGCATTATATTATTATACTTGGAGGTATTACATATGACATTGAGATTCCTTTTGATCATGAAAGAAGATTATTAAAAAAATTCTCTTTATTAAGTAAAGATTGTATAAAAGTTATTCTTAACCTTAAAAAAAGAATTATAGTGGCATTTCAAAAAGAATCTTTTGAGTGGATGTAAGTAAGGATTATTTACCCATCCACCATAAGTTGGTTTACTTTCTCTCTTCTCTATCCTCTTTAAAGTATTATTTAATTGTTTGATTGATTTATATTAATCAGTTCCTTTATGCTTATATATATTGAAAATTGTTAAATTGAGTTCATTGGCTAGAAAATTGTATTAAATATTGTAAGCACATAATTCACCTTCCCTTCTGATTGTCATTAGAGACTAACACTATTATATCATATCATGGTATTTATTTATATTCAAAAAGCATCCCTAACAATGATGCCATAAGGTATTTGATAAAATTAAGTTGCTAAGATTATTGGGAGAAAACTTAATCATTAATTGTTCACTTAAAAACATTTATAATTTGTTTATATATAAACATGGTTTTTATTTATATATCTTAGTTTCTAATTTTTTTAGTCTTAAAATATCTAAATTATAATGCACGTTAATTGTAGGACAAAAAAGGTCACGTAATTAAGTTGATGCAAATTATTATGACATGAAGTTGTTTAACTAAAAACGTCAAGCTAATAACGAAAATCTTTGACTATCAAAAAAGAAGTCCCAATTGTCAAAAGTAAATTTTCATTTCTTCGCACTCACCTTTCATTTCTTCGCACTCACCTCTCTGGTTTTTTTTTTTTTTTTTGGAGAAATCTAACAGATTTAAGGAGGCCAGAAGAGGAAGAATTGTCAACTTTTTTGGCTTGCCGACTGTCCTCATGGTAGTATTTCAAGCCTATGATTATGGGACCATTGCAGAACCTTAATGACTTGTTTTTCTTGGCTTTTATGATACGTCAATATCTTTGGCATTGGATATCTTTCCATAAGTAAACATAGTTTTCATTACTGTTTCCATATTTTTCATTAGTTTTTCTTTCTCAAGTTATTGCACAAGTTCTTAGTTCTCTTCGTAACTGTATTTGAAGTTTCTAAACATATGCCCCAAAAGATACATACACCTTCATTGAGCCCATTAAATACTTGTTTTAGGTTTGAAGTATTGGTTATGTTTATGATGATCATTTAATTTGAGACTTTGTTTTAAAATTATGATTATCAAAATCAATTCATCATTCAATATTTTTACTAATAAAATGTCAATTTATGCAATTTTCTTGTTAATAACTTTGCTGTTTAGTAATAAGAAAATTTACGACAAATGGTGAATATACTCAGTATTTCTTGAATTATTCTATATTAAAAGTAAATAAGTTATTGAATTATTTAAAATGTTATGTATTACTCCTATCAAGTGACTTAACGGTTCTGTTTAAGTTACGGGCTAATAAATTTCTTAGTTCAACATAATTAAGAAGTCGGGCACTTTTGTTACTTGTCAAAAATGTGTTACTTCATCTCCAAATGTTATGGATTCAGATCACCTGTTCTATTTATTTTATCCATATCTTGTTCCATGCATACTACGAAGTTGTTTTTATAGTAGTTTTAATTATAAAGTTTAACAAAATAAGTTTAATCTAAAAAATATTTAATGTTGTTAATTATTTTGTGCAATGGCCTTGTTAATGACAGCAAATTTTGTATTTATTATTTTTATATGCATCCCATAAACTTATATCAATATGTAATAATATATTAATTACGTCTTTTAAATAAAACATTCAATTAATTTATAAATTTAAGTCCAACGAATTGTATAAATTAACTTAAGCTTCCTTATTTTAAAATCAGTTCAAGCCAAGCGACCACATATTATGCGTGGTTGTACATATTACAACAAGCATCCTTGTTTTGATAATCTAAAAGTCGCGTCATGTTCAGAGCCCTATTGGGATGATCAAATTTTATTGGGTACTCCACGCAACAATGCTATCTCGTACTTCAAGTCGCAAACTCTACAAGTAATTAACATTGCCTTCAATGTCACGAATATTATACAGTCGTTTTCTTGTTTCGCGGCCTATTTTTAAGGGATAACAACTAACAACAGTTAATCCCATTTCTCGATGTAAGTAACAATAAAGGCTCTCATACTTCAATATATCCTTAATATTTAATTAAAGATGTCTGAGTTTGTAATATCTTCTTTGAAAACGAAACCCTTCTAACATTTTCACAACAAAAGATCTCTTGTTTTTGTCACAGAACATACTGTAACAATGAGCATTTAGTCAGCAGCTTTTCACTCTTGATGGACAGCAAAAAAAAGGATGGTTGCTTGATTCCCACTATCGGTAACAAGCCCTTATCGATTCTAATGCAAAGTTAGGTCACATTCCAAACTTTTAGTTATATCATCTAAAAGTTCAGATGACCTTATGAAGTAGAAACATCTCGTGTTACTGAATTTGACATATGTGGCAAATCTTGACCTCTATTCATCTGTAATAGCGTTCTACTTTGTAGTGGAGTAGTTGCATTGACATTCCGATGACATAGATATGCCCTTTAAGGTAATGAATGTCAATTAAAGGATGGAACGTTATGAGTTTTCTTATCGTAGCAGGTATGAAATAAAGATAATTGGTGGAGTTCAAGTAGAGTCTGTCAAAGTGTGGTAGGTCCAAAAATTGAAATAAGGGTTTGAGTCGAGTAAGACCGAATTGAAAGATCAGAAGTAACTGAATTTACGCTAAAACGACTATTACTACTTCGACATTATTATAATCACCATAACCATCCCAAAGTACTCCAGTGGATTATTATCGTGTAACCCACTGGCATTAGAATGTATCTACACTTGGGAAACACAATTTGATCACTAATATAAACTCAAAAGGTAAAGTAGTGATGTTTACCTAAATCTTATTGTCAGTCGTTGCTTGTCAAGAGTAGGAATGGGGCATAATTGATTACTTGTTAACGCAAACTCTTAGATATCTGTGTATATTTCTTTATCTACGAGGGCTCCTAGTTGATTCGTTATCTAACTTCATATATAGTATTAAAATATCCACCTTATCTTTGGTATTAAGACATTTTTGTTTAATCGTGTTGAACTAAACAGTAAAAAAAAACACTTTCATATTCATTTGACATTCATAATTCACTCCAAACTATTGAAAGGATGTCATATCATATCATTTCTAACGAGCATATAGCAAAAGAAATTCACTTGTTTTGTCCATATAACCTTTAGAAATTGAGGTTATTTAGGAAGTCGTTCTTCCCACGGTTGTATTCTAAGGGATATTTAGGAAGTGCCTATCCACCATTGCACCATATAAAGAAATTCACACTAATTCCCCATTTTGAGCTCCAAAATGTAAAGTGTCCACTTGCTAGACATCAAGTTCCAAGGTGAGAAGCAATTTCGTACATGTGAATATAATAGCATGTGTGTGTCTGCAGGGAGCCAAGGTCCAACATTTACGCTGTCAGGGTGATGAGTTTCAGGTGACTAACTATCAACCCTTTTATCCTCTTGACCTATGTGTACCGTTGCAGACAGTTAAAATTACTATAAGGTTCCAAATTTGGCTATTAGTTAAAAGAGTCATGAATTGCATGAAATGAAGAAATTAACATCGAACTTGGAGCTTTGTACATATATGCCTTCCCACTATCAAAAGGGTCCACCGTCCATATCCAATTAATAGATTCTACGTGACCGACAAGGGATGTATATGTTTGAAACATTTTGCTTAAGGCCAACAAAAGAGCTCCATTCATAAATTACTCCAACCAAGGTCCATAGATAAGTTTACAGAAAATTTTAAGAACTTACACATACAATCTCCAGAGCTAAAAATTATTTGGGAAATCCCTCTATTAATTTGGACTAATATCCTAAAGCGGCATTTCATTCTGGCTATCGTTTGCTAAAAATAGTAATCACCACCAAAATTTGTAGATTCAACTGATGATGACTAACGATTCACCAGCATTAACTAGTCCACCACATTACTTGCATGAACCATCCATGTCTCTTACTTTCTGATGTGGTTGTCATTATCCTCATGCAAGCCATCGCAGTATGGTAAAGCTTCAAAAGTCCATTTTCTACTGTTCCAAGCTCAAGTTGAAATCAGAAAGTTACTTATATCCAATTTTTTAGGCCTAACCTAATTACGTTCATACATAAGTAGGACAACTAAAGAAGGAACTCTAAGCCTTCCATATTCTGCTAACTCAAAGTTGTGCATACAGTACAGATAACACAAATTGGCCGAAATTAGATCAAAAGTTGCTAGCCAAGTGGAAGGGCAGAGCACATTGCAAAATTTAACAAATCGACTCTAGATAATTACATAATAAACCAAAGTAGAGGTACTAAAAATCATGATCTTGACTTCAATTTTATTGTTATATAGGACTTTAGGATCAGTTGTCCATTTTTGGAGACCAAACCAGTCTCTCTTTTACCGAGAAGTCCACTTTCCGAAGAAACTGCCCTGATGGTTCCCCATATCATGAACCAAAGGAGGCGGCAAATGAAAAGATTGCTAAAATCTCACATGCCCTTTAAATGATACCATACCATTTTAGTCAACAATCCCTAACTTTACCTGAGTCTCTTAACCATTATAAATACAACCCTACCATGCCACTTGTTGCACATAAAACTACTTCAAGAACAAGGAACAAACAGAACATAACCCATAGCTTATTGCTTTTCCATTTCCAACATGGGCAAAGAAAACAGCTACTCTGCTAAAATCTTCTCCTTTCTCCTTCTTGGTTCTCTGATCTTGTTGACAACAATGTTGCTTCATGGAGTTGAAGCACGACAGCTAAGTGGTTCAAGGTTGGTTGGAGATGCTAGTAGATTTAAGCTTGGAGGTCGACTTCATGACTTGCGTGTTGAAGGCGAAGTGCTGCATTCAGGGCCAAGTCCGGGCGTTGGACATAGGTACAAAACTCTCCACGGTACAGGGGACGTCAAGAACTCTGGTCCTAGTCCAGCTGAGGGCCATAAGGATGTTACTGGCGAAAACCACTAGGACGAGCTATGGTGTGTGCCAAAGGGGACGAAACTATTCTTTATTATGTTTAGCACTTACTATACTCCATATAGCTAACACTATCATTGTTATATATTTCATCCATGTTCAGGTTTAATTTGGTTCCTGATCTGCTGTTCTGAAATATAGTATGTGAATTTGTATGATCATAAATTATAAAAATAAAATTAGACCACACATTTTCTGTTATCTTCTTTTGACTAGTATATGACTGGATTTCTCGAAATCACATCTATTGACATTTTTTATTTTAATTTCCATCTTGAACAACAGATGCTATTTTCTTGTCCTTTTTATTCTTATCTTATTAAGAAATAATGTCATAAGAATATAAATTGTATTAAAAATATATATACAGAATTCATAAATAACGAAATTGATTGGTTGAAATGTAAAGTATATCTCCATTGTTGAAATTCGAGCTCGTTTTATATTTGTATCGGTAGACTTTGATGAAATTTGTAACTTTCTTCTATCATTTTGTTTTTTATTGTTTCAATAGTCTCTCCTGATATGTTTAGTTTGTTCAAATTTTAGTATCGAACTCTTTTTTTACTTTTAGAATTTGATCTAGAACAAGACATATAACTTTTGCCAATCGAGTTCATCTATGTTTTATGGTTTGTTTTCCCGCGCCCTCTTCATCATGTCTTGTTGCATCAACAATTTCTTTACTCTCCCTTATCATAGCCCAAAATTTTTATTTGTAATTGAAGTCATTATTTTGTCAACTATACTTTGATACCATTTGTTCAGAAATAATATGCAGTAAAAATATGAAAAAAGAACATAAGAAGTTCTAACGAGGTTCAATCAATTGGGTGTGCATATATTCTCGAGAGTTAAGAGCAGTTGTTTTTACTAGATTGAATCTAAAGCTTTCTCGATGAAGATTACAAATTTCATATATACACACACAAAAGGTTTATACAAGTATAATTATATATACTAAATATACACCAATCTTATGTAAGTTGCTCCTTACCAAAATTCAACCTAATTTAAATATGATTATTAAAAGTTTCATAATCCTTCCAAGATTTGGAATCCATCAAAAACATAGATTCTGACATGTCCCACCACTTCTCTAAGAATAAAATCCACCTATTGAACAAAGTTGGAGCATAGTGATAGCTTTATTGCCTCGAGTCACTTATAGTAGAGCATATTAGGGAAGGAATGAATAAAATAAAATATTAATAATTACACAATTTTTCAATTGCTATTTACTGCACTCATGAAAGGCCATAGCTAGTTCCAAAAGAGTAACAAAAAATACTATAAAATAGGAACATAACTTCTGATTTGATACCATTAACATACTAACTAATGATAAAAACATAAAAATCATTGCTCCAAAATTACCTTTTACACTCCCCCTTGAATCAAAATTACATACACCCAATTGTGACCTGAAAAACTAATGTTTGGCCTAGGAAAGAGATTTTGTGAAAATAACTGATGTATGCTCAATAGTGCCACAGGAATTTCAACATTATTTTGTCATTAGCTGCTAGTTTTCTATTGAAATGATTATGTCTATCGATATGCTCAGTTCTTCTACAACAATCAGGATTCTTTGCCATCACAATTATGGATCAATCATCATATAATAATATCTCAGTGGATTCATTCTGCTAGAGACTAAAATATACAAGAACTTTTTATGAGTCATAAAGCTTTTTGTACTGCGAAAGCTACTATTGTATTCTGAACTTTGGATGATGATAGAGTTATTGTTTCTTACTTTTTTAAAATCCACTGCTTTAGAACCAAAGTTAAAAAATTACCGAGAGTACTTTTTCATCATTCAAATAACATGCTGTTAGTGAAACTAATTAATATAAAATTCAGTACTTTCTAATACTAAATACCAAAATAGACAATCCATGTAACATAACAAGGACCTTTTTTTTTCCTACTCCAAAGTGTTGTTTTGTAAGATTATGAATAAATCTAGAAACAACACACTATAAGAAAATAAGACATTTTGCGACGTTTTTAAAACATCACAAAATGTCCAAAAAAGTTGCAGAATATATTTAAAAACATTACAAAAAACGTCGCAAAATGTAGTGTAAGCAAAAGATTTCTATGACATTTTATGTAAAACGTCACGGAAAACACTGATATTCTACGATATTTATTAAAATATCACTAAAAGTTTGAACGCGGATTGTCTAATATTCTGTGACATTTTAAAAACGTCACAAAATGTGAAGGAATTCGGCATTCGCATGTCTTCCGTGACATTTTTTAAAACGTCGCAGAATGTCTTCTGCGATATTTTTATTATTACTTTATTATCTTACATGTTTTCATTTTTTCAAAAATCATTTTAATTTAATAATTTTTTAATTTTAATAATTATTTTTTAAAATACAATTTTTTAATCTTATTTGTTTAATAACTATT
>JANIJH010000224.1:69183163-69196264 GCA_024520975.1 Erythroxylum areolatum | reverse complement strand
ATTTTAATAATTATTCATATATCACAAGAATATGACGAAATTACTTAAGTGTATTAAATGCATCATTTAATTGAACAAATCCCATCAATAAGTATAAGTATTCTCTTTTTTTTGGTACAAAAGATGCGAAAATCAACAGCTAGGTACGAAAAAAGCCAATGGCCTGAGCATCAGCGCGCAACAAATAGAGCAAGCCAGTTGGGAGAGTAGCCCATACGCACTCACCAAGTACCGTACCCGAGCCCAAGCGAGCTAAAAAATCAGCACATTGGTTACCTTCACGAAAAGCATGGGCGATAATAAAGACCGATAGGGCAGCGAGGTGATATCGAATGTCAGATATCAAGCAGGCAAGTGGATGAAATGCCAGGACACCCAAGGGGGAGGCTAAGCAGTGTAGCGCGTCCACAAAGTCAGATTCCACCACTAGGCCAGCACACTGAAAATCGCGTGCAAAGGCGAGACCGAATCGGAGGACCATGAGTTCCGCTGTTAAGATATTGTATTCTAACCAAAAGTTTAACCATAGCACTATTTGGACTTACAAAATGTTCCGAAAGTAAGGAATGTAAGGTGAAAACAAAAGTCTGATCTATAAAACTTAGGTAGCACAAGCTCCCTTGCCCTTCTTCCTCTTGATCTTCTTCATGTACAAATGTCCACTGCCAAATTGTTCTTCAATACGTGAGTCAAGTTTGCGAGTTTGTTGTCTCTTGTCCAGTTTCCTCATAACATCCTCATAACATGATTACTTTTCTTAGCTTCCTCAGTTGTAGCTTCTCCTTCCTATCAGCCGAAACATAGAGACAATAGAACAAACAGAAAGAAGAGATTCCATGTTAGGGAACTAATCAACAATTGTAAAGCGAATTAAGTTGAACACCATCTTAATTCATTATTAGATGCATTGTAAGCAAATTCTAATCCTTATTTGTTTAAATTTATTTATATGATATAGCTGATGAATTAGAAACTCGCCAGAAAGTATCTGATTCTAAGTGAAAAAACAAGCAAAGCTACAGATTGAATGGAAAACATTTGAGGGTGAAGATAAAAGGAAAAATAACTTCTTTTTGGATTGTCCAGAGCAGAAAAACACCGTAAGAACAACCAGAAAACTCTTGCAACCATATAAAATTAACTCCTCCATCATTCTTTAATTGCATCAGCATCATAAAAGAAAGGAAACCTTATTATCTAAAAGGCGATACTTAGCTTTTCTGGTTCCCAGTTAACCAAATTAGACAAAATCAAGGCATTTGTCTAATTTGGTTTAAATCAAATAAATGAACGTACTTATCCTGTAATTCTTCTAGAAATTGTGAATTGATATCTAAAAAAATCTTTAAATTTATTATTATGATCTTTTCTGTATTTCTTTTTGGTTAAAAACTTGATGTGATCTACAGGTGACATGTATACATACGAGGGGAACAGATAGATACACAAGTTACACAAGTGACATGAGATAGATACACAAGTTACCAATTACATGGAAATACAAGACTTAAAGCGGGCGACTGGAGGCAAATATTCCAGAGGGTCCATGGATGGAACCAAGGGTGGCTAGTCATGTTAGAGAGAAAAAGTTAGAATGCCTTAAAACTGTTAGCCATATGCATATCTAATTCTTAATGAGCGAGTTAAGATACTAACTACTTTTAAAACGTTAACTAAGTACCTAATTAAGGGATATTAATTATTTATTATTTTAGAAGAGTTATTAACTATCTAATCAGGAGATATTGATTCTGAAAGAGCATTAATAAATATTTTGCACATAACACACAAGCATGCACAAAAAAGAAATCATTACAGATTGCAGATCTAGAAGTAAAACTAAAAAGTTCAACGCCTACAGTTCTTCAAACATACCTCTTTCATATCCTTCACAATGATGTATTTTCCAGCAAAAGAGGCAATTGCTATGGTTTCTTCATGAGCATATTTACCATGAATAATTGATGTGTACTCTCCTTTCTTGTGCTTCTCAACAGTATTCCAAACCTTCACAAAAGCTTTAAAAGTAAGTGCAATAAAACAATGCAAGCGAAATTAAATTCAAAGAACAGGACTTCAAAGTGCTAACTAATAGCATCACCTGATTGTACCTTCGATACCCAAGGGCAATTTGTACGTTTTTATTGCTCAAAGTCAACATTTCATCCACAGCAGCTCCAAAAGCAGGCAAAATCACAACATCACCCAGCTTTACGGCCTCGAAATGCTTCTTTGCTCCATTAACAGGGATGTTTTCAACTTTCATCTCCTCTAAACTCTGTGATCAATGCCAAAAATACAATTGAAAGTGTCAAAACAGGCCAAGATGCAGTGAATTGTCTTCGGATAAAGAATACAAGCATATCATGAGGTTCACTGGGACTTTGCTCATTATTTGTTACAACAAAATCATCATAACCGGAAAGAAACAAAAGCTAATCATGATTTAACTTTCAACTATAAATGAACAGGATTGGATTGTAAACACACAGACCTTGTTAACAGTGGGGTTGTGAATGATCTCATTATTAATCCAAATCTTCTCGTTTGGGAACTGTTTCCTGGCCTCATAAGCAATCTGAACAGCTCTCTCTACTCCCCAGCAAAAGCCATAAGCCTCAGCCAACTTCACCATAACATTTCCCCATGTATACTCATTCCCATTTTCCTTCAATTTCTTTATAATATCACCTGATTTTCCCCGAAAAAAATAAAAAGGAGCAGTCAATATACAAATTACTCTAAGCTCACGCTTATCTATTCATAAAATGAAAAAAAACACAGAATTTAGTACAACTTAACATCAAAAAGCTACAAAGATCCTACTTTTCGAGCTTAATTCACCAGTTAACACAGCATAGTCCATGACTATATGAAATTCAACAAGAACTTACTAGTATACTCGCGGTTCATAAGCTCGAGAGTCTCTTCTTTGTGTCCAAGTTCTGGCAGAAACAATACATCAAACTGAAAACCAAGGATCAAGATTCAGCTCTGAGTAGTCTAAGCTTAAGCATAAGAAAGCATCTAAAATTTAAAAAAAAGAGAAAATATATTTTTTAAAAAGAGTACAGATTCCTTCCAACCAACCAAAATTGGTTCATCGTAAGACATCAAATTGTAGAATATGATAACAAACCAAGAGAGTGGCACATAACACGTAAAGGATCATAGTTACACATATATCCAACAAAACCCAATTCGGACAAACTACAAACTGAAGTTTAACACATAAAAGCAGAGAAACTTAACGATAAGAGTTGCAAAAGTTTCCAACTTTAAAAATAAGATAAATACCCGTTTCACCACGAAACCAATTTATCAACAATTGAAGCGAAAATAAGCTGATCAACCTATAAACGAACAAAGATTTAATTTCTGAATACCAGTTCTTTGGCGCGCTTAGCCCGGCCGTGAATAGAGCGAAAGAGGAAGATAGAGATGGCAGCAGTGAGGAAGACGCTGGTGGTGACCTGAAGAGGCGAAGGGTCATCGGTAGTGGAGAAAATGGTGGGCGAGGAAGAGAGAGGTAGGTCTATAGGACCAATTTCTCATGGAGAGTCGTCGGCAACGGTGAGCCATGGAAGGGAAGAGTGGGGAGGGAGAGCTGAAAGAGAGAAACGAGTGATGGGTCTTTGGTGGAAGAGAAGAGAGTGGGAATGGAAAATAGTGGACAGGGTTATTTGTTTAGGACCGAAAGGCGGAGAAGAAGAAGAAAGGAGAAGAAGAAACTAGAAAAAAGGTGGGAAATGAATATTTTTAAATATTAATTGAACAAATTACGACGTTTTTTTTCAACAAAATATCGCGATTTTTATTTTGTGACGTTTTTAAAAAATGTAAAATTTTGGCTCTTTTGTGACATTTAATAAACGCCACAAAAAAGTTAAATAATTCGTGACGTTTTTTTTTCAAAAACGTCGCGAATTGTATATATTTGTTGTAGTGATACTAACAAAAAAAGCAATGTCAAGTCTAGTGTGTGATAGATAGTTTAAACCAAAAATCTAAACTTCTGAATACTATTGGATTAACTTTTTCGATCCTATCTTCCTATTTTAGGTTTTTATCAATGTTTATTGGTGTGGTTGCCACTTCATAATTTTCCATATTAAACATCTTCAAAAGGTTTAATATGGATTCTAAATCTTTGAAAAAATGGAGTTCACATTAAATTTGTATACAAGTAATTCTAACTAAGTAGCCAATTCAAAAATAATTCTCACAATTTTAAATTGAGTAAAAAGAGAACAAATCTCTTCAAAATCTATACCTTGCTATTATAGGCATCTCTTTGTACAAGTTGAGCTTTGTATTTTTGAATGCTTTCATTAATATTATACTTTGTTCAAAATACCCACTTAAGTAATGTGACTTTCTTGCCTTCCGAAACATCAATCAACTCTTATATTGAACTTATTTCAGTGGCCTGCATCTCCTCTATCACAACAATCTACTACTCAAGTTGTTCTACAATTTCTTCAAAGCAAGTTGGGTCAATGACTAATAAAGCAAAGTCATATATCTCGAAAATTTCCTTAAGAGATTTTGATTTTTTTGGTGGTGTTTCATTATTGTCATTGGATAAGATGGATGCTACATCTTTCCGATCCATTAGACAATAGACTCTTTGACTAACAGTTTTTATATAAATTATAAGTAAAAAGGCGGTAAGAACTAAAATGAACAATGTAGTAATGATAAATGTGAGGAAATTGTTTTTTTTTATATGTAACCTAATATATGGCTATCTTAATTCAAATGGTTGATCTTTGAATAAGAAAAAGAGGGGATCTGTAGTATCCCAAATAAATTGGCTTATTCGATATATCCATTTTAAATATTGAAAATAAAAAGAGAAATCAAATGGAATATGTTGCCTCCCAATTGTTTTGTTGTTTACAACAAAACAATTGGGAGACAACAAGGATTAGATTAAATATAAAAAGGACATCTAAAAAAATGGAGGTATCTAATATGTAATAAATACATTAGACTTATATTGATTTTTGTCTTTTTTTTTAGAAAGAAGATGAAAATCAAATCATAAGCACCACATAAAAATAATCTCCTAGAGTAACTATTAATATGAATAAGATAAACTTTGTTATAGCCATTTTTGCACATTTAATATACTATATGGATAGAAGAATACATAGACTTGAAAGATAATTTATACCGATATTGACAAGATCCATGATAATTGTGGCCTTTTGGGAGAATCAATGACTTTATGTTTGATGCATTTGCTAGGACTCCGTGACTTGGACTATTGATTTCGCCATGAAGATACATATCTGCCACATTAGAATTCACAATCAAATGTGTCTTTATTCCAACCCCTGCATAAGTCCCATACAAAAGATAAGCTAGTTTGCTTATAGAGAATCTTTTCTATAATTAGTCCCAATCATATTTTCTATGAACAAGCTAGAGAATCTAAACTAGTAAGGCTTACAATGATGTTATCACTAGGTAATAAAGGAACTAAACTTGTAGGTAATAAAGGAGCTAAACTTGTAGGTGATGGTATGTTTGAATTTTTTGGTTGTCTAATATCAAAATCTTATAGAACTTGATTTTTTAGACTTTTGTTGTCAAATTTCCTCTTCAAATCTACTTTTTCATTGAATGCAACTTCTTGCTAATTATTAATTCGCTACTTACAGGATTATATAAATGATATGCTTTTGATTGGAGATTATAGCCAACAGAAACGCATTTCCTTTTTTTTTTTCATCATGCTTGGAATATGAATTAACTAGAGCATATGTTATACAACTAAAGAATTCTAAATAACTTACCCGAAGCTTCTTACCCTTTAAGCTTCATAAGGTGTCAAATTTAAAACTGTTGTTCGATTTTTTCATTTCGTGATGCCATTCTATTCTAATGTCTATAATGTTGCAAGTTCCTTGTGAATGTCATTCTCATAAAAAAAACAATGAAATTATTAAATACGAATTCATCGCTATGATTAGTTTGAAATGCTTTTATGCTTCTCCTACTTTGTTTCTCCATTAGTGCCTCAATTTTTTGAAATTTTTAAAGGATTCATATTTGAATTTTAATAAATAAATCCAACTCATTCAACTATATTCATTTATAAATAACATAAAATAGAAACTTCTACTAAGTGACTTTATATACACATGTCCACAAAAATTAGCACATACAAGTTTAAGACAATCAGAAGCCCTCTGTGACTTTTCAATAGGAAATGACCTCCTATTTTGCTTCCTATAAACATATTCCTCATTAAAAAAAAAACAAGTTAACCAATTTTTGGTAAGCTAAATCATTTCTTTTTTCTCAAAATTTTCGATCCAATCACATTCAAATGCCTATAACATAGATGTCATGAATTAGCCTCATTATTTCTCCTAACAAGTAAGGCTTTTTTCACATCATTTAAGACATAAATGGGATATAGTCAATTTTATCTTTTACAAATATTTGCTATGACTTGACTAAAAATTTTTCTTGTAAATAACACATGAATCATCATCAAATACAACAAAATATCCATTAGTTATTAATTGTCCAATACTTAATAAGTTATGAGCTAAACTAGGCACAAATTTCATATTATAAAGAAGCTTAACATCACCTTGTACAATTTTGATAGTAATCGTACCTTTACCTTTAACTTTATTTGCTTGTAGTCCTTAAGTCAGACTTCACTTTTTTGTGACTTATCAAGCTTTTTGAGTTCCAGACATGTGGTTAGAGCATCTACTGTCCAAAAACTATACATCCTTTTTATTGACATCATTTTGAATATGTGAATGGGTCGAGAACAATTTGCTCTCCTCTTCAACCTTCTCTATAAAATTTGCATGTTCTTGTTCTTATCTCTATTTGGTCTAGCAAGTAGCTTCTTTTATGTCCCAATTTGCTGCAATATTTGCATTGGATTAAGCTTTTATATTGACGCGATTCACCAATTAACCACTTCCTCTATCGCCACCACAACCTTGTAAATGAAATTCACCTCTGCCTCTACCAAGGCTTACTGAATTTTTTGTCTTTCCATTTAAAAACTTCCCTTTCTCCTAAAAAGCCTTTTTCTCTAACTTTTCATAGGACCTGCCAAGTCTAGCTTTATGGGCTATTAAGGAACTCATCATTGCATCAAGAATTTAGGTAGACAAGTCTTTATTCTTCATAATTTTAATCAAAATTTGAGGTTAAACTCCTTAAGACCTTACAATAGGTTCTTTACTTACGAGTTCACTATAAGACTTCATTTGATTAATAATCCCAGTCACTTTCAACAAGAATTCTTACACAATTCTTTATCTTTTATAATCAGTCTCAAATAATAACAAAGAGTTTGTAATTTTATAGCAATTAACTTCTTATCACCCAAACATTCTGGATTCAAAATCTATCATGAGTTTTTAGAGGTAGTAGCCATTGAATATGGGAAAACATACCATCTTCTAGTGCTAACTGAAAGAGCAATAAGGCCTCTGTATTCTTTTTTTTATTTTCTCGTAATCAATGGTAAACTTAGTTCTTTATACCTATTTCCAACCAAGTCCTATATTTTTTTAGACTTGATTTCATTTTGAGACTCGAAAGGTGATATTTTTCACCTTTAAAATATATATTTAAGGTTGGACTACTAAGTTTGTTCCCTTGTTTATCATGGCCTACTCTCTTTATGTCAGCCCACAGTTTTTAGCTACTTTTTCCTTCCTATTTGTCTAACTTGCATAGATAGTTGACAATGTTGAACTAAGAAGATGTCTCGCTAATTCCAATACTCCTGCTCTGATACAATAGATATTAGGGACAAAGGGAAGGAATAAAATAAAATATTAAGAGACAAGATAGTGTTTTAATTCTTATTTACTAGAATCCGTAAAACACCAATACAAGACCTTAAACAGTTCTAAGAGAGCAATAAAAATATTATAAAATAGAAATAAACCCACGATTTGAAACCTTAGTATAAGGTTTCCACTTAAATCTAAAGTGGTTGTATGGATACAGGACAATCAATGGCACAAGGTGCTTAGATAATGTTTCAAATATCTCCCTAATTTCATCCCAAAGAAGGGTCAAAAGGATAATTATACATCGCTTAGTAACACATCCAACATTTATTTTAACTTTTTACTAGAAGAAATTATCTCAATCTATAAAGGGCTAGGAAACAGTTTGACACAAACTACTCCCACCAAAAATTTCCTTCCTCTTGTGTCTCATTATCAAGAGAAAACTACCAATATTTTAATATACTAAAATATCTTAATATAAATATAAACAATATGCTTTGTAAAGATGAAGCGGAAATTATTGAGCATTTCTTTTTTTGGTATAGATTCTCATAAAAAATATGAAATTCCATAACTAGTCTCTATGTTATCTAAATTTAAGGCTACTTACTGATTTCCTGGAACGATTGTTATAAATAGGTCCATACTTGGAGGGAAGAAGGCAATTGGTATAATTTTCTTAAGGGCTTCAATTTATCACTTGTGGAAAGAGAGGAATAAGAGACGATTCTACAAAAAAAAACATCAGGTATCCTGAAGGTGGAGATTTTTGTGAGAAATTTTCATATTCTTTGTGTCATAAATGGTCCAACATTATGAATTTAGTAGGTATGAATTCATAGTTTTATGGTAACTAATCATTTGCTTGAAGGGAGCACATTCATATAGGCTTTCTTATAGAATTTGGGGTCCCCTAAGCTTCTTTTCTCTTTTGAAAACATACAAAATCAAATTGGGAATTGAGAGCTTAGAACAATTCCAAAACACAGACTCCTCAAACACAAACAACAATGGCTCGAGTTATATCGTTTTTCTTCCACATTTAGTTTATATGTTATTTTAACGTATATTATTATTGAATATGTATGTTAGAATTGGCTAATATTTGGTATCCTAGCATGTTAACCTTTGTCTTATTGAAGTTTTCTGATTTCCCCATGAATCGTATGTTTGTAGAAAATATGCTTTTAAAGTTGTTTTTGGACGTTTTTCTTTTGATTAAAGGTAGAAATCTTTTATTAAGTGTTTCGGAAGTGTTTCTACATTTTAAAAAAATAAGTTTGGGTAGTGTTTTTTGGTCTAATTTTGTTGCGTATCTGACATGTCATGAACCGGGTCGAAATGACCCAACTAGAGGTTGAAGAAGACCTATTTGTATAAATGGTGTCGATTTATGTCTTATTATTAAACCAAATATTCTACATCATTTTTTGTCTTCTTATTAAACCAAATGTTGCGTCATTTTGTAAGGAGAGAATTCTTCTTCATCTGGGGTGGATGGGCATTAATTATGCTATTTAAAAGGTCAAACCACCTAAGATAACGGAGGTCAGCACTATACTTAAAATTGCTCTTTATGAACATTGGGAGCTATCTAATCACCTAAGTGTGATGTTCATTAAAACCAAAATTTTTCCTAGCATTCACGGTTCCGTAGGACAACATGAAAATGTTTGTGCTCAACTGAAGGTTGTTAATAAGTAGTTTGAAACTTTAGACAAAGCATTTGCGAATACCCTAATTATCAAATTTTCATCTACAAGACTCATCGGTGTCTGAGGTGTGCGTGGGCACATCATAAACATGAGGGACATTGCATCTCAAGTAAAGAAACTAAAGGTTGAGATGTTTGATTTTTTCCACGTAAATTACATTTTAAACATTTTTACCACCATACAGACCTTTTAAAATCTCTTATAATACACATAAGGATAATGTGTGTTTAAAAGGAAGTGAGATTATCAATGGAACAAGGAAAGTTCGCAGAGTGCACATTTGGTTATTCAAGGAAAGAAGAAAGGTCAAGCCAACTAAAGGGGAAAAGGTCAAATACCTACCCAAACTGACATTAAGAAGAAATATAAGTTCTTTTTTTACAAAAAAAAAAGATACATGAAGAAGGATTGTGTCAAACATAAGAAATGGCTTGAAAAGAAAGGTAATCTAATTTCATTAATTTGTTTTTGAATATGATATGGCTAAAGTTTGTCATGACAAATAGTGGATTGATTCTGGTTATGCGATCCATATTACAAATATGTTGCAGGATTTGCAAAACCCAAGGAAGCCAGTAGGAAGTGAGAAGTATATATTATCCGAAACAAGATATACGTTTACACTTGGAGGTTGATGGGAATTATAATTTAATTTTATTTACTGGTTTATTTTAAAATTAGAAAAGACATTTTATATTCCTAATTTCTCTAAGAATTTGATTTCAGTTTCAAGACTTGTACCATTTGGATATTCCTTTCATTTTTTAGACAAATCTTTAAACTTAAATTACAAATATGATTTTGTTAGGAATGGTACATTAATTGATGGTTTTTTTTGTTTTAATTTACAAGATAATACCTGTTACAATGTAACATATGTTCATGCTGGAACAAAACATTGTGTTATAAATGAAAATTCCTTTATGTTGTGGCATCGGAGATTAGGACATATCTCTATTAAAAGGATTAAAAGATTGGTGACTGACGGAGTACATAGTTTTTAGATTTTGCTAATTTTGAAACTTGTGTAGACTGTATAAAGGGAAAGCAGACCAACAAATCAAAGAAAGGTGCCAATAAAAGTTTAGACATATTAGAAATCATACATACAGATATTTGTAGTCTAAATATGGACTCGTAGGGTCAAAAATACTTCATCTCATTTATAGATGATTTTTCACGATATATGTATATCTACTTGCTTCATAATAAGAATAAAGCACTAGATGCTTTCAAAATATTCAAAACTAAAGTAGATAAATAATGCGATAAGCAAATTAAGATCAGGAGATCTGATAGCCGTGGGTAATATTATGGTAGATATACTGAAGATGGACAAGCACTTGGTCTATTTGCAAGGTATCTTCAATAAAATGGGATAGTAACCCAATACATTATGCCTGGATCTTCGGACAAGAATGGTGTGGTAGAAAGAAAAAAACTAAACATTATTGGAAGTGGTATGGAGCATGCCGAGTAGCTCCAAACTTCCTATATGCTTGTGAATTGAAGTTCTTAAGATGACTATGTATATATATCTGGGAACCAACCAAGGCTGTTCCAAATATACCATTTGAGTTATTCAAAGGTTGGACCGAGTTTACGACAATGTTCATTTGAAATAAGATTTTATTATCCACAAGAGAAAACAATTCAATGCAAAGATTGTAAGTGGGTATTTCATTGGATATATCGAAAGGCCTAAAGGATATAGGTTCTATTGTCCATCAAATCACACTAGAATTGTTAAATCAAGAAATACAAAATATCTTAAGAATGACTTGATTAATGGGAGGGATCAATTTCAATGTATAGTTTCTGATAATGATCATATGGATACTTAACCTTCCACCTCAAATAGTAAGGTATTTGTCATTTATAATGATCCTCAAGTTTAAATAGATGTTGTGAAACTAATTGTTGAAATTCAACAGCCTAATGTAAACATAAATGATAATCATGAAATTCCATAAGTTATTGGTAATCTAATAAATCCAGTTATTCAGGAATTACTTGAAAGCATTCAACATCCAATTGAACAATAGACTCTATAAGAGGATGTTGGTTCTATTAAGGAGATATGATAGAATAAAGAAATCAATTATTAGTAGTGATTATATTATATATCTACAAGAAACTAACTACAATATTGGAGCTGAGAAAGATCCTAAAACTTTTTCACAAGCCATAAGTTACAATGATTAAATTTATAGAACAATGTAGAATGATCCTGAAACCTTTTCACAAGCCATCAATTGCAATGAATTAAATTTATGGTACAATGTCATGACTGAAGAAATTAATTATATGAAGAATAACGATGTTTGGGCTTGTTGAGTTGTCTAAAGGAGCAAAACCTATAGGCTGCAAATGGGTATTTAAGACAAAGAAATACTTATTAGGCAACATTGAGAGATACAGGGCAAGATTCGTTGCTAAAGGATGCACTTAAAAAGAAGGAATTGATTACATAGATACATTTTTTCTTATGTCTAGAAAAGATTAACTTCATATAATTTTGGCATTGGTTTCTCATTTTGACATGGAATTGCATCAATTGGATGTGAAAACGATTTACTTAAATGGTGACCTAGAGGAAAAAGTTTACATGAAACAATCAGAAGGATTTTCCTCTAATAAAGATGGGAATTTGGTTTGCAAGCATAAAAGATCTATGTATAGATTGAAGCAAGCATATCACCTGTAACATTTGAAATTTTATGATATTATCTTATCATTTGGTTTTGAAGAAAATCTTATGGATCAATTTATATACCAAAAAGTTAGTGGGAGTAAAATTTGTTTTCTTGTATTTGCGGATGACATATTACTTGCAACCAATGATAGAGGTTTGTTATATGATATGAAACAATCTTTGAAAGAATTTTGAAATGAAAGATATGGGAGATGTGTCTTATGTCATTAGCATTAAGATTCATCGAGATAGATTATGTGGTGTTTTAGGTTTATCTCAAGAAACCAATATTAATAAAGTTTTAGAGAGATTTCAGATGAAAGATTTTTCGCCTAGTGCAGCTCCCATTGTGAAAGGGGATATATTTTGGACCAATACTCAAAAAATAATTTTAAAAGGGAACAAATGAAAAACATTTCATATACTTTTGCAGTCAGAAGCCTAATTTATGATCAGGTTTTTATAAAACCTGACATTGCATTTGCTGTTGAAATCACTACAAGAAAACTCACGACGGAGAAATGGACATTTCCGTCGTCAATTATTTTTGCCGACGGAACGCGACGAAAGAAGAAATCGTCTTAAACATGGCTGTCATTATTACTTACCGACGGAAACTGACCGTCGGTGTATTGTCAACGAAAAACCGACAGAATATTATCCGTTGTTGTTATGTTGCGACAGATATTGATTAAAAATTGCGTCGGTGAAATTCATATATCACTGACGGAATATGGCCGTTGGTATAATTTAGGGACGGAACCACCGTCGCTACGTTTCGGAAGTAAGTAATAACCTTAACAACGGAAATATAATCTGTCGGACAGTTTCATCCATTACCGACGGTAATTTGTATGTCGCCAAATTTAGTTCAGGTTTTTTATGCCGACGGAATGTAACATTC
>JANIJH010000224.1:69110201-69120427 GCA_024520975.1 Erythroxylum areolatum | reverse complement strand
TTAAAATATATTTCAAATAAATATTAATTTATAAATAAAATTTTAATTTTAAATTATTTATTTTATTAAAATAACATGATTTTATTAATAATTTGTTAATAAATAATATATAAGAGATTAAATAAATTTATTTAATTAACAGTAATTTGTTTTTGAGTTTTACTTGATATGTAATTATTATTAGTGATAAAAATATAACTACATTAACATTAACAACTAAATAAAATTTTGTTTTTATTTAAAAAATTAAAAATAAAAACTAAAAAATACATCAGAAAAAACAAAAGTAAAGTAATCGACTTTTATTTAGTAATCGACTAAATAAAGACATTTAGTAATCGACTAAGATATTTCTCGTACTTCACTACTTCACGTGTCACACAAAGAGCAAAAGTAGTGCGTCGCCCCTCAATAATTTAGCCGGTGGATTTGCTAGTATGGTCCCCAAAACTCGTGCAAGGTTACATCAACTTCATGTGTTTGTGAAAGGCTTATACAATAATAGGAGGACATATCATACATGTGACTTTAGATTGTTGATTAAACTATATATTTCATTTAATGTTCACCGATCTTCTAATCTATAAAATACAAGGTGGGGACGAAGCCCCGTCTTACCATATGCGATTATTCCTTGCACCTTCCCATTTCAACATCCTACTAATTAGGATTGGATTTATCGTCTCTTAATTGAATGATAGATTCTAAATCCTCTCATTAATTGTGGTTGGTTTCACTGTCAGTTAAATTTTATTCACTGAAGATGAAAATTACAGGCTGAAGTGAAATTTTTAGCCGGTGGTAAATTTAGGGATGATAATAAATTAGTCCTGTCAATTTTTTTAAGAAATTAAAAGTGACATAACGTCTTTTTTAATTAAATTTGCTTAAATCCAGACCTACACGAAGCTCAATTCTTTTAAACCTCAAGTTTTACCTAACTCGAACTCATAAATCGATCCGTTAATAATATTTAAATATAAATTTATAAATCAATTCATTGTCACCCTAATCAGTGATAAGAAGGATTAAAAAAAAATAAAGCTTACCATAAATGCTTTTACTATTGTTTTGTTTTGATGCATTGGGCCAGTTAGGTAATGATAGATATTTAACATTAATGTTTACCATAGTGACAATCCAATTTGAGTCAATCGGTTGATCAATTAAATCACTAACACAGAAAAATCTAACATAATTTAGAGATTGAATTCGGTGATTGGTCTAAAAGGTATCGATTCCTTGCCCATAGTTAACATGGGAGATATACAGAAAATGATAACCCCCCGACACTGACTGCTACGTAAAAACAGCGAGACTGTTGTCTTGCTGTTGTCCATTAATTGAAATAGGGACTAAAGACAAGAAGTGTCACGCCTGTAATTACAATAAGTGTATTTTTGTTGGGTCCTGTAAGGTTCAAAAAACCAAAATTTTATTATTGGTAAAGGTTACAGTTAAGAAAACACAATCCCCTTTATATATTCAATGTTTCGACCAATAAAATTGAAGCATATATATTCTCATAGTAGCTAATTGAGTTACTAGAGTATCTAATTACTCGGATGCAGTTAAATACAAGCAAGGTTACATGAGACCATAGATCAATTTTGCGTGCAGCTAAAATACAAAAAAGGACTCTTTATTAGTTGTAGGAAAGGCTGCGTACTGTTAGGCCTCTCTAAATTTCTCAAATCAGTAAAATTTTTATTGAATTGTTATTATTATTATAAAACTTAACATGTAGAAAAAAAGATTAGGTGCGAAAGACCGGTGAACATTTTACGAGTTGAAGATTGATGTTTGACCGTAATAATTATTAGTAGTCTTATTTATATTACATACTTATTTTCTTGTTAGGTCCAAAATTGATTGAAATTTTAAAATTACTTTTTTTGTTTGAAATAGCCAATAAAAAAGATGCTTGTTTACTTCACTCAACAGAATTTGAATATTATCTTATTTTATAAAACATAAGAAAACAAGAAACTCTCTTTTCCACTTTGATTCTTACCAATTTTCATAAAAACATCACAAAAATTAATCTCTCGTAGGGAAATTGTGAAAATCTTACACTTTCATAAAAACTAAGCAATTAAAATAAAGTAAACATATCAATGATCATGTTCAAAAATTTAGGATCTTACATTCTTACATGAGTTCGACTGAGTTAAGAGGATCTTATGTTATAAAATCAACTATGATCCAGTCACGAGCAAATTGACAATTTAAATTTTTTAAAGTTTTCTTATTTAATTAAATCGTATCTAATTTAAATTCTTACTGAAACATTTTTTACGCGGCGTCAGCCATAAGTTGTTTAACCATCCAACATCTGACCGTGTCTATATAAAAGAGAAAAAGAGCTTAACTTTTGAGAGGAATAAGTAGAAATGCTAGTTATATTACTCTTACTTTTTATAGATAAAAAAACATAAGGGTTTATTTTATTAAAATTAAATATTCTAATTATAATTAAAGTCAAACTGTAATTATAATTTAATTTAATTTTAATAAAATCAAATATCAAATATTTGATATCTAAAATTTCTCAAATTTCATAATTAAGTTCAAAATTTAAATTGATTTTTTTTCTTTTTAAATGCTCTTTATGTGTGACTTATTAGGTTTTTAATATGTTAACAATAATTATAAATTATAATTAAAATTTATAGTTAAAATTACACAAATTAAAATTAAAATTAATTTATTTTTTATTTTTCAATTAAATTATTTATAATCATAGATCAACATTTGTGTCTAGCAATATATTATGACCATCCTAATATTAGGAATGTCAAAGTGGTTTAACTTAACCTATTTATACATGATTATGATTTATAATTTAATCATTTCGTCATTCAATAATCCAATTAAATTTAGAGTATAAATACAATGTCTACTACTTTATATCTAATCATTTTCATTCTTGCTAATTAGTGATTGATTTATAATTGATATTTAAAAAATAATTTTAAATCTCAATTCACTTTGACTATAAAATTCTTTAAACTTTTATTAATAAAGAACAGTAAAATTTTCTATCTAATTACTTTAAAGTAACCGATCTTTTATTAAGTCATTCAACTATTTTCTTATGGTTTATACTATATATAATTATTATTGACTAAGCTACTCTAGTTATAGTAGATCATAAGTAGCATCAAAATATAATAATTCCAATATGAGATGCTCTGATAATCTTAAGTCTAAGGATCAATTATACAGCTATTATAATAAGGAAATCTACATATACATTAATAATATTTCATTGGAGATCCTTATAATCAATCAGTGTAGTGAACTTATTATATAATAAGCACCCATACATTTATTAAAGTATCTTTATATTTTAATTTATAAGATCAATTTATTTTTTATAAGAAATAAACATAACATATGTTATTTTTACCATTTCGTTAATATCTTGTCTTAGTTAAACTATAACTAGGAACAACATAACTAAGGAATAATAAATAAATCAATATTATATATTCCATATTGTATGGTCAAAATAGTGTACGAAACTAGGTATATAAGTACCGGCCATTGGTACCGACAACTTTCCGTTTACCGTAAAATTTAAAAATTTAGACGACTATTTTGTAAAAAAAAATTAAAACCTCCCCTCCCCACCCCAACGTAGAACTATTCTCTCACTCTCTTTCTTATAGGCTTATCGATATTTGATTTATTTTCATTATTTTTATATATTTTCTTAAAAATTTGTAAAAGTCAAAATAAATTCTATATTGTAAAATTTAAATTACTCAGTAAAATTTAATATAGTGTTAATTAATTAGTTTATAAAATGTAATTAAGATGACAAAAGTCATTTATTTTTTAATTTATAATTATAATTATGATAATATTATTTTATTGTCAAAATTAGGAATTATTATAATAATTTTTATTGGTGTCCATTACTTTTAATTCAATTGTAATTATTATTATTTTGTTAAAGAACATATTTTAATTTATATAATTTAGATCCGTAAATTTAGTATCTATTTGATTATATTAAAAATAAAATTTTACTTTAAAAGTTTTCATTATTTTTAATTTTAACTTTATAGGTTTATTGATATGGATTTATTTTCATTATTTTATATATAATTTTAAAATTTTTGTAAAATTGAATAAATTGTATATTGCAAAATTTAATTGATTGAATAAATTTTAATATATTTATAAATTTATATTTTTAATTTATAATGATAATTATGATAATATTATTTTTATTTTCAAAAATTAAGGATTATTATAATAACTTTTTTAATGGTGTCTATATTGCTTTTAATTTAAGTGTAAATATTATATTTTGATAATGAACCTATTTTAATTTATATGATTTAGATTCTTATATTTAGTATCCATTTGATTATATTAATAATATAAATTTACTTTAAAAATTTACTTTAAGTAATAATTTTGGTTATTATTTATATGTGGAATATATGAAAATAATATTAAGAAAATAAATAAATTATTGTTTTAAATTTCTATTATAATGATTTTCAGAGACAAAGTTAATGTAAAATTATAAATTATACTGTACAATATATTAATATGATATTTTGAATTTTAAAAAAATTGAGAGACTATTTTATAAATTTAAAAAATTATCTGAAACGATATTTGATATTGACCGATATTAGTACAATACCATACCAGAGCTAGATACGGTACTGATATCGATATGATATCCATAATATTGACATAAATATAAATTGAATATCATAATTATGATCTTATATAATAATTAATTTAAAAAATTCTGTTTTGTATTAAAATATAAAATATAATTCTAAGCCTCTTCTCCTTCCGAAAGGTTAAAAGACTTGAGTATTGTTTACTATTTTATCTTGTGTAGGATGAGAGGATTCGAGTTTAGGTTAGGTTAGCACAGGACTAAAGAAATATAAAGCACGAAAGGTCAAGAAAACGAAAAAAGAAAACCGATCCCACCAGGACTAAGTTGCAGGATTTTTTGTTTCGAGTAAAAAAGTCTTATAATAAGACAATATGTGCCCCTACCCCTCTGAATCGCACAATAGCTTTTGAGAGGTACCAGAGTCCATGTATGTGACCATCACTTAAACCTATCCTTTCTACGACATATTTTATTTTCTAGCTAAGATTGTATCGACAAGTTAGCAATTGAGCAAAATGAAACTGTCTATGACGATGACCTCAAACAGAAGCACCTTCCACACAAACATTTGGAGATAAGTCTCCATCTAAAATTGGGTGAGAAGCTGTAATCCCAACCCTCAGATATTTAGGATTGCGAATATAAAAGCATAACCCATGGTGCCTAGCAAAGAGGAATTGGATCGACCCGGAAAGGCAGATCTCATCTAGAGATTTGTGAAGCCACTTCCAATGCTCGCAAGCCTGTCGAATTCATTATTCATCGACGTTTGTGTTCTTTCTGGCATCTTTTTGTCTAACTTTGAGTCTAATGAAAATCCCCCTTTTTGTCAAAGAATATAGTTCGCATCGACAATTGAAATTCTAAATTAACTATTACATCTAATGATTAAAAAATTAAATTGATTTAATCAATTTAACTATAAAAATTTTGAACTGCTCAATTTTTAAGTTTAATTTTTAATTTTTTTATCAATTTATTTTAATAACTCTTATGATTAATAATGTTCAATTTATTAATTAATCTGTTAATTTTTGTTCATTAATAAGTTTTTATAAATCAATTAATTTTTATTTAATAATCTTTTTTCAATTAAACTTCAAATTCTCTTTCAACCATATTTCAAATCTTTTCATTTTATTCAATCTTTAGTTAATTTTATATCAATCTAATACCTTTTTAAATTTTTTAAGTCTTAAATTTCTTATCTTATCAATTTAATTTTAGATCTCGTTTTTAAAATATTAATTGAAACTTAGAAATATTGTGTTTTTTTTAATTGAAACAATTGCTAACTATTCTGTTCATGCATACGTTTACAATGTCTGGGAGGGTATTTTTGTCGATAAACATAAATTAAAGCAAAATAATACATAATAATTCCTCCGAATTTGAGATCAACATATCGCTCCAATTTGTTCTAACTTCTCTTAATGCCCGCCTTGAAATGCACCGTCTGGTGAAATTTGTCATTTAGGCTGTTTTCTCCATATCCATGCACCTAACTCTTGAAATATTTGCAACTTTTAATGTAACCCATTTGGCATTATATGATGTGAATGTCAGGAAACGTTATGTCCAAGGTTTTTAACCTTTAAGATCCTGTTTGTCGACCTTGCTGTGTTCAATATTCCATCAGAAATCAGAAACCTGCTTTACAGGTCGAGTCAACTCAGAAGGTAAATTTGGCCTGTTTGTCTAAACCTCTATATTGACGTGTACTCAATTCGGGTTAACCCGTCCGTTAAATACTTCTGATTCAAAGCAGTGAAAATTTAGAAGCTAACAGTATTTTTAGATTGTCATAGATGTTCTGATACACAAGATCCTTTCGTAAGACAAGTGTAGTAATTCAACTGTGTGTTTTAATTTTCTTCATTTAAAAAAATCCTAAATTTAAATTATCGCTAACTTGCACCTATTGTCTAGTATTAGAACAATAATTTCACCTTACGGCTGTAGAATTTGGTATGTCGTGTCAAACATGTTAACGTGTCTCTTGTCTTATATAGAAAAAAAAACAAGAAGCAGACTTGTCGCGAGAACATAAAAAGTCAATCAAATCCTTCAATATGCATGTGAACTATTTAACATTTAAATGTTAAAAATTATTGGATCTTGTCTAAATAAATAATTTAATCATTAAAATCACTTAAACAACTTTCATAATGTTTTTATATATGTCATGCTATTTAAAATTAATATCATATATATGTTACACATCAATTAGCATTATATTTAAACAAAATTATGTTATTTGATTTCATTAAATTAATAATTTAATTAAACCTTTGAAAAGTTAAAATTAAACCATAGTTTGTGTGAAGTTAAGGAACATATTTGACTAAGATAAAGGAATACGTAACATGTAACATATATCATGAGAAACTGCCAGCAATTTGTTTATACCTAGTTTGATAGATTGATGATGCAGTTGAGAACAGGACAAATATCCATCACAATCTATTACATTAAAAAGGTGACTCCATCCATCATAATTAAAGACTAATTGAAGTAAGTCTACTCTAATGGTTATAACAAAAAGATCAATTTAAGCATTGATAGATAGATGGTGAGGGCCAAGCTAACTAGAAAGATTCGTGGTCATGGTTTTTCGATTGCCTTATACGTACGCTTTATGTTGGTTCTTCTTAATATTAAACATAACATATATAAAAATAATCTTCCAATTTTTACATCCATTAAGATTAAAAAATGGTCAGGGTCAACAATTATATGCAATTTTTCTTTATATTTTATAAAAAGACTGTTTTCTTAATTCGGATCCTTACTCTAGTCACAAGTAACCTTACATTATTGAAGTACAAAGAATCTCTTTTAAATTTGTGTTCAATTGAATACTCATTAAATGCACTAGTTACCTTATAGGGTGTTTGTTTAAATTCAAGGAGAAATAATATGTAAAATTTCTTAATCTTTTAGACCTAAAAGTATAACATTTATTTCTATAAATTTCTACAAATTTTTATTTACATAAAGTTTCTTATTTATACTAGTTTTTTTTTCATATTTTTGATCTCTTATTTTTTAAGATTAAGATTATTTTATTAAACCTTTAATTGGGTCTCTTAAACGTTGTAAAAAAGATTATATCAATAATATTATTAAATTCAATTAAAATTTAATTTTTTAATTAAGAAATTTAGAATTTTTTAATGCTTAAATTAAGTGTTGCCTAACTTTTCTTTGTTTCTTGCTAAATCAGATTTCTATCTTTTTAACTTAAAAGTAATATAGAAATATGATTTTTCTTGCCGTTGAAAAAAGGATCCCCCATGCTATACGTTGGGAATATTGACTAGGATAATGAAATGTACTTGATTGATGGAGCTGCATTTATTAGTATACGCACAATATAAGATGATTTGAACTACCTCAATAAACAACACATTAACCTGTCCCCAGTCCTTTTCTGAGTTTCTCTCCTTGAGAGGTACGTTTCCACGGGATTTATAAAAGGACAAGCAGAAAGTTCCAGGAAGGGGATTGGTGTTCATTAAAGCTGACGCAAACAATTACGAACTTTTGATATTTGACATGATGCTTTGGTGGATCGGAATTTCTGAGCATTTCGTGTTCGACTTCGCTTCCCCCAGTGTTTGATTTCCAAGAGCACACAATTCTATAATGTTGTCATCGGCGTATATGGACAAGCGATGGTTATGGGTTAAAATCATTAGGGTTTATATGGCCATTGCGTACCTGCAAATTTGCTGAGACCCATCTGGAGATTGGTTTTCATTTAGGGTCACTATCAATGTACAAGTGGAAGTTAGTGACACGTCAAGTTCTCTTGGAAATCACTGCGTCTGTGGTTTCTATTATTCTATATATTTAGGAGCCTTTCTTTGTGTTTGTCACTTCCTCAAGGCCTCTCATTTCTTGTATTGTTTTCAGTATCTAATTTCTTTTTTAATCTTTTCTCGTGGTAGTACACGCAATTCAGAGGTAGAGAGCTGGATAATGGGATCTGAGCCTCTGATTCATGTCTTTCTAGTTTCATTTCCTGGTCAAGGACATGTCAATCCTCTTCTTAGACTTGGCAAGCGTCTTGCTTCCAAGGGCTTGTTGGTAACGTTATCAACACCTGAAATCACTGGCAAACAGTTGAGAAATGCCAACGACAACATCACTGATGAACCGACTCCCATCGGTGATGGATTTGTGAGGTTTGAGTTCTTCGAAGATGGTTGGGACGACGATGATCCGAGACGTAAAGACCTTGACAATTACATGGCGCAACTTGAGCTTGTGGCCAAACAAGTGATTCCGGAGATGATCAGAAAATATGCAGAGCAAGGCCGGCCTGTTTCTTGCTTCATCAACAACCCTTTCATCCCTTGGGTCTCCGACGTTGCCGAATCTCTTGGTTTGCCTTCTGCGATGCTATGGGTGCAATCTTGCGCGTGCTTCTCGGCATATTATCATTACTATCACAAACTCGTTTCTTTTCCCACTGAAGAAAACCCTGAAATCGATGTTCAGTTGCCATGTGTGCCACTGTTGAAGTACGATGAAGTGCCTAGCTTCTTGCATCCTGCAACTCCTTATCCTTTCCTGAGAAGGGCTATTCTGGGTCAATTCAAGAATCTTGATAAACCCTTCTGCATATTGATGGACACTTTTCAAGATCTCGAGAACGATACTGTGGAGTACATGTCCAAGCTGTGTCCATTGATTAGGACTGTTGGACCATTGTTTAAGAACCCCAAAGAGCCAAACTCAAAAATTCGAGCTGATTTCTACAAGCCAGATGATTGTATTGAATGGCTCGACAGCAAACCCCCATCATCTGTTGTTTACATCTCTTTTGGCAGTGTAGTTTTCTTGAAACAAGACCAGGCTGAAGAAATCGCATACGGGCTTCTCACCGCTGGTGTCAACTTCTTATGGGTTCTAAGACCACCAAGCAAAGACATACCCTTTGACCCTATTACCTTACCAGACGAATTCCTCAAGAAAGTAGGAGATAAGGCGAAAATAGTTCAATGGTGTCCACAAGAGAAAGTTTTGGCACACTCGTCGGTGTCGTGCTTTGTGACGCATTGCGGGTGGAACTCATCAATGGAAGCGTTAGCGCTGGGGGTTCCTGTGGTGGCTTTCCCTCAATGGGGTGATCAAGTGACTGATGCCAAATACTTGGTCGATGTTTTCGAGGTTGGCGTAAGAATGTGCCGTGGACAGGCTGAGAACAAGTTAATAACTCGCGATGAGGTCGAGAGGTGCTTGTTGGAAGCCACCGTTGGGCCTAAGGCGGAGGAGATTAAGAGGAATGCATCCAAATGGAAAGCCAAGGCAGAGGCCGCGGCAGCCGAAGGTGGCTCATCTGACCGGAACATTCAAGCCTTCATCGAAGAGGTAAAAATGACAAGTCTAAAACAGGTTAATCAGCTTCGAATGAGTTGAATAGAGTAACAAATACCCTGTACTTTCTTTCTTTTACTTACCATAAACCTTCCATATGATTATGACCCGGACGGTGCAATTAGATCGTAGATTATTACTTTATTAACACGTCTGAGTTTTTGTATAAGTTATAAAAATAAAGCAG
>JANIJH010000224.1:68870005-68884538 GCA_024520975.1 Erythroxylum areolatum | reverse complement strand
AACATCTATAACACAATACCTATACAAACACACTCATTTAATTCCATTTAATATTTCTAATTTCTACCGAAAGTTCACGGTCCAACAATCCATCTTATTATCCCTAGGTTTTACAAACACCTAAGATCTCTTTAGTTGTATTCCTTAAAAGAGCTACTTTCTCTCTCACATTTAGTTAGTATCTCCTTCCAATTTCTATTTTTTTCCATATATTACTCTATCCTTAAATTATTCCACCATATCCCCTTTCAGACTCCACTAGTTGACTTTGGTACACTTACTAGGATTTCTCTTCTTCCTTAAACACTTAATTATAAGATCCAAAACTAACAATCTATATGAGTTGACAAGCTAGCGCTACGGATCACCTTATAATCATTGCGACTCGGTCGATCGCTCTGCCTTAAGAGGAAATAGTCAATTTGAGTTTTCATGGTTCTGCTCTTATAAATCATCAGATGTTCCTCGTTTTTCTTGAAAAAGAGTTGGTTATTACCAACTTAAACACTACCGCGAGATCTAAAAAAGTAGTCATACTATCATTCCTATCACCATACTTGAAACTCCCATGAGTCTATGAATATTTGTCTGAGGTTGCCCCTATATGACCATTAATGTCTCCTCTTAAAATAACTCTCTCATCAAGGGTGATCTACTAAATCACCTCATCTAGCTTTTCCCAGAATTGACCTTTAAGTTGTTCATCCTACCCTACTAAAGGTGCATAAGCACACATTACATCATCATTTGATCTTTAGATTCTTATTATGCTACAATTTCATAAGAGAGAGCGTAATTATTTTATTAAAAATCACAATTATTTCTATTAAAAACCTTGGACCAATCGTAGGGCATACTACACTACAATTGTAATTAATTATGCAAGTTTCTTTTGAAAACTATATAAACGTAATATTCACTATTGGTTCAACTTATTTATATGTTATTGTAACAACACATGTTTAGTTTGTTTATTAAATTATTTAATAAAAGTACAAATTACTTTCAACATCACATAAACACTAAAGGGGATTTATATCAAAACCCACAACACATTTTTTAACTCATAAAGCAATTATTTAAGAGAGTTTTATTACGATTATAATTAATTATAATTTCATATTAAATAAAATTTAAACAAAAATTAAGTACTAAAAATTACGAATTTTCTTTCAAAAATTTGAAAATTATTTTAAATAAAATCTAACACTAAATCATAATAATTATTTTAGAATCAAGGCACTTTTGACTGTATTTTATTTTACTATATATTAAGCATTTTAGCAAGATAATTTTAATATTATAATTTTTAATAAAACATATACTAGAATTTTTACAACAGAGGAGAGGCATGAAACTCCCCATGAAGAGTCCATATTGTTGAAGCAACAAATCAAGCTTGAACCTAACAAACAATTCACAAGTTACTAAATCAAACACAAATTAGATATTTTCCTATACGGTGGACAACAATTAATTACGTTTTAATGGTTTTAATAGATTATCGATTATACTAATTGAGATTGATCCAAACAAAGATAATAAAGTAGCTTAATAAAGGATCTGGGTTAGTGGGTTAAAGTCCAGTGAGAAAAATTGACCCTATTAGTGTGAATGGGACTCGTATTGAGCCTTTGATGGGGAGGCCTCATATGGATGCTATATATATAAGGTTAAAGTCTCTTGTAGCTGTTTAAACAAATTGTGAACATTCGGATACTCTGACCCATTCAAAGGTTCACATGTTACGAAAACTACATAAAGGCCTTATAGAAGTCTTAGGGATCAACTCTCGTGAAGGCCTTAGTGGATTCGTGCTCTTTTCTGCTTCGAAAAGTTAGTTTGAAGTCATGGAACTTAAATAAGGTATTTTTTGCATATCTTTTTTTCCCTTTCACAAAAATCTAGGATATGTAACTAAGGCTCTTGTTATGTACTACACGTGGTATCAAAGTGTTTACATACTACACGTGGTATATGAATTTATTACATTAGTAATAAATAAAGTTTAACTTCAGAAAAAGGAAATAAAGCATTCTAAAGTCTTTTTCGAGAGAATTTTCATGCTTTAAACTTGACATAAGGGAGATACTTAAGGTGTCATGTCTTATATGGTAAGTTAATGTTCGGTATCACATGATCGTCACCTTGATTGAGATTTTTCAGGAAAGAAAGTCTCAAATAAAGTTCATTGATAATATTTTCAGCACCAATATGTGATAATGAAAATGTGCATCCAAATTTTGCATTTATTGACAAAACATTGTCACATACTCTATGTTCATACAAAATGTGAGGATAACATACATGTTTATCCTTTGTGTTTGTGGATCTTTTTGAGTACTGATGAGAATACAGTCACTACAGTGGCTTTTCAAGTTAATATTTGAATTGTACTGCTTACATGTTGGAGCATGTCTTTGGTATTGTGTTTAGTTATTCTGCCCACAAGTTTTGGCCTTACATGAGATTTGAGATGTGTATAAAGGCATTAGATGAAAGAAAGTCATTGCTTGAGTGATCTATTCACCCACAGATGGTAGTGTCACAAAAGTTGATGATGGTGTACTCTAATCGCTTTTATGTGGAAGTCTTATTTGCATATGTTATTTAATTAGCTCACAGGTGTTTCATGACATATGTGATGAGATTCTCAATGTAAATATTATTTTATGACTTTAAGTATTGCTATTATCCTATATTTGTGCCAATCATTATATTGTCATTTTACAGTCACCTTTTCTATCAACAACAACAGTGTCACCATTAAAACCTTGACTGGTTTTAATTTTAAAAGGTGGAAGCATGATGTGGAGTTTTTATTAGAGATGACAAATATTAGCATGGCCATGGTGATGGATAAGCCATCTCCACTTATGTTAATAAGCTCAGAAGCTAATAGAGCAGCATTTGTAGCCTGAGCATCTTAGATCATCTGCTTAATGGATCACCAGACATGAACATAGCAAAAGAAATCTTGGATAATGTCTCCCAGAGGTACAAGATCTCATCTAATACAAAGATAAGTACCTTGATCAAGGATTTGTTCTCTATGAGGTACAATGGAGAAAGGGGAGTGCGGGAATACATAATCAAGATGGTTTACCTCCAGAACAAGCTAAAGGTGCTGAATATTCTAATTCTTGATGCCTTAGTAGTGCACTAGGCTCTAAATACACTCCCTTTAAAGTTTGGTATTCTGGTTACTACATATAATTTGCAAGATCAGGCTTAGGACATCAATGTTTTGATTGCTCGTTGAGTTGTAGAAGAGGAAAAGTTAAAGAACCCTCTTCATAAAGTATTGTTTGTAACTAAAGGAAAGGGAAGGTCAAGCCTTAAAGGTATAAACATAACAAAATCCAAATCCTCTCCACATGTGCATACTGGTCAGTCTAGTATTGCTAAAGGTCTGCAAGCTATGAAGAATATGAGAAGTTTCTTTTGTAATAAGAAGGACATAAAAAATCCGATTACTAGAAATGTAAAGCCTAGAAGGAAAAGCAAGAGCTGTCAGGTAACTCCTTCGTTTATATGATTCATGAATCTAATTTTGCTATAGCCATATCTAGTTCTTAGTGGCTAGACAGTGGAGCAACTAATCATGTTGCCTTTATGATGTAGGGGTTCATATCCAGGAAAAAGCTAAATAAAGAGAAGGAGAAACTGATGGTTGACAATAATGAAGAAGTTAGTGTAACGTATGTAGGGGATGTATGTTTTAACCTCGATACGGGGTATGTCCTTGTATTACAATACATATTTTATATACCATTTTTTAACAGAATCTAATCTCAATATCAGTGTTACACAAATAAGGTTATCATTTTTTCATTGATGCTTCTGTTGCAAGTTATTCTTTAATGCAAAACATATTAGTACTACCTTTTTCTCTTATAAATATATAGAATGTGTCTTACCCATCATGAAATGTATGTTTCTTCATATATTACTAAACAAGTTACTCGAAAGAGAGCTTTGATTAAAGAAAAGTCTTATATGTTATGGCATAAAAGATTAGACCACATTTGCACAGAGAGAGTTGAGAGATTAATAAAGGAGAACATTCTCCCAACTTTAGATTTTGAAGGTATGGAAAAATGTGCTGACTGTTGCAGAGGTAAGTTGACCAAAGTAAAGAAAAATGGGTTAATTTGAGCATCTGGCTTATTGGATCTCATACATATAGATATCAGTAGACCTTATACAACTAACTTGTGTCATTCTACATATTTTCTGACGTTTATTGATGATTATTCCCCCTATAGTTATGTGTTTTTACTTAAAGAAAAGTATGAAATTCTTGAAAATTTCAAGATCTTTAATACTGAATTGGAGAACCAATTGAGAAAATTCATATACGGTTTGAAACAAGCTTCAAGACAGTGGTGCCTTAAGTTTGATGAGGTTATGACCTCTTTTGGCTTCGTGGAAAATAAAGTTGAGAAATGGTTGTACTATAGGGTCAAGGGGAGCAAAGTTATCTTCCTCTTGTTGTATGTGAATGATATCTTGCTTGCATTAAATGACTTGACCATGCTGCATAAGGTGAAGCAACTTTTGGCCAAGCATTTTGACATAAAAGACCTTGGTGAAGTATCTTTTGTCCTAGGTATTTAGATTCATTGGGATAGATCTCAACACTCCTTAGGTTTCTTATAGAATGCATACATTGAGTGAGTATTACAAAGGTTTAACATGGTTGATTGTAAACCTATTACAGCACCTTTCTCTTATGGTGAGAGATTTTCTTTGACACAGTGTCCAAAGAATGAGGTAGAGAGAGAGGCTATGCAGAATATACCTTATTCTAATGTGATTGGTAGCCTGATGTATGCCCAGGTATGCACTAGATCGGACATTACATTTGCTGTTGGACTATTGGGTAGATATTTGGCTAACTTAGGAATATACCACTGGAATGTAGTTAAACAAGTGTTTAGATATTTAAAGGAACTAAGGATTATATGTTGACATTCAGAGGGGTCAACAATCTAAATATCGTAGGGTATACAGATACGAATTTTGTTATTTGAATGGCCGATAGATAATCCACTTCAGGTTACATCTTTATGTTAGCAGATGGTGTAGTATCATGGAAGAGTGTCAAAGTAGACACTGGTGACTTTCTCGGCTATGCATGCAGAGTTTGTCGCATATTATGAGACTGCTATATAGGCGGTTTGGCTCAGAAACTTGATTTCTAAGTTGTCTGTGGTTGACTCAATTGCTAGACCCATTCAGTTATATTGTGATAATCTTTTTGCAGTATTGTTCAGTAACAACGATAAGAACGTCACGAGATCTAAGCATTTAGAGGTCAAGTATTTGACCCTTAAGGAGTTGATACAGAAAGGTGACATTGAGGTGGAGCATTTGAGGATTGAGAAGATGCTTGTTGATCCTTTAACTAAAGGACTTCGCCCATTTGTTTTTGAGAGACATGTATATAGTATGGATGTATTGAAGTCTTTAGACACTGTCAGTTAGGAATCATTATGTTTGCTCCTTATATGTTTATGTGTTTTAATGTATTATGATAATATGGTTATTTAGCAATAAAGTTGATCATCATTTATACTTATTTGTGCTATTATGTGTTGTCATTATAAGTGTTGAGATTTGTGTTGATCTCAAGAATTGTAAAGTTCATTAGGCATACATATAGATTGACCTTGAGTCTATGTTTTCAGGACACATATATATGTGTATGTATATCCATGAATTTTGACATGATATAGGGAGATATAAGTATTTAATCTCACAAAGGTTTTCTCTAATTCAATTTAGTATTCAGTGAGAGAAATTTTTTTTCTCTAATGCAATTTAGCATTCAATGAGAGAAAACAAATTTCTTTGGTGCAGTTTAACAGATGCAGTTTAATATAAAGTTCAAAAGAATTCAGACCTACAAATGAAAAGATGATACATTTCAGATTAAATAAATATCATCTTAGTTTGCCATACGCCATTTTCTCATTCATACTAGTAATGTATTAGATATGTGTATTTTTATTGGATCCGTGTCACGCATGAAACATGTATTTCATATTTTCTGGTATCGAAAGCCTTACGAGATAAAATGATAGACTTTCATTATCTTTGGATCAAATGATTTTTAAAATTTGGTCAACCTATACAGTGATTGACTTAATCATATTTTTGTAACAATTAGTTAATTATTATCTAAGGGGGAATAATGTTAGATATTTTCCTATGAGATAGACAACAATTAATTATATATTAACAGTTTTAATAAATTATTGGTTAAACTAATCAAGTTTGATTTGAATAAAGATAATAAAGTAGCTCAATAAAGAATTTAAGTTAGTCGGTCGAAGTCCAGTGAGAAAATGGACCAGACTCATATTAAGCCAATGATGGAGATGCCCAATATAGATACTATATATATAAGGTTAAGGTCTTTTGTAACTGCTTAAGCAAATTGTGAACATTTGAATACTCTGATCTATTCAGTGGTTCACGTGTTAAGAAGTTATAGAAAGGCCTTAACGACATCTCAGGGGTTGAGTCTAGTGAAGGCCTCGGTTGATTTGCGTTTGTTTCGACTTTGAAAAGTTTGTTTGAATTCATGAAATTAAAATAAAATAATTTTCACATATTTTTCATATTTTTCCTTTCACGTTTGATCCAGATATGTAATTAAGACTCCTGTTACGTACTATACTTCTCCCGAAGAATATGTGAACACAATAGCAGATATTTAATCATCAAGTCTTTTCGAAAATTAAATTTTAGTAATAAAGTGTGAAATAGAGCTGAAGTTTTCACTTTTCAGATTTTACATCGTCACTCACCCTTTCAGCATGATCTAAAGCTCCAAGAATGCTGCTAATAGTACAAGTTTTATTGAAATAAAATATAAATTATTTTTTAAATGTTTTCTAGGTAGTAAAACATGTTAGAATGAACAGAACACTTGCGAATAGTTATATTTTCTTGGAGGAATAGAGAATATCCAAGAAAACTATCAGAAATGGTGCCATTCATGCCCAATGTAGAGTTTTGACGTTTTGCGGCAATTTCCTTCACGTCATTTCTTTTTTTTTCTTTTCGACTTTTTTCATAACTTTTGTCATTATTACATTCTTTGGTAATTCAAGGTCGGCGTGCGCGCCCCAAATATCCTGTAGATGATCAACGTGATTCATACAAATTCTAAGCAATTATTGATCTTGACTTTCCATAATTTTACCAATACGAAATGTGTCCAAGTCTCTGTTGATCCATGATTACGTTAGTGCTAATAATACTAATAATATGATTAGTGTCAATCTGGAGTGGCGATTTCTGATTTGTGACTTTAGAAACAAGCTGACCTTGGATTCTCAAACAACGTATGCCACACAAATACGACGGAGACCAGGTTCAGTGAACCAATCCTAAGCTCTTAAATACCAGCTAAACCGAGCCTACAGTGTTCATGTCCACGCATTCCCGAACTCCACACATTAGTCATCCTCCGTCGTAACTGCTGCTTCTCGCCGCCGAAATGACGTTCTCGGAGTTCAGACCATTGGACGAGAAAAAATTGATAGAGTACATCAAATCAACACCGGCTTTGTCTGATAAAATTGGTAACAAGTTCGATGACTTGCAGATCAAAGAAGTTGGGGATGGGAATCTCAACTTCGTCTATATTGTTGTTGGCTCAACTGGCTCTTTTGTTGTTAAGCAGGTAAGTGACTAAACTAGGTTGGATATTTGATTTGTGGGTGACTGATGGGTTTCTTATGCTGTAATCCATGTCGGACTGTTTGGCCTTTGAGAGAAGGGTGTTGGTAGCTGAAAAAGAATTAGGTTTATTTGTACCAAAAGTGAAAAGATTGAAATAATAAAAATTTTGGAATTCATTTAGTCAAAGAATTCATTTATGGGAGAGTTAGTCGAGAAGTTTAGACAATTAATATTTTAGTTAACATGCACTTTAAAAATAATAGAGCATGGACGTAATTAGGTAGGACATGGCCAAAATAAAAAGTAAATTACAAGAAAATTGCTTAGGAATATTGAAGTTGGGAGAATAGTTTGTAGGTAGTTAATTAGAACATGGGAAGTAGTTACATGAAAACTGTTTGAGGATGTTTAAAGTTGAGAGGATTATATAAATTTGCCAGTGTCACAACACAAGGGACACACAATCAGATATGACAAACATACATACAAACAATTAGACTACTCTAACAAAATACCTTATTTCAAATTTTCTTGTACTCATCCTTATCATTATTTTCTTTATAGATTGTTCCTTTGTTTTGTCTAAATCAAATAATCTCTGCAGTTTAAATCTTATTTCAGCACTTTTTAGCATTTTGGTAGTTTAAATTTTCATTTTTTAAGCTTTCTGAAGCCCATCTATATCGTTAATTAGAAGTCAAGTATAAATTCTAGGAGAGTTGCTCCCTGGCATGCTCGAATTCCAAGTTGATTGTATAACTGAGCAATAACTTGGCACATCCAATAGGACACGATGACGAGGAATGAAAAGGAAATAGTTGTGCCTCTAGTCCTAGAGGAAGAAGTCCTTACTATGGTAGGGAAAGGAAGAAGTGCTTACTATAGTAGGAAAATAATATTTTTAATCCTAAAGGATTAAGAATCTTAAGAAGGCAGCTTCTCCTTCAACTAAGTCCCTAGTTGGCAAGAATCCAAAATAGTTGCAACCATTAACATGAAATGATGTTGTTTGTATAAATGAGATTCCATAGTTGAAGCGCAACTCAAGTCTTTACGACTGAGGCAGTTAAGATACTGACAAAGAAGGTGGACAAATTTTCTGCAACCCTAGTACATATTGTTAGGCACCGTTCTCCTTCTCAGGAAAATGCGTTTAAGTTGGTGAGTGTAGTCATTTCCTAACTTCTCTTTTATGGATGAAAGTTATATTCTTCCTCATAAAAGAGAGGACATTCCTACTGAAACTACAGTTAATCCTAGAAATGGTCAACAAGTGGTCAAGTCCCAAGCTCTTAGCAGACAAATTTAGTTAGAAGCTGAAGCTAATGGACCATATTATAGTTTAGGGAGCAACCTTGTAGCTATAAACTGTAATCCTATTATTGCTCCTCTACAAATGAGATTAGAAGTTGTCAGAGAAGTCATTTAAAAACAGTATGAGCTTGGCTTAAGGCAACTTAGCCTTCCGAATTTCTATAAGCTTTATTTGAAGAATATTGGCAATGAGATTCCTTATCCTCGTGGCTATATACCTCCTAAATTTAATTTGTTTTCTTGTGAAGATGGTCAATCAATTATTATGCATATTCTTAGACTCACTATATAGTGTGGTGAATTGGATAATTATGAAAATTTCAATAATTTTAAGCTTAGGTTGTTCCCAAATTCGTTAATAGGCCCAACATTCTCTTATTATGCTATGTTGCTAGGAATTCTTTAATTTCATAGGCTAAAATTAAGAGACCATTTCATACTAAATTTTTCTAGATTGAACATGAAATCAATATAGCTGAATTTTCTAGAGTTACTTAGAAAAGTGGTAAGAATGCAAACATGTTCATCACCCGATTTAAGAAGATAAGAATTTGATATTGGATTGCAATCCTAGAGACTGAGTATGTGAAGTTAGCTTAAAGAGATCTCAATATTGAACTTCCGAAAAATGATAAGGTATAAAATTTTGTCATTCCTATAAGTTGACAACAAAAGTATCTAAATATAAAGAATTTATTGGAGAAGAAGAACATCAAAAAAATAGTTCAATTCATACTTATTTTATGGAAACAAATTCATATGATAGCCCCTTTATAGAGCAAAATATCTAGAGGTTAAAGGGAAAATACAAGGACCAATTACTCATATTTAATACACTTTTGACACTTTTAAATAGATGAAATCTTTGATTTTTTGTTAAAGGAAAATTTTATTACTTTACAATTAAAGCACAAAATTCCTATAAACGAAGAAATAAGAGGAAAAGACTACTGCAAGTAACATAATACATAGAGTCATATAACAAATTTATGCTTGGGATTCAAGAATATAATTTGAAATTATTTATAGGTTAAAAAGAATCCAACCTATTTTTCCCAAATGAAAAGACCCAACTACTAGAAGTCCTAAAAGTGATTTGGCTAGAGAATTCATGGACATAAGAATTAGATGAGAAGTCTAGGATTTAAGAAGTCCAGGCAATTGATACATAATTGACATGTACTTTAAAAATAATAGTGCATAGAGGTAGTTAGGACCAAAATGAAAAGTAGGTTGGAAGTTAAGTAGTTTTAGAAACTTTGCTTGAGGCTATTGAATTTAGGAGAATAGTGTGTGGTAGGCAATTAGCTAAAATGTGAAAAGTGAGTTGGAAGTTGAATAGTTACAAAAAAACTACTTAAGGTAGTTAAAGTTGATCGGAATATAGAGATTAACCAACATCATAAAACAAAGGGCGTATAATCAGATACAACAAACATAAATATAAATAACTAGATTATTCCAACAAAACACCTTGTTACTTTCTTCTTTTCCCCTCTTCTCAAATTTCCTTTAGTTTAATTGGTCTGGTATCAGGAAAAAAAAAAGTTGAGCTAAAAGGAAAATTAGAAATATATAATGGTAAGAGATGCCTATATAAATATTAGGAAAGGGCAGGTGAAATGTGATTTTTTCTTACCACTTTGAGGCACCTTCTAAAAAGTTCATTTACTTATAATATGCCATTCTTCATCACTGATGTTTACGAAATCTACTTGATTTAACTGTTTTTTACTGATTGTTAGACTATAGACAGTCCATTTGAATTCTTGTGACGAGGACAAAGAATTTTGTTGTTTAAAGTATCTTCTTACATTTGGAGATTATTTTGAAAAGTGGTTTGACATGGTTTTTGGGAAATTGAGGCAGGATTCGATCTCGCATACAATAGAATAATTGCAAAACTATATCATAAGATTTTTTGAAAGCTAAGAGTTCTTTAAATCTATAACATGATTAATACATAAAATATAATAAAGCATAAATTTTAATTCATACTTTATTGTGAAGCTTAATCATTTTCTTGTCGTTTTTTTCGAACTATTTTTGAAACTAGCTCATCTTAACTACCATAGTCGCACAAGTGTCTGATCTCTAACGGCATCCATAGAACAGATTGAGAGAACTCTATAACTATTATAGAGAGATTTAAGCAAAGAGTGCTAGCTTCCTTAGAGTCTAGGCTTATTTATAATATATTCTAGATATTTTAGTCATTTAATTGATATAAAATTTTAATTTCAATTAAACTTTAGTTAGAATTACAATTAATTCTAACTAAATACCAGTTATTCATAAATAAGACATAATATCATATATTGATGCTTATTTATTGAATATCTCATCTTTAATCATGAAGTTTCTTAAACTTTACAATCAAGTTTAACTTGATTAAAAGACCTTTTCTCTCTTCAACTTGTTTTTTTATGTGTAGCTCATAAGATTCCAAATATGTTGACAATAAATATAAAGTATAACCTTAAATCATATTTATGATTAGATAAATTAAACCCCTTTAATTTATCTTTAATTCTTTAATTGAACAATTTACATTTTAGATCAAGATTGATGTCTAACAATTTTTGTGTATGTTTTTTTTTCGTATAATTCAATCTTTTCACCATGCAATGCTTTGATTAGATATAAGGCTTGAAATTAATTTCTATTTATTTGATTCTAATCATATTAGTTCTTCAGTATTGGTAAATAATTTAATTAATGACATCTGATAATTATTTTCAAAGTGTCATTTCACCTTGGCCAAGGATTTTCTAAATCAATACTAATTGAGAACAACAAAATATTTTCTTTAATTACTTTAGGGTAATGAATCCTATATTGATCACTCATCTATTTTCACATAGTTCATGTTATATTCAGTAATTATCAACTAAGCTATGTTTGGCTAAAATAGGTTATAAATAGGATTAAAATATAACAATCGCTATACGAGCTACTTTGGAGATCTCAAGTCAAAGGATTACTTATATAATCATCATAATGAAAATTTCTATAGCTATACACGTAATTTTTTAAATCAAATTTTCATATAGAGTCAGTTTAGTGAACTTGTTTTTTAAGAAACACCCACATGTTTATTTAAGTATCTCTACACTTTAGTCTATGACACTAATTTCTTCCTTTATAAGGAATAAACATAATGTGTGCTATTTTTTTTATTCTATTAGTCTCATGAACTTTATCACATACATCTAAATATGTATAAGATATTGAATGACTATAAATAATTATGTCACCAAATTATAACCCCCATTAATTGACGGTAGGACATAAACCAATAATCTACCACTTGCACTAAGCCAATTGACTAAGCATCTTATACCTTGTCTATATATGATGATAATGCTACTATCGAGACAATAGTTTAGTGAGAGAATTATACAAAATTAATCTTAATTATCATTGTAATTAAGAAAAACTACCTAAATACATATTTGGATCTTTGATAAAACCTTAGTTCCTTTCGTATGCCCAATGAATCTAATGTTCTATAATATATTACTGTCTAAACAACATAAGAAAGAGTTCATTAAAGAACGCATTTATCCATTTAATCATTTTCACTAAATAAAAAATGTATTATAGCTTGATTAGTAATTAATGCTATAATAAAACACCTCAAATCTCAAAATAATAGTTTTTTAAATAAAATATACTTTAAATAGGATTTACTCCTAAAGTTAATATTCTTATAACCTTGAAGTCAAATTAATATCAACTTATCCTTAGAATAATGGATATATTTGATAATTTACAAGTATTAGATATCTCAAATACTAAATACTTTTAATACATTAGCTATGTACTTGGACTAAAATAGGAAAATAACATTCGTATCTATCTTTATAGATCCAATTCTCATAATTAAGTGGTTATCTTTTCATATCTAATAAGAGTCATTCTTAGACAATTGTAATTTTAGCAAGGGTGAATTATCAAAAGAAGCCTAAACTTTTTTCAATTTTTTAATTATAGCTTGAACTTTAAAAAGTAGTAATAAAATACTTAAAGTTTCAATTTGTTTCAATTCTAGCTTGACGTTAGTCTCACTGTTGTCTTTACTGATGTGGCACTGCCACGTGTCATTAGACCCTCATTAATTACACATGCCAGCGAAATTAGCAAGTCTGAGTTTGATTATTGAATCGACGTCATTTCATTATAGAATTGAGATGATGTCGTTTCATTTTTCTAGAGAATTACCTAGGCATTGTTCTCTCAAACCTAAATCCTTAATTTCCTCTTACTCACTCTCACACCATCATTTGTAACCTATAACCTGTAATCTAAGAGAACATTTGACTATCAAATATTATGTGAAGTAGAATGGTGGATAATTCTTGACAAATATAAAGGGCAAGCTACTGTCAAACCAGAAACATGCACGAAATCTGATGAGTAAAATGCAAAACATGTTTCAGTGGTAGCCACCATAAAAGCAACCTGGCTATAACTCTTGCATACTCAAATGTAACAGAACGATATCATTCAAACCAATTTGTAAAATCATAAAATTCCTATCAAGAATTATGGTTACACTATAACATGTGTTAATGGCAAATAAAAAGACCAACTAAGTCGTCTCTAATCTCTTATCTTTTCAAATATTCTCTCTTTTAACTTCTCTTTATCTCTTGCTTTCGAGATATGTGCGTTTCCTTTAATTTCAGTGATTGGAACCTATTGACAGTTACTAGGTTAGTTAAACAAATATGAACTTGCTCTTGCCTTTAGGTGTGTAGAGTCGATTAAGATACTTCTTTTTTTTATGGTTTCTAATTTTTCATTAGTCTATTAATCTATTTTCTGCGTGAGAACGAGGGTGTGAGAGTGAGAATGAAGTGAGGGACTTTGGTTATAGATTACGAACTAGGGTGTGAGAGTGAGAGTGAGTGAGAGGAAATTAAGGATTTAGGTTTGAAACGACGTCATTTCAATAATCAAAATCAAAACTATTAATTTCACTGACGTGTCTAATTAATGAGGGTTCATTGACACCTGACAGTGTCACATTAGTAAAGATAACGGTAAGACTAACATCAAGCTAGAATTGAAATAAAAAAAACTTTAAGCATTTTATTGCTATTTTTTAAAGTTTGGGCTAATTGAAAATTGACGAAAGTTTAGGTTTTTTTAGTAATCAACCCTTTTAATAATTGAAATATGAACTTTGTTTTCTTTATAAGCAATATATTTATAAGTACTCATACTAAAAAGGACAATTATACTCCCATTAATCTTCTTGTAGATTGTTGGGAAAGGAGGTGTCGGTCACGCAGCGGCAACAAACCAGAACCAATAAACCTTTCCCTGGGCGAACAACCACAACCAATCTAAAAGAAAAACAGCAGCCAACAAACTCACCAATATACGAAATCAGGCAGCAAGAAATAAATAACACAGGCAATTTTTACGTGAAAAACCTCCCTCAATGTGAGAAAGGAAAAATCACGGGACCTAGTCCAGTAAAGAAAAACTCCACTATAATCAATCAAGTTAC
>JANIJH010000224.1:68806042-68818789 GCA_024520975.1 Erythroxylum areolatum | reverse complement strand
ATTTGCGCTAACGTGAATCTCGTTGTTAACAGCATAGGCCACACCATCCATGTCATCGATAAACAAGCTCACCTTCTGCACAGCTTTTCTGTCTTTCGGGTTATTTTGCTGGAATAGCTTCCATATGAAGTTACTCGCAGTCGATAGTGTCTGCAGGCTGTATTGATTACCAATCTCTCTATTGAAACGGATTCCACCGCCGGTTCTTACAGCGTTGTTGGTAACGGAGTAGTCCACTGCATGAAGGCCTTGAAGGGTTGTTAGAGTTAGTAGCAAGGAGAGCACAGGGACACGGTTAGGCATAGTTAACTTTTTAGGTTGCTTGGTTGGTCTTAGTATATGCATACCAAATGTTCTGTGGTATATATAGAGAATTTAATACATATTATAATGAGTTATGACCATTTCAAAGTGGTTCATTTATCAGAATCTGGACATGATTACCATTTCAAAGTGGTTCATTTATCAGAATCTGGACATGATTTGGTCAGTTCCTTGCAGAAGTAACTCAGTTATGGCTATCAAGATTGACTTGAATCAATCCAAGCCAAGAGAGACGTTCTTAAACAATTTTATTTTGGTTAATGCTTACCATGGAAACAGAATATTTATGCCAAATAACTACTTTTTATTTTGATTAAAATAGAGCTAATAATTTTGACTTGAGAGATTAGAACACACATTCCAAATTGCACATGAAAGTCAGACTAAGAATCTTCAGCAAAACATCTTTATATTAGGAAGAAGAAAAATTCAAAACATCTTCAAAATAATCTTTATCATAAAACAAAAATAAGTTTATTTTCCAACAAAAATTGAATTACAAAGAAAAAATTTAAAATATCATCGAAATGATCTTTATCATAAAATAAAAGAGTTTTTTTAATCAAAATTATAAAAGCGTATTATTCGTTTTAGTGATTAAATGATGTATCGTATTATTTATCTTTTTAAATTGAAAAAAAGACTTTACGTTATGAATGTAGTAAAAAAAACAATATAGAAAATCACCTTTTTCTGATGTGTAATAAATGAAAGAATATTTTGATAATTAATCAAATAAACTAAAACTTAAATATTTTCTATTTTGTTAATTAATTAAGTAAACCAATTATTATTATTTATCTATTCTTCAAATAAACCTTTTTATTTTAAAATATTTTACTTTGTAAAACCCTTAGTTAATAAAAGTACAATCTGGCGGCAGTGTTCTCCAACTTGAAGCCTTGGTTTAAATACCCTAACTTGTTTCCTTTTTAGTTTTTACTTTAATTTCTAATTTTTAAAAATTATTTTATATTCTTTAAATTTTAGTTTTATTTTAAAGAATATATAAAAAGCAGATAAAACTTCAGTCTTCAGTTAGTGGCCAACACTCTTAATTTCCGTACATAGTCTTGTAATCACTCCAGAGCTCATCCACGCCCTTGCCGAGCAGATCAACGAAATACTGAGCACTGTAACTACTTCTCATCTTCTTGTTAAGTTGAGCCACAAATCCATCTCTCAGACGATTGCAGTAGTCCAAAAACCTGGCAGTGACATCGTACCCTTGGTCCCATCTATCACCTTGTCCTGGTTGCACCCAATGCATATTCTGCTTTCAACCTCACAAAATCTGCTATTCCTTCAATCAATCCTCCAGGTGTTAGACCATTGCCATATGTGTGCCATTTCATGGTACAGTATTCTAGTAATTTCCCTCTTCAAATCTCCCGTGTACTTTGCAATATAATTCGCATTAACATGAATCTCGTTTTTGATAATGTCAGCACAAGCCACAACGCCTGAGTCATCAATAAACAAGCTCACTTTCTGCACATCTTTTATGTCTTCAGTGTTATTTTGGTGGAATACAATCCAAATAAATTCTATAGCAGCTGGTAACGTTTTCAGGGTGTAATTATCTCCAACCTCTTGATTGAATCGGGCTCCACCGGCTGTCGTGGAGGCGTTGTTGGTGACGGAGTAGTCCACGGCTTTGAGCCCTTGCATGGCAAATGGAGTGGTTACCAGCAAGGTGAGAAAAAGGACAAAGTGAAACATTCAAACTAATTATTGTCACTCGGATGTTTCTATATATTGGTATAAGTGGCTTAATACGAACAGGAAATGTATTATTGCTCTTGGTATATATATATATATAGAAATATTTGGATGCCTCCAAGCTGTGAGTAGTGACCATTTCCAGCTGCTTAATTTGTAAGACATTTGACAGTTAGTTATCAAGTGCCGTTTTTAATCATCTTGTCTTATCTTTTGTTTCTTCTTTCTTTTCGAGTACATTTGATAGGGATTTGTCATTGCCGACCTGAATCTCCAAATCTCCTAACCCTGCCGTCCCCATAAATGGTTAATTCTTCGAATAGTTAATGTATACCAGATTACTCCTCTACAGTTGCCCTGATATCTGCATATTATCAGTACTTGATAATCTAAAGTAAGATGAAACTTCCCAATTTAATTGATTATCAATATTTTTAACCACAATTGCAGCTCTGATATTGAGATTAAATTCAGATTCAATATCAGAATTGCAATTCATAATTAAAATCCTTCACCTATTACATTTTGATTATTAGTTTTGATGTCCAGCGCCAATAAAATGATATCATATCCTTTTGTAAAATTAAAAACTAACTGATAATGAATACTTTTCAATCATGGTGGTTAAACTGTAACTATAATACAAATTTAGACGTGATTCCAATTGATTTAGATATGTTATGAGTAATTGGGACAAAAACAATTTGATAGTTCTATACTAGACTCAGGTCCTAACAATCTCTCTAATATACTATTGTTTCTTTAATTTTGTTTTCAAAAGGATAACGAGAATAGAAACGATAAAATGTCAAAGCTAATAGATAAAATATATAAAGCTATCATATATATATGTGTGTGTGTGTGTGTATAGAACAATTAAAACATTGGTTTGTGTTTCTACACAATTCCATCTTCATACTTTAAAAGTTGTAAATAAAAGCTATCTCATAGCTTTTCTTGGTTGTGTTATAGCTATGCTAAGCTTTAATGATCTTAAATAAAAAGAAAAGATGATTTTACCACCAATATTTCTTCCACTTAAAGTCACCTTTACTCTTACTGACACTTTTTATATTTCTAATAGGCGACAGAGGATTAACACCATATGAATTTATTAATATTGATCAATTTGTTAGCCTACCTGTCAGATTGTCTTTAGGATAAATTTTTTATCAATATCTATACTTCCTTCTTCCACTTTTTCTCTAACAAAGTGATATTGAACTCATATGTATTTTGTCCTTAAATGAAATGATAGATTCTTTGTCAAGTGCAAAGCACTCTCGCTATCACAAAATATAGCAATCTTCTCTTGTCTGTGTTTGAACTCCTCCGCTAATATTTGTAACCAAATTGTCTCTTTGCTAGCTTATGTAGTTGCAATGTATTCTGTCTTCATCATAGAAGTAGCCATAAGAGATTGCAATTTTGAGACCCAACTTACAACTCCTTCAACAAGGTTAGCATATAACCTATGGTAGACTTGCATAAATCAAGATTACCTGCATTCTCTAAATCCATATAGCTTTTAACAATAAAGTCTGATCCTTCAAAACATAATGTAGAAGTTCCCTTAATATATCTCAAGATTCTTTTCATATTACTCTAGTGTTCTTTACCAAGATATTCCATATATCAACTAACCAGTCCCACTGCATGTGCAATGTGTGGTCTTATATAGATCATAACAAACATTAAGCTATCCATTGCTAATGGTACTCGAGATATTTTCATCTTTGATTTGTTGCTAGGACTCATACTTAAAGATAAATTGAAATTAGTAGGATGAGGCATAAAAATCGACTTATAATCTTGTCTATTAACATGTTAAAAGATTTTCTTAAAATAATTCTTCTGAGAAAACCAAATATTCGTATTATTTTTGTTTTAGTAAATTTACATTCTTAGAATCTTTTTTGTTAGTCCCAAGTCCTTTATGTCAAATTTTCTAGACAACTATGCCTTCAACTCTTTAATTATTGGTCCTAGCTGCTAATATATCATCAACATATAATAACAAGATAATGAAATCATTAGCACCAAATCTCTTGTAATACGCATAAGGATTTAACTTGAGTCAGTTGTATCAAGAGCTCACGATGATCAAATCAAATCTCTTATACTAGGGTCTCGAAGCGTATTTAACACTATATAGAGATTTGTTCAACCTGCAATCTAAGTTCTCTTTTTCTTTTTCTTCAAATCCTTGTAGTTAGAATATGTAGATTTCTTCTTCAAGTTTTTTATGAAGAAATGTAAATTTGACATCTAACTACTCTAGAGGTAAATCATATATAGTACACATTACTAAGACTAATCGAATATTTTTCAATCAAATAATAAGAGAAATATACTTTTTTAAAGTCAATACTTTCTTTTTGAGCATATCATTTTACCATTAATTTTGCACGAAAATGCTCCACTTGGTCATTAAAGTGTTATATTATCGAGTCTCATTAGTTGCATCATATAGAATGAATTTGGTACATTTATGACATGATTTTATGATTGCAGTCATATGCATGATAATAGCATACACACATGAATTGTGACTTAGACAAATTATACTCAATTGGCATATTCCGAGGTATGAAACTAAAATGAATATGCATTTCCAATGTCTTGTGCTTTGGTTTACCAATAACAAGAACTAATGGATTACAATCAGTAATTTGGATTTAATTGTTACAATTGAGAGATTGATGAGTTGATATGTACCTTTAGCTTAGAAAAAATGTCAAGTAACAAGATAAGATGACACATGAAAATTTAGGATGACTAGGCCTATGAAATAAGTGACATATGACAATAGAATTGAGTCACAAATGGCTTAAAGATTGAGTGAAAAATGGCTTAGAGATTTAGTGACAAATGGCAGAATAGTTGAGTGACATTTGGCAGTGTATAAAGAGGACAGGTGGCTTGCATGCACATGTGACAAGTGTTATTGTAGAGTAATGACACTTTGCATCTAATGAATTGAACTATTATTAAAGATTGTTTTATCTCTGCATTTGTTGTCTTCTTTCTTCTTCTCCTCCCTCTCAGCACCAAGAACTCACTTCTTCCTCATAGCTTTTAACTTTTACCTAAGTTCTGTCCATTATCACCTTGTACTTGAGATGGGTTTACATGCTTATAAGGCAAAGTAGACTTGATGAATTAAGGTAGAACTTGAGCTAAACAAGTAAGTAAAGTATTAAGCTTTGTGGCATATTGTAATAGAAAGTTTATGATGATTGAATTAGGATGGATTACATATGATGTTGATTATGAAGTGTGCTAGAATAAAAACTAGGAGTACGTATATGATGAGATTAAGAGAATGAAAGTTTCTGTTTTGTTTTTGTATGCATGAAAGATCAATAGTTTATGAACTACCAATTGAATGATTTTAAGTTAGAATTAGAGATGAAATTGATGAAGAATTGAAGTATAATTAAGGTATAATTGAGATATAATTAATAGACTAATACGGTCGTGGGCAATGCTTTGAAATGAAAAGATTTTTGCTTTGTGTAATTATTGAACCACATGAGGATAAGTCATTTTACTTTGGTGTATTCGGATTTGATTGGGGCTTGAAATAAACTTAGATAGTTGCTTGATTAATTGGTTAAGGGTTTGATAGTTTAGGTTGTTAATTGATGTTATACTCAAGGAGTAGATTGTCTTGATATCAATGTGTTTAAATTTGGAAAGTTTGAGTTGTTAAAAGTATAAAGGTGTTCTTATGATTGCAAATATAAGCCAATGAGTAATGTGTATTAGGTATAAATGAATGAGAATTGAGAAAATTGTGTGAATATATTGCTAGAAAAGGGTTAGTAAATGTATGAATGATGAATTTATAGTAATCATGTTCACTTAAGGTATAAACCTAATTGTAACTAGTTATATACAAGTTATGATGTTTGAATGATCAAGATCTGTGAATAAGGATACATGCTCAGAAAATCAATTGAGCATACATTGAACATGACACATATACATATGCATGACTGAATATTGACTTGATTGAACAACTTAGTAGTATGTGAACTATATGTGTATTACATAACTTTAGACACAAAAGTCGATCGCTAGTATCCAGACATTATCAGATCATCAAGGCAATAACTTATCTGGAGTGTACTGTGAGTTAACCTAGATGTTTCTCACTATGATTGAATTTCTTTTAGTTAACTTTCAGTTATTGAACGGTTGCTTATATGATTGCTATGATTCCAGACATTGTTGGTCTGAGGAGTTTAATACTTGGGACTACATATGGAAGTGTTTTCAAATTGTATGTGTCATATGGAATGTGTACTCAACTGAGTGTTGAATTCTAGACTCAAGTTCCAAAAATGTAATAAATGACAGGAACACATTGAATGAAAAGTATTGATAGCATATTATATAAATTGATGCATTCCATTACATCGATATGTATGATTAGATAAAGGAGCTGTGATCTGATTAGATAAAGGAGTTGTGACCGGAGTGACTAACGTGAAAAAGAATTTTAAGCTCAGGAATTATGTACAAAGAGCCACAAGCTCAGTTAATAATGGGTTTGGCATCCATAACGGATACAAGATAGTAAATGAAATGAGCCCAGTATTTACAACGGATAGCGGACATTAAATAGGCGCTCTGTCATAATAAAGTAAATAAAAATGGAGTCATGTGTGCATTTGCATATATATAACTTTACACTTATCATATGAATGATTGAGATGAATTAATGGATTGTTCTAAAATAGTGTTATGAAATGATTGTATACGTGTTGTACTTGTACTTAATGAAATATGACAAAATGTGATGTGAGATTTGATAATGAATGATGTGTTAAACTTCTTGAAGTTAGTTAAATACTTGACTTTGTGTTCTGACTGGAATGAGCACATCGATGATAGTTCACTCACTGAGTTTCATAAACTCATCAAAATTACAACGTTGTTTTTCAGGTTCAGAAGAGATCTTCTTAAGAATCATTAGCTGTGCAAATGGGTGGATTATTTGTGAATGATCAAATTGGAGATACTGACAACAAAAATGTTCTTGTAGTTGAGAAAAAGAAGAGTTTCAATACAAAAGGAAAGAAATTAGATTTAAAATTAGCAAAAATTCATTCAATACTTCTAACTCTAGGCATAAAACATTGAAGTATTATTAGTGTGATAAATTTAGAAATACAAAGAAAAAGTGTCATGTCAAGTTAAAGCAAGGCAATTAGGTGGAAGCTAAAAAGACAGATAAAGAAGATTCTTCTCCTAACAATAAAGAAGAATGAAGCGAGTGTTTGAAGAATAAAGTTGAGCCTAGTCATATCCTATACTTAACTTTCATCCAAACATTGAGGTCTTTAGAGATCGAATTAAAACTTGATTTCTTCAAACAACTTGTAGATCTATGTCTCTAGTTTACTCCAAATTAAAAATCACTTCATTTGGATAACTACAGAAAAAGTTATGCTTAAAATACCGAAGTATGTTTGGTGTAGGAAAATTCAACGTTTGTCGCGGCGAATTTCTATAGAAACTTACGAATTTCCAGCCAACATCTTACACCTAACACCCTATACGAAAATCATCTTTTCTACTTCATTTTCAACTTCATTTCAACCCAAAATCATTGACAAATACATCATGATCTATCTTTAATCATTAACCCCAAAACATTAAGACATTTTCATATACCATTCATCAACACTTCCTGCATACATTCAACTTCATTTTCACTTCTAACTATCATTAAATATGGTTCATCCAATAATCAAGAAGGGTTAACGCTTATACTTACTTGTTTAGCTTCAAACTCTTCAAGATCCCCAAAACCCTAGCTTGATTTTCTCTTCTTCCTCTTTTCTTCTCACACCCACGATGCTTCTTCTCTTTTCTTCTAATTTAAGTCAATTTAAATAGTCATTCCCCATTTTATCCTTCATTTACCTCGTCCTTCCCATTTTTCCCCTTCTTTGTCTTTTATGTCTCTAACTCCTTTAATGTTTTTAAACACTATAGTAATTCTAACTTAATTCTAATCTTTCCATCAAATTCTAATCTCTATTCATGCTTATTAAATTTAATGACCCAATTCTAAAAATAAATAAATAAACAACAAACAAAACATAAATAATTAATTAAACAAATAAGTTGATAATAATTGAAAAATTTTCGGGGTTCAACAATTATCCCCTCCTAAAAGAATTTCATCCTCGAATGGTTCTTCCATAAGACTTTAACTAGCTTCACAATCTTGTTTCTCAAAACCTTTTCCTTCGAATATAGGATCTCCACTGGTTGCTCCTTATAAATCAAATCTTCCCTTAACTGAACGTCTAAAGGTTGAACTATGTGCGAAGAATTGGATCGATACCTTCTCAAGATCAATACATGGAAGGCATTATGAATCTTAGACAATTCCGGTGGCAAAGCTAACTTATAGGCCAAAGGCCCAATTTTTTCAATGACCTCATAAGGGCCTATATATCTAGAACTAAGTTTACTTTTCTTAACAAATCTCAAAACCCCTTTCTATGGAGAAGCTCTAAGAAACACTTTGTCTCCAACTTCAAATTCCATCTCTTTTCTATGTGCATCTGCATAGCTCTTCATTCTATCTTGAGCTGCTTTAAGTCTTTGTTTCACTAATTCAATCTTATCAACTGTAACTTCTACCAACTTAGGTCCAACAAGTCTCCTTTCACCTTCTTTATCTCAACAAATAGGAGTTTTGCACCTCCTACCATACAAAGCTTCATAAGGTACCATTTGAATTCCTAAATGATGGGAATTATTGTAAGTAAACTCAATTAAATGAAAATGATCATCCTATGAGCCTTTGAAATCCATGACATAAGCTCTCAACATTGATTCCAAAATCCATATTGTCCTCTTCGATTGTCCATCAATTTGTAGATAGAAAGCTGTACTAAAATGTAACTCAGTTCCCAAAGCCTCTTATAAGTTTTCCCAAAACTTGAAGGTGAACCTGGGATCTCTATCTGAAACTATAGAGCTTGGAATTTTATGTAGTCTAATTATTTCATCTACATATTTCTTGGCCAAAGCATTTAAAGAATCTGTCTGCTTAATTAGCAAGAAATGTGCTAACTTGGTTAGCCTATCGACAATCACCCATATCGCATCATGTTTCTTGTTGGTTCTTGGCAATCGCATCAAGAAATCCATCATAATCTTTTCCCACTTCCATTCCAGAATGGGCAAAGGTTTAAGCTTGCCTGATGTTCAGTCTTGACTTGCTGACACACTAAGCACCTTTTAGTATACTCTATAACATCCTTCTTCACTCCTCACCAAAAGTGCTCTTTCAAATCTCTATACATCCTTATGCTACTTAGGTGTATAGCATAAGGCGCATTGTGTGCGTCATCAAGAATTTCTTCCTTCAACTATAACATATCAGAAATATATAATCTGTTACCTACCACCATCAATCCATCCTCACTTACCTCGATTTCAGAAGGTTTGCCATTCTTAATCTCTTCTCTGAGTCTGCTCAAATACTCATCCTGTTCCTACAATTCCTTAATCTTTTCATTTAACATTGGCCTTACTCTAAAGTTTGTCAATATACACCCAAATTTTTCTTGCTTCAATGTCATTCTAAGTTTGGCCAATTCCTTCAATAAAGGAAAATACACTGTCTCCACATGTGTCATAGTGGACTTCCTACTCAGTGCGTCCGCTACTACATTAGCTTTTCCTGGGTGATAATCTATCATCAAATCATAATCTTTAAGTAGCTCTAACCATGTTCTCTGTCTCAAATTCAACTCCTTTTGTCTCATCAGATACTTAAGGTTCTTATGGTCTGTAAACACTTTGGTAGTGACTCCATACAACTAATGTCTCCATATTTTCAATGCAAAAATTATGGCAGCTAACTCCAAATCATGTGTAGGATAATTCATCTCATAGGCTTTCAATTTCTTAGAAGTATAAGTAATCACCTTATCTCCATGCATCAATACACAGCCCAATCCCTTCCTTGAGGCATCACTATATATTGTATATCCATTAGTACCCGAAGGCAATGTAAAAATCGGCACCGTTGTAAGCCTATTCTTCAATTCCTTAAAACTGCTCCGGCACTCCTCTGTCCACACAAACTTCTAATTCTTCCTTGTCAATTTGAAAAGTAGAGTTGCTATTATGGAAAAGCCCTCCACAAATCTCTTGTAATACCTAGCTAAACCCAAAAAACTTCCAATTGCTCCTTAAACTCTTTCAATTCCACTGAAGCCATTCAATAAGGCAAAATTGAGATCGATGCGGTACCTAGAAGAAGTTCAATAGGAAAATCAATTTTCCTAGGTGGTGGTAGTCCTGGTAATTCCTCGGGAAAAACATCTGAGAATTTCATGACCACGAAAATTTCTTCTAACTTTCCTCCATCTGCCTTCGTGTCTACCACATAGGCCAAAATGCTTCACACCCTTTCCTCATCATTTTTTCTGCTAACAGAGCTGAAACAACTCTAGGTCGGCTTGACTTTCTGTCTCCCACAAACACCGCCTTTCTTCCGTCATCCACCTTAATCTCTATTATCTTTCGTTTGCAATCCAAATTAGCATTATACTTCTCTAATGTGCCTATGCCCAAAATCACATGTAATCCTCCTATCTTCAATGGCATTAGATCCATAACTAATTGTTCTCCTCCAGTACATATCTCACAGTCTTTATAAACTTGACTAATCATAATATACTGACCAATTGGAGTACTAACCATTAAAGGAGTATCCAATGGGCTCATTTCTCTACCATGCACAGTTCTACTTGATGACACAAACAAATGGGTAGAATCCGGATTAATCAAAACAACAACATTAGTATCAAATAATTTAACCGTACCAGTCATAACTTTTGGAGCGGTCTCTGCATCTTCTAGTGTCATTGCAAACACCCTAGCTGGTGCTTACCCCCTTGTTCTCCCTGGAAGATTCACTCTCTTAATTACATCAGAACTGCCCATTCAGTTACAGTCTTATGCCCCACTGTCTCAGTTCTCCTTGAAGCTTGCATATGAGTTTCCTCTCTTCTTGCATACCTCGGACACTCTCTAGACATGTGCCCTTTCTCTCCACATTTGAAACAAGCTCCAATCAGCCTGTAGCATTCCCCTTCTACTACCTCTTGCTGTTGAGGCTCGATGAGAAATAGTAGAAGTCCTCATAGGTCTAGGTCTGCTTGCACCACTACTACTCTCCTCAGACTGCACAGGGAAAGTCCTGGCACTCCTCTCGAGCATAGAAGTACCACCTCCCCTCTTGAACTATTCTCTCCTCTTTCTCTTCTTGTTCACGGCACTCTTTATGTTCTCAATGTTCTCCACTCTTAGTGCCGCTTCAACCAGCTATTGAAAATCACAAAAATTTTGTACCACTAGTTTCTCACTGATAGCTAGATGCAACCCCGATTCCAACCTACAGCACTTAACTGCCTCACTCATCACCATCTCTGCTACATATTGGGATAGCTGTGAAAACCAATGCTCATATTCGCTCACTGTCATTTCCCTCTAGGTGAGACTTAGAAACTTTTTCTGCTTCTGTTGAATGTACACTTCAGACAGGTACTTCTATTTATATATTACTAAGAAATCTTTCCATGTGAGCACTGGCGGTCTCATCTGACTTTTCGGCACACTCTCCCACCAATGCAGGGCATCTCCTTGAAGCAAGCTAGCAGCATTCACAACCTTCTCATCATCTTTACAGTCCATCTACTCCAATACTCTTTCTGTCTTTCTCAACCAGGTCTCAACTTTTTCTGAATCAGTGGTCCACTGTCTCATATTTCCTCAGCTTATCAAACTGTTTCCCTTTCTTAGCTGGGGCTGGAGCAGAAATCTGTGACATCTGACCCATGGCCTGGACAAATGTTTGAGCAAAGGCTTGGAACATCCTCGGATCTAGTGGAGGCACTTGCTCTTATGTAACAGGCGACTCTTGCACTGGTGACCGAGAGGGCCCGCTACCATACCCTACAAAAGCCTCAGCATTTTATAGGGTTATTGACTCATCAGTACTGTCCTCCCTTAGTGGAGAGTAGGGTGCGACGGATCCTTGCAAAACTCCTTATTTCCTTTTACGAGGTGGCATCTTACTCCTTCAATAAAAACACTAAAAATTAGCTTATAATTCATTTTAATCTTAATTCCTACATGTATGCATGATATGCATGTCACTTAATGCAATCAATCAATTCATAGTGCAACAATTAATCACAAGCATAATAATTCATCCTACTATGCATTCTAAGCCTAGGAAAAGCCCAAGCTCTGATACCAAACAATGTTGGATCTCATTTCTGGAGCCCAACATTCAAAATCATAAAACGTGATCTTCATTACCCCGTATTTCTAGAGTCTAACTCTTGCTCTTATTCCAAATAAAGTTGGACCCGAGTCTCGTTCCCTATCCCGAGGTGATCGCTCAGGGTCATCAGGTAAGGATCACATGAGAGGAGGGTCAAAAGGATTCAAATAGCAAAGAGTAGTGGCAGCGTGTAACATGGCAGGTTCACCGCAGTGATCACCTGTGAGTAATCTAACAACCCCTTCAGGCCAAATACGTTGTTGGGCCCCCAAAAAAAAATTATTTATTTATTTTGGGATTTATTTGTTTATTCGCTTACTTTAATTACTTTTTATTTTGCTTTAATTGATTTAATTACGTGTATATAAATA
>JANIJH010000224.1:68706134-68719439 GCA_024520975.1 Erythroxylum areolatum | reverse complement strand
ACAAAACCGCAAAACTTCAGTGCAGATTTTACAATGGATTCAGGTATGCTTCCGCTTTATTTTGTTCTTGATGATTTGATATGAATCGATCTTGAGTTTTAAAGGGATTAAAATCCCTACAGGTCCAAGTTTTGAAGAATAGCTCATATCAAATGATTACGGCTTATATCCAGCCTAAACAACATGTTTGGTTTCCTAGTTCATGAAAAACCTACAGTCAGAGCATGGCATCGCAGGGCATCGCTTATATGAAAAGATGGGGAATGGATTGAATGGTCCAGTTTGATAGAAAGTGATCATATTTTTTCTTTATTTTTTTTTTCCTTTCCATAGGTACGATCACGAGTCGTGCTTGTAGAAAGAAGGATATCAAGAGTGATTTTTTTAGTACTTTAGCGTAGAAAGAAAGAAAATTCATGAAAGTAAGCAAGCACTTTGTAGACGACAACGCTTATAATTTCTCATACATTGTTGTTCAGGTAGGAGGTAAAAGGGCATACAAAAAAAATTAAAAAAATGTCGAATAGAGAATATTTTAATTCATATTTTTATTAGCTACTAATTTGACAAATAGCGAATATTTTAATTTAAATTTTTAACCTCATATTTGATAATTTTATTAAGATTAATATATTATTAGTTAATAAACCATTTATGGATGGTGGTGAGATCACATTATAAAAATTACTGCATCATGATATCGTATTGATTTCTGATGTACTAACAAAAAAGAAAAGAGTATTATTCAAAGTCCAATCTTTAATTGGCGAACCAAAATGAAAAACAGACAGGAATAATGGGAGAGTGCAAAGTTACATTAGCAATATAGTTTCTTGAATGAATTACCACCAAATTTAATCGTCCTTTCACACCTTACTGGATCGAAGCTTATTGATATCATTAATAACCTGAGATGAGGCCACTGAGCCTTGAGATATTAGCGTTCTTTTCAGATTCCATTGGCACTTTTATACTCATCCCAAAGTTGGTCGACACTCTTTCCAACTAATTCGTAGAAGAAGTGGTCTGAATATGTGTATTTCATCTTCCTGTTAAGCTTAGCAACGAACCTACCTCCACTTGCACGATCGCAATAGTCCAGAAACCTGGCAGTGACATCATAACCTTGGTCCCATCTGTCACCCTCCCCTGGTTGCACCCAATGACTATCTGCATAACCAGACCTTAACCTCACAAAATCAGCAATCCCTGTAACCAATCCTGGGGGAGCTTGGCCATTGCCATCCCATTGCCATATAGATGCGATGGCATGGTATATTAGTCCGGTAGTTTCATTTCTAAAATTACCATTGTAGTTCCCTATATAAGTTGCACTGACATGAATCTCGTAATTATAATTGGCTCGGTATTTTATAGTGAGAACTGCAACATCACTGACCTCAACAAACAAACTGATGCTATCAACGACTTTTCGATCATCCTTCCCCCTTTGCTGGAAGAGTGTCAATGTGAAATTTGAAGCATGCACTAGTTGGTCGAAGGCGTAATCCTCCCCAATTTCTGCTTTAAAGCGATTCCCACCAATCGTGCCAACGGCGGTATTGGTGACATTGTAGTCCACTGCATGAGCCCCTTTCATGGTCGTAACTGTGATCATGGTCATCACTAGCAAGTAGAAGATCGAGACGTGATGAAACATTGTCAAGAACTGACTAGACAAGTCTTCGATTAGTAATTTCTGCTCAAATTGTACTGAACATGTGAAGCTAGCTTAGGATTATATAGAGTTCGAGACGACGGCAGAACATGATAAAATATTAATTGTTAAGCACGAGGAAAGTTCAACATGATCTGGCAACATTAGGATTTAAATGTTCGGCGTTAATTTTTCCAAAACGAGGACAAGTGACTACGGAGAATTCACAGTGCAATCACAAATATGTGTGTCTCTAGAGTTGTTGTCTTTCTATTTCCTCTGGATTTAGTACCAGATTGCACAGTGACGACGTCTGGAGGGCTATTCTAGCCGGCCATAGACGGTATTCTACATTTGATCCCTACAATTAGACAATCTTATATGATCCAACTTCTATTTCTTTATAGCCTTTTTTTCCCCCCTTGCTAAGCAATTTAACTTGACAAATTAAAAAAAAAAAAGTAGTAGACTAAAACAATTTTACTTCCAAAACAGTCAAAAGATACGGTGAGATGAAAAAAAAATAATGCATACTGTTAGACCTCTTCAGACCTTACGTACTAACGGAATTTTTACTAGGTTGTTATTATATATATGTATTTCTTCTCTTATATATTTGATTAATCAACTAATTTAGGTCTTATGGATTGGTATTTCAAGCTAGATATCTCAACAATAAAGCCTTTAGGTTGAGCTCAACTATGCACATAGGGCTTAAGAGAGCCTAAAAACTTTAAAAAATATATAAAACATTAACATTTATTATTAAATAATGCCAGAAGATAAAAATGTTAAGGTGAATACAAATTACTTTTCAATTGGGAACATCCATCTAAATTGAATTGGTTCATAAAGTTTTGCCTCATATGACAAGTGAATTGCCAAATGCACCATTACATCAAAGAATGATAGCCAAAAACTACTTCAAGCTTAAATAGAATCAAAATTATGTCTTTTCCATTTTTTTTCATTTTCTTCTAGTTTTTGTGTCTTACGTCATAATTGATTTAAAAATTACGCATTTGTGTCAAAAGGTATAGGTACATCCTTTGACAAACACTCATGTATTCTAACAAAAAGTAATTATTGCAAAAGTATATAATAATCATGACTTTTTAATCCAAAAACTTTTCTCTCATTAGCATTGACTATCAGGAAACTTAACTAATTTAAGAAATTAACAAAAAGTTTGTTTATCCTTTTTTAACATAATGTAACATGTGGAATGTTGTATGACTCATCATCTCTCCTTTTCAAATGTAAATATTTTCTTATATTCATGTTTTCTAAGTCTAATCTAGACTTAATAATGTCTTTCAATTTGCCATCAATCCTCCTCAAAGTATCTAAAATATTCTTACAAATATTTTTTCAATATGCATAACATCAATATTATATCTTAATAGAAATCCTTCTAATATGGCAAATTAAAAAATATGCTTTTTTATTCCAATTAAGATCAAGAAAATTTGTTTTCAATTTCTGTTACTTAGATGTTTGTTAGGTATGAACTATTGCAAATGTGACAATTGATCAAGCACATTATCACCTGATAAATGTAAAGGAGCTTCACTATGTTCTACTTTATTATTAAATAATTTGTTTCTCCATCATCTATGCCCATTTTCCAAGTAATGATAATGCCCCATATAAAATATTTTAATTTGTAGCCTCGTTAAATGAGTGGTTTCAAACAAGATAGGCCATATACTTTTTAGTAATATATCCAAACAAAATACCATAGGCTGGAAAATTAATTACAGCCCATAAAGCAGCCACATGCATTTTAAATTTCCCATCTTCTAAAACATCATAAATTTCTAATCCAACATCTTAGAGATATTTTAAATCATCAATTAGTAGTTGCATGTATACATCAATATCTTTATCAGGAGCTATAGGTCCTAGAATCAGTGAAGAAAGTAAGAAAAATGGCTCCATTATACACTTTCGTGGGGGTAAATTATATGGTATAAAAATTACCAGCTATATGCTATAAGTATTCATAATACCAAATGGATTAAATCCATCAGAGGCTAACCCAAGTCAAACATTATGACGATCCTATACAAACTATGAAAGCTTCCCATCAAAGTCTTCCATGCCTTTGAGTCTGTCGAATGACAAATAACGTTATCATCAATGCATTTGTTTTTATGGCACCTCATGTCTATGTTATTTTCATTGACATAAAAAGCCTTTATAATCGTGGTTTAATATGGAAGTATCACAATATTTTATGATGTATCTTTTTCCCTTTTCCATCATCCACTTACTACCTAGATGCACCATAAATGGGACATTCTTAAAGATCTTTAAACTCCTGCCAAAAGATAACACAGTCATCCTTACAAGTATGTATGTATGTATGTATGTATGTATGTATGTATATATATCCAAGTTCTTTTTAATAATTTTTTTGCTTCATAGTAAGATTTGGGCAATTTATGGCTAATTGATTGTGCATCATTGAGCAATTTAATCAACATGTTAAAGGATTTTTTACTCCACCTACTATAAACCTTTAAGTGCAACAACTTCATAACAAAAGATAGTTGGATTTGGGCAATTTATGGCTAATCGATTGTGCATCATTGAGCAATTTAATCAACATGTTTAAGGATTTTTTACTTCACCTACTATAAACCTTTAAGTGCAACAAGTTCATAATAAAAGATAGTTGGGAGAAATTAGTGCACTATAGATATAATTCTTTTTGTGTTACTTTCAATAACTTCTCAAAATTATCTTATGTAATTCTACCTAATGTATTAGGCAATGAATTATCATCCATAGTCTCCATATGATTCCTGATAACCTCTTAACATTTTTAGAATTTTATCATCTACATCGTGATTATTATCACTATCATCTTCATCATGATTGTTATCACTAACATCACTTGCATCAAAACTTGTAGCATTACTTGCTTCAGAATGTTAGCTATGATAAATCTATCGAGTATAGAATTTATCTATGTCACAAATTAGGAAGTAATTATATACGAAATCTTGACTTTGGTTTTTGAAATTTAAGCAATCTATATATAGACAATGAATTTTACATTGTAAACCCATTTGATCTTTTACAAATTTCATGAAAGCCTTCACTTTTTCTAAGTAATGACTAGACCATTTATGATGAGTCATCCAACTTTTGTCCATGTAGCTATACAATTATAAGTAAGTTACTAAATTACTTAATGCAATTTAAGTTGTAAATAACATAATGGTAAATAAAAATTGACACAACAAGTTTATATTCTACCAAAGAATGCAAATGGTTGGCAAAATGTGATAATCCCAGTAATAATATATATGATATTATAACCTTACAATAAGCATTGATGAGAAACATTATTCAATGAAAAACAGACAAAGCATGGTTTCATTTAATTTCTATGTTAAATAGAAAATAGGATAAGGAAATAGGAAATAGGATAGTTAAATTACGATTAATGTTTATGTCATATGTGAAATAGTATTAGTGTTTATTGTAATATGAAAATACGCAAAAATGTAGTGACAGGTATTATCCATATATATATTGGTAAAGGCATGAAGCGTCAAAGTTGAATGATTTGAGATAAGGACACCATAATAAGACATTACTTTGAGATGTTAAAGGACTATCTTCATTACAAACCAATGATTAGAGGTAATTTATTGAGAACATCACTAAAATCAAGTCATGTGAGTAAAAAGGTATTGAAGAGAGCCACGAACTTGTTGATACTCAATTGGATCAATTTAAGAGATCCATCGTCATGATTAAGTATTATAAATAAAGATAATGGAATATAAACGTCTTTAAAATCACTCATTTTACTGCACTTGGTAAGATAAAAATTATTTCTCATGGAATCACACTAATAAGGGTGCTTATAAGCTTAGGTAAATGAGGAAAGTTTTGTTTGCTATAGGGAAGGTAACAAAGTTGAGCTTGGGAAAAATATTTTTCTTGATTTATAAATTCACTTTTTAAAGTAGGTAATATCACATGATGATTTGGCTAGTGGTTTTATATGTTAAGTGTTGGAACTAAAAGGTTATATGTTGAATATTATATTAAGTTAAATATTTTAAAATTGCTTGATACTATACTCCATCATTCATATAACTAATCATGAGTTTGGTTTTTAATTGATTTTCAATGATTTTGGAAAATTTATTAAACACCTTAAACATATTATATTTCAATTTTTAAGAATAAAAGTAAGATTATTTTGTGAAATAATAAAGAAAAATGACATCATCACAAAATTTTCTAAGAGAATTCATAACTATAGGACATAAAACATCTAAATAGATAACTTAAAATGGTTTATCACAAAAGATAGAGAACCCTTTTTTTAGAAAACAAATAAATTCGTTAATGAGGGAATAAAAAGATGTGATACACACTTGAAGAATAGCTCCATGCTAGCACTAAGTTGCCACAAGTCCTATTCTATTAAGGCTAATCATTACATATTTAAGAAATCATAAAAGACAAAGTTATTGGGTTTTCCAATGATAAAGAATCAAATAAAGTTCCAAACCTATCACTCGACTAGGAGGAGCAACTTCCTTGCTCTGTTGATGAATGTAAAATGCTTCGAAGTATATTAGAACAATAGGAAAAGAGTATAAAGTAACAAGTATTGATGTCCAAATATGTTTGGTATTTGCTTTTCTGTAAGAACACTTCTAGAAGAACATAATGATTGTTCTTTTGTTTCCCTTGAAATAGACTAATATTCTTGTCTTTCTAAATTTTAGATACTAACCTACCAAAGAAGATTCTGAAGTTGATAAATTCCTCCTTACACATTCATCTTCTTTCAATAATTTCACTTTAAACTGATTTATTTCAAAATCATCAAATAAGAAATCAAAAAGATCATTTCCTAAATTAAAGTAGAAGACCAACAACAAATACAAAACACAGTATGCACTTAAATGCATCCATCAGGCACCTGAGTACTCAATTGAGGTACTTTCCAAACTTCTTAGGATAAGTAATCTCCCCAAAATAATAATCAGTCTACCCAGAACAAGGATGCACATAAAATAGTAAGGTAAGAGAAAAAAGCAACATTTTTTAGAACATTAACCACACATTAACCAATTCACTCATCCCTAACTGAAATTCCATAAGAAATAAATTGAAGAAATTTGCAGTAAATGAAATTCTAGAAGAAAAAATATGAAGAACTCTTTAAACCACAAAAATTGAAAGAAAAAAATGTTGAGACAATAAATTAAAAGTAGATGTAAGAGGAATGGGAGCAGAAAACAAATGCAAGTGGTGAGAGAAGAAGACAACTACCTGAAAACCACAATGATAAGAGAAGAATACTTCTAAAAAGGGGGAACGAACGACGGATAAGCAGAAAACACAATGATAGAATAGGAGGAACATGGAGACGAAGCAAGTAGCCAAAACTCAAACATAGAAGAGGAAAACAACGTAAAGAAATGATGAAGATAGAAGAGGAACTTGTTGGAGTAGACAAAAAATAAAGATAGTAGAAGAAAAGCTATAGGAGATGTTTGTGTTTAGGTTATAACTCTCAAAATAATTACATTGTTTAAGTGGAGAAAAAAAAACCTTGGTTTACACTATTTTTCATTCTTCTATTTTTTACTACATAAATATTTTCGTAGATAAAATTTTTCCTATGAAATTCAAAAAACAAGCTGATAGTTGGAACATATTTGAGTTTTAGCTAAGAAAAATATTTTGATGCTAAAAAATTTTTGTCACAAGACTTTGTTCACAGTGAAAAATATCACTAAAAATTATTAGTTATAAAAACAAAATTTTACTGAAACCAAACGTAACTAATTGTTTAAAAAACCCGTGAAAGAAAATTTTTTGAGGTACTACTTTAATAAGCTATGATTTTTAAATGTTATAGCCAAATAGTTATTTTTAGCTACGAATTTTAAATCGTAGTAAAAGAAAACATAGCCAAAAGTGATATTTGTTGTATTCAACATATATTCAATGGTTTAAACAAGGTCAATTGCTTTTGTCATGGATGCTATCCTGTTTGTTTAATTATATATTATTGGTTATCATACATCATTGATTACAAAAAATACTAGAAATGCTTTTAGTTCTTTATCTCGTAATTGACAACTTGAATTTCATATAGAACTCTAAGAATTGAAAAAGAAAGACATGTCAATTGCATAATATTTCAAAAAATTAAAGTTTCTAGATGATGATTTAGTTGTTATCGGGAGACCAATTTTACCTATCATATGTGTTGCAATCATCTATTGTGATATTGGCATTGAATTTCATTCTTCTTTTTTTTGCTTTAAATCTTTATGTTAAACTTGTTTCTTTGTTCGAGTTATATAACTAGTTTCTTTTGTTTGAACTTTCATTACAAAGTCACCAACTTCTTCCTATGGGCTAACCTTACTTTTTAGCCTCCTTCTTTATTAACACCAAGGCCAAATTTTATAGGCATATAGAATTTCAATTATAGAGGACAAAATTACAATTGACAAAAGTGTTAAATATATGTCTATAATAACCACACAATAAATACATGTCTTGCAATCCTTGTATATACCTCTGTTTCTTTAAAATGTTTATCTTATGCTTTTATTCATATTGTTAATAATATTAAAAGTATTTCAAGTTTAAGCCTTAAATATTAGGTACTGCATAAAGTCTTGATGATAAGAAACTAAATTATTTAGGCACAAAATTCTTTTGTTGGTTCATATATTTATGACTATTAAATGATCTTTTATATATATATTTGTGTGTGTGTGTGTGTTTTTTTAGGAAAGTGTCTAAATCATTGTGATTTTTTTTATATTGATAATGAGAAAGTTTAAGTTGATGGGCAATTTTTAAAAAAAAATTCTTAGTTAAATTATGTGCATCTCGTACAAATATAATTGTAAAAATGACACAAGACTCTCCTTGGCTCACAATCTAAGTTCCTTGTACTCCTCCCTTGCACCAAGGTATTTCCTACCCAAACTCAATCTCCTTCTCCAAGTGCATCTCATTTTACCACTCCACAATTATTTTCTAATCAATCTGACCTAAATATTCCATATCAAGTAGTCAACTTTCTTATACTTCAATTCAATTACCACAATGTGATTCACTCTTACCAATTACATCACGATCACTTCAACCTAATTCCTTTGCATTAACTGATGTACAAAAAAGTTTAAATCTTGTAGTTGACCTAATAAAATATTCTACTAATTGTAATACCATCAATCTGACTACCACTAAAACTCATCACATGACTTTAAGACTAAGTACCATGTCCAAACATGGAAAACACATTTTTTTCAAAGCCAAATCAAAACCAAATTTTCTTGAATAAGAATCAATCACTTTTTATCAAGCCAGTAAATATATTGAATGGGAATAGGACACAACGGAGGAGATTATTGCATTATTATCCAATAACACTTAGGATTTGGTTCCCCAACCTTTGAATGCTAGTGTTGATTCAAATAAGTGGGTCTACATAATCAAAAGGAAATAAGATGGCACAATTGAAAGGTATAAAGTAAGCATGGAAGCCAAAGGTTTTACACAATAAGAGGGGTAAATTATAAAGAAATTTTTATTCCTATTATTAGGGCTATTACTATTCAAACAATCATTGTTATTGCCAACATGCATCGTTAGCCAATTAAGCAAGTTGACATACGTGATGCCTTTCTCCATGGTCACTTAAAGGAGACCATTTATATAACTCAATCAATCGGTTATATGGATGAGATAAAGCCTAATTTATTTATAAAGTAAAATGTTCATTAGACAGTTTAAAACAAGCATTTAAGGCATGATTTTTATGGCTTGCAGAGTTCCTTCATCAACAACAATTTGTTTCATCAAAAACAAATTCTTCTCTCTTTATCTATAGACATGATAATAATATTATCTATATTCTTATTTACATACATATATTATTATTAGTAGTTCTTTATATGATTTAATTTGCATAGTGATTTATGATTTATAAAAGGAATTTCTTATTAAGTATTTGGAGACTTGCAATATTTTCTCGGAGTTAAGATAATTCGATCGCAATAAGTTCTTTTTATTATCTTAAACCAAATATATGTCTAACATATTAAACAAAGTTGGAATGGTAGATTCTAATAATTGTCTCACTCTAATAGCAGTATCTCCTACTCTTTCTAAAAACGTGGTTGATCTCAGTTCATATGATGTTTAATATTGACAATTAATAGAATTATAGTATATCATAATTACAACGCTAGATACTACATTTAGCGTCAACAATTATGCTAATTTAAACACTATCCTATTCATTAGAAAACATTAAAGCGTCTTCTTAGTTATTTGAATAATACTACAAAATTGATAGTAATTGGGGAGATGATTAAGACGATTGATATATTACAAGTTATTTTGAAATTTTTTTAGGTTCTTGTCTTATATCATGGCTTGTAAAAACATAAGATAAGAACCCGAAGATATAAGTTCTTCCAATGGTAGTACTATTGTTAGATCCTTAGCTTCTTATATGGTTATCATTTTAAGTTCCTATGTCTTCAGAAGTGACCTAAGAAATTTTCTATCAATATTAGTGTTGGTCTTTCTGAGACCTTTAAAAGCATTAATAATATCATTATACCTAATGTACATGTTAGATATGCTTTTATCATACTTAACTTTAAACAATTTGTACTAGTGTATTAACATGCTCATTTTACTCTCCTTTACTTTATTTGTTCCAGAGGGAGTGAATTAGGTATATGCAAAATTTAACAAAAAAATTTAAAGTAAACTCAATTTAACAACTACTATACACAAGGATAAAGAAATTGCTTAACATAAATCAATCAAACAATTGAATAATAATTTAAAGAGGATAGGAAAGAGAAAACACAAACCAATTTATATTAGTTCGATGTACAACATTTTTCCTACGTCTACTTCTAAGACTCTTCTTAGAATTCCACCATAATTATTCTTTTAAGGCAAAAAAATAATCTTTGTATAATCTTCTCTCAATAAACAGTAAACCATTTACAATTCTCTTTCATGGTGAAAAGGACCCTCAACGTTACTTGAAAAGCCCCAAGTATAATAATATAATACCCTAACTAAAGCTTACAACTCAAAATATCTCAGTTAATCATTTTAATGTATAAAGAGACTCATTGATACAAATATGGGACAATGATGCTTAAATGCTTGATAAACACTTAGACATGTGTGTACAAAAACTAAAATGCTTCTTGATTCAAGAAATAAAGAGAAAATATTCATTTATAGGATTTTAGGACCCATAGTAGCTATTAGAGTTACAAAGTAGTCATTACAGCAATTAGTTACAAAGCACTAGTCAACCAGTATAGTATATTAGTTTACTAGTATGCATTGAATGCATAAATTCACTAATTGATGAGACATTGGTGAATCACTAAGCATATCGATTACCAATATGGCATATTAAGTAACTAATATATCAACCAATGTTACTACAAACACTTGTATATCAATTTTGATTACTTTTACCTATGTTAGTCAACCACCAATCCATGTATGTTTACCAATCCCTTAAAAACATGATTTCTTAATAACTTTAAATGGTCAAATTTAATTTGTTTAATGAAATTATGATTTAAACACCTTTTGAAATGTTCCCTAAAGAGTGTTTAAAAGATTAAGAGAATTTTCTCTTAAAAAGGAAAACTTTAAAACCTTTTGATGAGTGAAATGACTCATGTAATGAAGTATGATGAAATGTTTATACATAGAGAGCCTTTGAGATCATCAAACTGACTAACTAAAATTATAATTAACATTACAAAATATAGAATGACCTTGATGTACCTTGATTTTCTTTTATTCTTAAGTTGATCTTCACTTTAATGGTTGCGAACTTTAACGTCTCTTTATCAACTTCATAAACTATCTTCTTGAGTTTATAGATTTAGTTTGATCTTGTATTGCTTTATACTAAAATAACAAACTAATTGGTAGAAATTATATTTTATTATCATCAAAAAATTAATTAAAATGCTCATTAGTTCAATATAAAAGATATTGAGTAAACTCCCTTTTGTTCAATCAATATTTAATCTCCTTTAATTCGTATATCATAAAGCGATCAAGTTTTAATATCACCATTCTCTTCCCATTTCTTTCAATAATGAAAAGGGTATATAATATATAAATCTATAAGCATCTAAAGGAAAGATAAACAACTTCCTTCTTGCCCTTTTTAGAAAAAAGAGTACAAGAAAAATATTTATCAAATTAAAAAGTAATTCTTATAATTCTCATGTACTAATTTAAAATATCAACTTGTCTTTCTCTCCTAGGTATATATAATAATACTTACTCCCTAAAATATATATCTCAAATCAATATTCTCAAATGTTATTAAGATGAAAGCAAGTATACAACGTATTTTATTACCATCAATGATTACCTCATATTCTTCTTTACTTGCTTTAATAATTAATTTTATACTTATTTCCTTATTTGGCTTGTATGAAGGTTCTTTAATTCTTTTCTAAAAATCAATTGTTAGAGATTCGATTATTGTATTGTTCCTCATTTTATATTAATAGATGTGATACCAATTTTTGTTATTCATTTTACACAAATTGACATTAACGTACAAGGTAAAGAAATTAATATAATCTATGTACTTACACAAATTTGGTTCTTAATCCTTAGCTTCTTATATGATCATTACCTTTGGGTCCTAAAAATTTTGTAAAGACTAAGTAATTTTTTCATTAATTCAAAATTAGTGTAAATCTTGCCAAGACTTTTAAGAATATTAATGATATAAATAAAGTGATTGTATATGTTAGAAATGTATTCTTTTTTTCCATGTGAAATAACTCATATTGATGTACTAATAAGCTCACCTTTCTCTACTTTATATAAGTAATACCCTCATATGTGATTTCAAGTGTATATCATATCTTATAGGTGGTTTTATACATAACCACTCGGTTGAATTCATTTTTATCAAGATTACAAAATAAAATATGCACCAATTTGATATTTAATATAATAAATACCTTACCATTACTAATCCACTCACTTCTATCATTTGATACATTAGTCTTTACTTTATCTGCAAATATTATTTTTATTAGAACATACTGACCAATTGCTACAATTCCCTAAAGATCAACCTCTTTGGCTAAAAGAAAGTTTTCCGTTCTATTTTTTTCAATATATGCAATTGTCACTTTTAAAGAAAAGGGTCTACCTATACGTTGGCTATTTTGGTTAAAAAGATAATCAAAATGTGTCATAATGATTCTTACTTAAAATTTTTAGTAGAAATCTATATGTAATGAACAAGACTATATCTCATACTAATTATTGATTCTTAAATGGTGCACAAGAGGAAGTGACTTATGTTTATTCACTTTTTTATCCTATTTGAAACTAATTAATAAATCACTTAATCCAGTGAATAATTAAGCCAAATTTCATATAAAACAATTACAAAACAAGCACAAGAATAATAAAAGAATGTAAGGAAAGAGAGATAAGATGATTTATATGTTGGACCAATGGAGGTTGACAAATTAAATTCTTCTATGTTTTGATAATAATAAAACTTAAAGAATTGGTTAAGAAATAATTTCAGGTATTTGGATTAAAATGATGGT
>JANIJH010000224.1:68692456-68706034 GCA_024520975.1 Erythroxylum areolatum | reverse complement strand
ACTCATATTTATTTATTATTAGTTCATTATATAATAATAGACATTGATGTATTTTTTATTTCAATAAAATATTTTATTTTTACTTATTCTTATAAATATTACTTCTTATTTATTATATACCAGTTTTATATATGTTTATTACCGGTTGAATCTCTAAATCTTAAACATTTCCTTCGACTGATTTGATGTTCGATCCAGTTTTTAAAACATTGGAAATAACTTGAAAATTGTGCAATTTTACTTAAAAATACATGTTGCATGTTAAATTGACTCAAAAATTAGATAAAATAATTTGTATATTTAATTGAAGTCCCGCCATTTTAAAAAATAGAAATCTAGATAGTTTAATAAGAATTAGAAAATTATGAAATATGGAAAAGAAAAGGAACAAAAATGCAATCGGTGTCGCTCTGGGAAGAGAACTAATCGATCCAATTTGCAATTTCTTTCATTGGACGGTGTTTAATAAGAAGAGACATTGAGACCTTCTTTAGACTAATGGAAGAAGGGACATACAAACAAATAACTACTGTATAATTTCTAAGTGTAGAAGCCATCACACTCTCCCAGCTACTTGAAGCCTGTACTTGAATCTCCTGTGCTTCAAAACGTATACCCACACTAATGACCGCGTCCGCTATGACTTGGTCCGGAATAGGCCCTGTTTATGATGCTCATAGTGTTGAGCATTGAAGAAGAACTGTGGCGGTCTTTAAGTAACCTCATTCCATCAACCCCCATGGAGTCGTAGGTCACCAAAAAGAAGAAAATGAATATGGAGAACAATACAAGTGGCTTGTACGACATGATTATATTCCTTCTCTCTTTCGCAACTTGGCTAGTGGCTCCAATCAGGATTTCCTTCTGGTTTAACGCTGGAGGGAAATGGATAGTTACTGTTCTCGATTCGGAACTGTAACTATGGCTATATTTTCAGGTATTGGTTGGTGGGTTTGAGATGGTATGGTTATAATGGTGAGGCGCGATGTTCGTATCTATATATATACATGTGTACAATGCATGTCCCTGGAAATGGGCACAGAGAAGGAAGAAATTAATATGAGAATTGCGTAGTTGACAGGCAAGTGTTGTGTTGTGGCTGGCATAAGAAGAGAAATGCTAGATTTTCTTGTTGGTTGAATTTGGAAATTGATCAAAAGCTCAGGACGCCGTGTTTTGACTATGCAATTAACATATTTTCTGCATTTGTTTAGAATACTTTTGGCTATCGGTCAACTTCGGATTATGGCTAGATCTAATTAAATAAATACAAAGACGTTTACATTTCTGATCCATGCTCTCTTATTAAATTAGATACTGTTCTTTGTTGGAGTGCAATTGGAATAGCGGGTTCCCTTTTGACCTACTCAGTTCCCCTGTTTTATTCTATTCACATAAAAGAGGAAAACTCACTTAGCAAGGTCGATGTTTGCCTCCATGAAGGAAAAAATAAGTAAAAAAACCTCGAGCTTATCACTTGCTGTTAAAAGTCAAGAGAATAAGGTATTATATTATATTTATATATATTCTTTGAAATTGGCAAGTTCAAACCAGACGACCCTAACTAAATTTTGGTCAGGCTGCCAAATCGTCAGAATAACATGAAAAAATCTTTATTCTGAGATTGAATAAGCAATAACCATGAATGGTCAAGAATAAATGCCCATTAACAACGGATAGACTGCTCCAGTAATGGCTGATTTTACAAGAGTTTTCAAGGACACGTGTAGCTGCGGTGTGCATAGAATAATGGCTACTTGGTTGAACAAGTCCTGTGTCGTCTATCTTATTGTGGATGGATTGGATTGTCAATCGTTTGAATCTCCTGCAATGGGTCTCACATTTTGAAGCATATAGGTCGAACTCGGCGGGCTATTAATGTAGAGATTTCATATTGCCGGAGTGGCTGTCAAGCAACACTAGTTTACCTGCAGTGCAGTCCTTGGTCATCATTTCAGAAGTCTTGTGATTCTATCGTCACAAAAGATTTTCCTTCCAGAATTTCATACCCATTCCACTTTCGACAATGTGCCTTTCCCTGAAATAACGATCAACAGGAAGAGTTCAACGAAAATATAAAGGACTAGTCATCACATACAAAACTTAACAATAATATGATCAGACCCACACAAAGTGAATTCTTTCCTCTTAATTGTTACGGTGTTAGTGAAAGTGCTAGTATTTTAAACTTAATATGGTAAAAGCTTCATTATTATTCTGCTAGATGAAAGAATGTGACCAACTATATGCCTTACAGTTTCAAATTACAGGGGCAAACTGCTCTCAGACATACAATATCGTGACTGCAGCATCAATATAATCATGGTGGCAAATTTCCATCTTGAGGATTTACACTTCCAATCAAAAATAATGCTCCTCCAAAACTTGATGCACTGCTTTTGAGCCACTATTTCACCATTACAAAAGAATTACAGCGCAGTATTCTAATTTTCATTAAACACTGCCATCTAAGTAGCTTGGGGCAAGAAGTGCAAGGGTACCTTCATATGAGTGCTCCCAAATATTGTTCATTGGGAATGGAAAGTGTGGCCAGAAAACAGACATTCATGACTAGTAGCCCAAACAATCAAAGGCATCTACAACGCAGCTGTACCACAACGCCCGGGGTGGATCTTTTTCTTACTCATGACATCTTTTTTCCTCAAGTACTTTCAAAGTTGTTCAATGTTGACCAATGATAAATTGCAGATTTCTAGTCTAGATCTGGCACAAGGTGCATATTTGTCGAAGTAGCAGCCATCACAGTTCAAAATGGCAATAGTGCTGTGGATCAAAAAAATAAATAAAGACACTAGTAAACCTGACAAAAATGAGATGAGACCATCTTCCAAGAACACACACTTGGCAACATTACAGAATCTAACACAACATCTTCACTGTGGCATTACAGAATTTAGGAGATGATTTATTTTGTTTCAGATTCTACAAAAACAACAATAACACCCAATATTAATCCCGCTAACTTGGTTCACATTCTACAAAAGTTAAAAAAGGCTAATTATGCAATCACGAAAAAACATGAAGAGAAAAACAGAGAACCTGAAAAAACAAAAGAGAATCCAAACTCTTAGGAGGCAGATATCATACCTCTACAAATGGTTAGCACTGGTATGAACACCAGAAAAATGGCTTGACAACTCCTTCCCATGGATAGCTGCATACACCACTCATGCTTCGGGGCATAATACAACCGCACAAACTGCCTGATGACAGGGTACTACTCATGGAGTGGAATGTGCAGGTTTCCACCGTAAGTTTCCACGACAGATGCCTGTGAAATCAAGACAGAAGCAGACACTTCATATATAATATTTTGCATATATTTTTTCAGAAAGAGGAAATATATTGGGATAAGCTCATGATACACACAGGAGATTCAGAATTAAAAAAGAAAAACAAGATGACGCAGAACAAGAAATAAAAGAATAGAATAGGAGTATTTTAAGATATTTTAACTCTAAATAGTAAAGTGGAGAAACAGACCTGGAGGTGGGAGAAGACGTTGTTGTACACCTGTAAGAGGAACTCTGATTTTGTTGTAAACCTGAAGTTCGTATTTCAGTTAAAAGCATGTAAAAAGAATAGATAAAATAAACCTTAAGTAGATTATAGTAACATATTAACATAGACATGCAATGCACCCAGCAATGCAATATAAAAGATTTTTGCACATCGAATGCTATTTAATTGATGCAATCACATCAGCAACACAAGACAGCCAAACCACAGACTGATTGCAGATTGAATGAAACAGCGAAAAAAAATATATATAATGAGTAGCATGACAACCCACAATGCACCAGGGCACATTTTCGCCATATCTCAACTAAGGAACAGGAAATATTTTAAGATGAAAATGTTTCTAAGAGAATAACGCATCGGAGCAAAGTATCATTAAAATGCTGAATAATAGCTTAACAATACAGTTAGAAATTGGTACAGCAGAGAAACACAAATTTAAAAGTATAGGAACTTGAGAATCTCATTTCATGTGCATGGTTGGAATATGCTCAAAAGGGATCAATACTTTCACAAGGAAGCAAAGGCAACAAGGTATGCAAGTTTTCATATGAACATATTAAAACATATAGACACACATACACATATTACATATATATAGGGGGATAAGAGAGAGAGATGGCCCATCAGAAGCTTACTATACCTTCTAAGAAGACAAAAACATACATAAATCTCTTCTAGGTCTAACTCGATCTTTAGTTTAATATACTGTTTCAAAAGTTCACACATGTACAACATAGCTTCATCAATCCAACCATCATCACTTGCATCCTGAGGAGGCAGACATTTGCAAAGTGTACGCTGCATTATAGAAGACAGATTTCCATTTGATCCCAATTCATAGTATGCCTCTGCCAGTTTATTTAGCAGCAAGCAATTGCTGACTTTGAACTTCTCAACCCACATCGGGGGATTTCCAACCCAAAGATTACTGTTCACAACAACATCAATAGGCAATTTAATATCAGTGCTCTTAACATCTAACAACCCCTGAGGAATTTCTGTTGAAGAACCCAAGCCAGCATTTGAAGTTAACTCCTGTCTCCGGTGTGCAGGAAGTTGTTGAAGTATGTCAACTCTCAATTCCTCAGGTAACTGATGTAATACAAGGGCATCAATTTGACTTAGTGATGAAGGCATTAAATCAGTGACTCCAAGGTCCACCCTGTCAAGGGCTTGATTGCACAATCCTGCCTCAGAAACAGCGACTGGTTGTGCTTCATTGCCTGTATTCTGCTTTGTATAATTAAAACCAACAAAAGGAGGTGTTTCAGCCAAGAGAGATCCAATTTTTAAGGAATGAAGCTAGAGGTTAGCTCTAATCCATTTCAGATTGAAGGTGATCTAATGGAAGAAGCATCCTTCACTCAGTTTAAATTTGAAAATACACCACCTCAAATGCAATTTTAAAAGTGCTGTCAACCCCATAAGTAGTATCTCAAATAAAATTAGCCGTAACAGGAAATCAATGCAGCCATATATTCTGCTATACTTATTATAATTCATCCCAACATTTAAAGAAAGAAAAGAGAAGTTAAAATTTTAGTTTCCTGATAAAGCTGATTACCTTTCCAACTATGTACACAAATCACTTTCAGAATACCAATTCCTTACTTTTACAAAATTCAGCACAAGATACATACAGACTTATCCTAATAGGTAGCAGCAGCGAAGTGAAAACAGAGGATGAAATTAGAAAGAAAAGAAAGAATTTACCTTCTCTCCAAGTCCACTACTCAAGAGAGACATATCAGATGCATGAAGACCACCGCCATCAACTATTTAGCCAAAGAGGCAAATCTATGAGGAACTTGTAAAAAGACACAAACTATGTATAACATCCATAAAAAGGAAAGCTCACCTCTAACATGTGAAGCAACAGGAGAAGATTTTATACAATTTTCACTATGGCCTTTTCTTTGAGCAATGAAATCCACTAGTTTTCCTCCATATATATCATTTAATTCAGAGAAGACTTCAGAAGGAAGACTCTGAAGAACTCCCACATCTAAATGAGATAAAGGGGGTGGAGCTGAAGCATTGCTAGAAGAAGCTTCAACACCAGAAAGATTATTGTTCCTTCCAACAGAACTGCCAGACTGGTCAGGAAATTGGCCTAAATTTCTGTTGACGCTGGGAACTTCAACATCTAGAAAGGAAAACAATTTTAAAATTCTTCTATTGTCACGAAATCAACAGGTATCATGTAAAATGAAGCAAATTCTGGTTCCCCATCATTATCAGGGAACTCATTTCTGTTAAATAATAAAGCATGGAAACTTCAGTAAGCACTTCCACAAGCAAGCACATTAGCACATAAAATGCACCAACACCTATAGCCATTACCATATAAATTTTTGTTTTTTAAAACTGGAATCGGTGTTTAACTGTATAAAGATCATGCACAAAAGCAATAAATATGTAATTGTTTCAATAACGTCGGTACATATATGCTTTTTTAACTTACCTGCTTCTCCCATCACTTTGTTTCCAACCTTGTTATTGTACTGTTCTTCACCAGCTGTTGAAGCTGATGTGAGCCATAATCTCAAAGCATTTCTTTCACGCACTAAAGGCAAGTAATTGGCAGCAAATGATTAATCACTATCAGGAAACAGGAGAAATGCAATAGGAAAAAAGAGAGCTTTGCATCCAACTCAAGATAAGCATAGTCAGTTTGAAAAAAAAGCACAAGATCAGAATTATAAACATTATGCTAGTCTTGACAAAAAAAATCATACCGTACAACAAAAAAAGTTCAACTAGATATCAAGTGATAGCACAACTACCTTGCTTCAGATCATCCGCATTTTCAAGCTTGGAGACTTGCAAGCCAACACCTCGAATATCCTTAACATCTAAGTAAACAAGGCATTAAACCTTCTGCAACTAGTGAACTACCTTGAAATGCTCAAGAGAAGATGTCGCCTAAAGAGAAACTAATGGATCCTAAAATGAAGCAATAAGAAAATCCACCTAACTCACCAAGGTTGAAAGACCCAAAGAGCTGCTTTGATATCCTTTCAATCACCACATTATCATCAGTAGCAATTGGAACCTGAAACACAATCAAAGTGGTGTACGAAAGAATTAAACAAAAAAGCAATGAACTGACAAACTATGCATCTTCATAGACAAAAATCTATATTAATAAGTTTCTTACCGTTATAGAGTGGCTCAGATTCTCACAGTCCCCGCACCCCATAAACTTGGCAGGCTCCCCTGCGCCTTCTTTTCTCTTCTTTATCTAAACAAAGTTTCAAATACCAAATTGTTTTTCAAATTCTATTCATGCCACCAAATGTGATTAAGAGCACCCGAATCCATAATCAAGGATTCATGCTGAATATAATAATCAAGACAGCCCAGTAAATGAATTGCTTTTAACCTACTAATATAGGTAAATAAACAAAAAGGGAGCGAAGTACTTTAAGCGTAAAGGAGCGTCCGTGAACTCCACATCCTTGTAAACGCAATGAAACCTCCTTGCAAAGATTTGATAGGAAATAGTGACTCTGGAATACATATTGTTAATTCCAAAAATAAGCACATAAGAAATTAAAAGACATCAGTAAAAATATAGCAATCAGCTCCTGCAGTGCACAAGAATACCAACGTCTTGCAAATCTTTGAATCGAACACCCCAATTAACTTCAGCACCTAGAGACTTAGATCCCTGCATATAACACCATATCAAATGCTCAGACAATGGTCAGTTAATCAGAAGGCAATGTAAGTATGGACAAGTAACGGAAAAAACACGTAGTTTTGCAATCAGAGAACAAATGGAAAAGGTAATGACCTATACAGGGAACCAAAACTGATACCGGACAGCTAAAAGCGGGTAGTTACTCAAAGTCTTATCCTTAATCATACCTGAATCACACCAACCAGCCGACTATCTAGACCTCTGCTATAATTCCACAGCATCTCCCCAGTTTTTGTTCCAAAATCCCTTTGAAGTGTGTCCTACAAACGTAAGAAGTCAACAGTACAGTGCAAAACAATCAATGAAAAGACAAAACAAGCTCAACAAATAAAAGTTTAACCTTGGAAATCAGACGCAATTGTCCACAAGTACAAATATTTCGCTTCCTCAGCTTCTCCTCTAAAACATGCCCAATTCCTGGAAGTGTCTTAATTGGAAGTTCCTGCAGATACTCATCCACCTAACAAAGTCAAACCTGTTAGGTTAGCCAGATGGCAACACACAAAAAATATACAACATTGTCAAGTAGCATTGATTGATCACAATAAAGAAATAATAAAGAGGAAGTAAAGTTTCTATAAGATGTTCACATCTATGTTATCCTTGCATCTCATTTAAGTCAATTTGGAGGTAAGTATAGATACCTTAAGTAATTAAAAGGTCGCACACAGAGTAGGTGCTAGACAACTCAAACTATTAATAATTAGATGCAAGTCCAACAACACTCTAGGAACTTATTGACAAACAAGAGAGGAAGGTGTAAAGATAGAGCCCGAACAGAAGGAATCCAACCCCATGAAGTTGATTCTAATCAAGTTTCCAAAAGAAACACATGTTTTAACAAGCACGCACAGATAGTCACAGATGTGAGCCTTAGCAATTTCATAACACCCTCAAATCAAAAGTCACATCATAGAATATGAGACAACTGTGAATCGGTTTTACAGCATGTTCAATTAAGACTGATGAGAAAAACACTGATCAGAATTTAATAGATAGGAAATGAGGAACCTTCACTATAACTAACTAGTTTTCCAGTCATCAATATGGCTAATTAAGACAACAATGAAGAAGGAACAAACACTGACTGATAACAATAATCAGAAAAACAACTATAATCAAAGACACTAATTGGCAAAACAATGTGGTCAATGGGATGCAATTACATTAAAATAAATGGCTATATAAAACAAAAATGTTTATAATGGAACAAAAAAAAAAGCATGCCTTTTCAGGAGCAATGTAACATTGACCATCAGGCTTAGCTGCTCTAGTGGCAAGGCGAGCCATGAGCATATTTCCAGCGATACCCACACTTGCAGTGCATCCCGTTGTGTCTAAAATCTCTTTTCTTATTGTTGACGCTAAATTTTCAGCATCTACTCCTTCCACATCAGTGACATCTAAAAATGCTTCATCACAACTTACAGCCTATGTTGAGCAGAAACATCAATAAGAAAGCAACTGAACAGAAAACAATTAAGATGAAAAAGAATGCTTCCAGGGACATACCTGTACTTTATTGCAGTGCTTGTGTAAGATATCATAAAACTGATCAGCAACCTGACAAGGTAACAAAACATAAGGCCCTGGACTTGAGAACAGAATAATCAGCATCCATATGTTCTTTTCTCAATGAAAATTTCAAAGGTGGCAATTGAAATTCTCAAATCTATAAACTACCTCTTCATAGGCTTGAAAATTATATGGGAAAATAATAAGATGTGGACAAAGGGCTTTTGCATCTCCAACAAAAATTCCAGCTCTCACTCCTGGAAAATGAGTGCAATATCATTTGAGTGTAAACAGCACAAGTTAATTGGTAGAGGTGAACAAACAGATATTAGCTTGCACGAAATCTACCATAATCCCGAGCAGGATAATTTGCGGATGAAATTTCAGCTGTTCCTTTAGGGTTATCTGAATGGCACACTGCTACAGGCTTGTCATGCAATTCAGGATGGAGTCTGATTACTACTGAGACAAAAAAGCAGTCCTGTGCAGTATTTTGGGAAATTAACTAGTGAAGGGAGAGATGTCCAAATCTATATGCTACTATAAAAGAAGGAATTAATTTCAATGATCAAATTCATGTGCTGAGCTATCTATGAAAGATATGCTCTAATTCTCTCATTTTCAGTCACACTTCTTTTGCACTATCTCTACCAAAAAGAAGGGAAAAAAAGTTAGAAAAAAGAAAAAGGAAATAGAAAGGGCAAGCAGAAAGAATTTAAGTTTGTGTTCTAGTTGTACAATGGAATCACTGCTACTTCAAATTGACATCATTTATCTGCTTTAAATATAAAACTTAAAACGAGGAATGAGGTACAATAAAACAATGTTTTGTTATTATCTACAGTTAAAGAGACACATTTGTGTTATGTTCTAATCCAGTGATCATGTGTCTCATATCTACAAATATGTACGAACGCTTATACTCTTGAACTCTCTTAATCTTGCAAGATGAAGATGGACAAGTAGACGATGGCAATACCATGTCAACATGGATAATCTTTTTCTTCTGAGAGCTATCAGAATCATTAAGATTTGAACTTCTGCATCTAGACTCACTACACAAGCTGGGAAAACGTTTACGATACCGATTCCTCCAGGTTCCTATAAAATGCAGTCTCGAACTCTGCAAACCAAAGCTCAGTCAGCACACCAATCAGAAACAAGCAAAGGAGTAGCTTCAACAGAATGTTGTAGCAATGTTGATGCATGATCTAGAAAAATGTTGGACTCCAGTACTGATGCAGAAGGAAATCATGCAACTAGACTGACTTATCAAGAGAGTAGCATCCAGTATCCTTACTTCTACAGCAGTTGCAACTAAGACAAGTAAATCGGGGACATTAACATGCAAAACGCCATTTTCAGCATAATCGAAATATATGGCATAGCAATAACCAAGAAAAAGACCAAACCAATTTATGCTGAACTGTGTCAGACAGAAACACATGTCAGCTTGGCAAGTGATTTTCAAGGACCCACAATACATGGAGGACAATAAAAATTTCAAAAACAAACCAAAAGGAGATTGGTCTAGTGAACTAATATGGAACTGCAAGTTACGTTAGTAATGCACCTTAAAGTAATTCTCCACAAAATTGGGATCCTCAAGAGTTGAATGTCGTTGATTCGGAGGCCCAACCAATGCTAAAGTCGAGGACCTTTTTACAGTTTGTTTGCCTAAGCTATAACTGCTAATTGAAGCAGATGGATGAGGACTAGCCTGAAGTTTCTTTCTTATAATGTTCCCATCTTCTATCTCACTATCACTTGTTTCCGATATTGTTGTTTTTGACCATCTCCCACTATTACTACTACTTGGCTCTTCAATGCTTGGCTCAGATTCACCAAGTTGGTTATCTGTGGGATTCTTAACTTGAGAGGGAGACAAATTGCCACTTCGTGGTGTTCCACCCTTTAGAGATGGATTCAGGTTTTCTTCAGAAGCTGCAACCATGAAATCGTCTGAGATTTGGATGCTTTTCTGGGAAAAGAAAGCTGACAACCTTGGTTGGTTATTAGCATGCTGGTCCAGTTGGTAAGGAACCCCTGGAAAGAGCGAACAAATTACTGATATTTTGTACTTATTAAGTACATCATGGAAATTCATAAACAAATCAATTTTTTAAAATTATGAACAAATCGATATTACATCCTTCTTTCTCAACGTTTAGATAGCAGAGGAGTTTTCCTTAGCTAAATAACACATAAACCTCTATAGAAGGAGCAATACAACAGTGCCTTTTTATCCACACTCCAATCAATGTACAACCCAACTATCCCTAAATACAAGTTCAATGCATAGACTTACAACTCAGCAGCCTATTAGCAGCTACAGAATCAGAGATCCACGAAGGTTTGACCACTGGGAGCCCACAACTAAAAGTCCTGTATCAGAATTAACGGCAGAAGAATTAAGACCCAACTCCAAGTTCAGTTCTCTTTAATTATCATATCAGAAAACAAAAAGAAAAACAACTAGTAACCTCAGGTTTCTAACTTTAGTGTCAGCAAGATTACTGCAAATAATATGAGTAACCCGATGCCTGGAGAAGTAATTCTCAAATCTTCCACCAAGGTTCAACATGTAGCCTTTTAGTTCCTGAAGACAATCTCATCCCCTAAATTCCAATGCAGTGTCAAGTAAAAAGAACTTAACAACAACCCATCAAAATACTAAACCTGGCTCGAGGGAATTGTAAGACCATCAACAAATATCGAGACTCCACGAAATATTGGTTTACAAGAACCAGAAGAGCGCGTAGCCTCAGCATCAAACTGATCGCGAAGTTTCCGATTCTTCTCCGTCATATAACTACCCCAAAACAGACAAAACTTCCATCAATTTTAAATAGTCAAAAATGCAACCATAAAATGAATCCAAATTAACATGGCTGAACCTGCCAAAACTGGAGAAAGGAGAGCTGCGAAAAGAGGAGCGGGAGGCGGATAGAGAATTGGCGCCCCAAGCCATGCCCAGAGTTTTCTGCTTACTGCCTTTACTGTTCTTCGAAGATTTTGAATCACTGCGACTTCTCTTCGAACTCATTTCGGTCGAATGCAAAACAAGAGTGTCGGGCAAGGAAGAGATGTAGATTATTCGGTTTATATTTCTCTTTAATTTGTATACTTTGGTTTTTATAGTTGTTAAGGGCGGTTCGCGGATCTACATATGTTCGGTTTAATAGTTATTAATGAAAATGAGACGAGGGTTTATAATAACATGATCGTCATCGTTATTCAATCTGATTTACCTCAATATAGTAGAATTTGGAAAGATACGATAATACATAGCTTTATTCTTACATTACGAAGAGATTATTTCTGTTAAATCTACATACCGAATATACATAGGGAGTTGATGCTGAAAAAAAGCGTAAATAAAATAATACGCTCAGTTAAATAATAAAAATAGGTTATTTTCAAACCTAAGGGGTGTGGATGAGGGGGAAGAGACTCATCCACTCTTAACCAAAAGTTAAAGGTTCGATCCTTAGCTTTAGGTATAGAGCAGTCTTAAATCTTTGAACCAGCTGTCTCACCTTGTGAGTTGTCTTCCCATCAGTGAGAGAATTAGTCACTGAATCTGCCGATAAATATCTTGGTCATAGACAAAAAAAAAAGTTATTTTTAATTAGAAAGTTTAGAATTGAATATAAAATAATAAATAACATTTCATTATAATACATTATAAAATTTTCTTCCAAATAATATTTTATTATATTATATTATGAATCTTTCTATTTTTTTCAAATAATAATTTTTTAATATTATATTTATTTATATTTTGTTTCATTATAAATTATTTTATTTTATTAAAAACTTTACGCCTAATTAAACATATCACCGAAAACAGTTTTAGAGTAGTCTTTGGGGCAAGAATTGGATCATTCAAGGTCTAGCATCCTGGACATGATGGCTTTTAATGGAGTTGCGGAAAAATATATATTTTTCATGTATAGGAGGAAAAGGTTGCATTTTTTAAAATATAATAATACTTATTCATTTAAATTTCAAAAGACCTTTTACCATTTTAATTTTAAAGAAATCGCTTCGCTCTAATTTTCTAATGTGAATTTTTTTAGAATATTATATTTATTTAAATGGTTGAATTATGTTTTAAATGTGATTTTTTAATTTATTATATTATTTTTCTTTGTTAAATATTAGAAAAAAATTTCACACCAGACTACCACTTACCAAATTATATTAACAAAAGTTTATTTTATTTTAATGAATATTATTTAAATAATTACATATTTAAATACAAGCAGAATTGTCAAAGATTATTTGTAATGCTCTTTGCATAAAATGCGATCTAGGTTTTTGGATGGCATCGTAAAGAAACGTACTGATGATGCTAGCAAAACTGAGGATTGTTATAGTGTTAATTCCATGCTCAGGACTTGAATTTTTCAATCAATCGAACCATGCTTCATTCCATGATTATAATTTATGAAATTGTGAAGGAATTGCGGCAATATATGCATCAATAGTTTTTTAATTGGAAATTATTGAATTTTTTAATATAAGCATAATGTAAAATTCATTAATAAGAATTAAACTTGGGTCATTTATTGTCCAAATAACTAGAATTAGTTATTAAGATAGTTTACCCTTACCACTTATGAAAGGAGATATGAAATTTTCTTCTGTATTGTTTTCACCAACACACATTGTATGTACATACATTCAGCTACTTATACTAGGGAAAGGTAAAATGCTATTGACTATGAGTCTACTGTACTTAAGCTATATTTACAGGTGCAAGAATTGAGCAAGAGCAAAGGAATAAACGAACAAAAGCTGGCACTGGG
>JANIJH010000224.1:68670593-68681265 GCA_024520975.1 Erythroxylum areolatum | reverse complement strand
GGGAGTGTCAAAAGGAAGTTTTTCTCTAGATTATGAAGAAGTGCAGGACATGATGGAATCAGATTTGGGTGCTGTTGAAAATCATCAAGAATACCAAGAAATTGAAGAATCATATTTGGGCTCTACTAAAAATCATCAAGAACACCAAGAAATTGAAAAATCAGATTTGGGTGCTACTGAAAGTCAAAAGAAGCAAGAAATTGAAGTTATGGGTTCGTTATCCCCTACATTCATCACACCACAAGCAATTGATGTACCAAACCAATCGTTGCCGACTAAGGATGCTCCTGAGTTAGCATCTGAACGAACAAAAGACACAATAGGGGTATCTCTAAGACCACTTATGAACCCGAAATTTCTAGTAAAACTAGATATCTAATGAGTCATTATGTGTCGAATCACCGTTTATCATAATCAAATAAATCTTTTGTGAATCAATTATCTGTTGTATCTATTCCTAACAATATGCAGGAAGCCTTAGCTGACCCACGGTGGAAAGCAACTATGAATGATGAAATGAAATCCATAAAAAAAAATGATACATGGGAACTTGTGAAATGCCAGCCAAGAAAGAAAATAGTTAGGTGTCGTTGGGTGTATACAATCAAGTACAAAGTAGATGGCACGATAGAGCGATTTAAAACAAGATTGGTGGCTAAGGGATATACTCAAACCTATGGAATCAACTATACAGAGACATTTGCACCGGTTGCTAAAATTAATACAGTTCGAGTTTTATTATCTTTGGCAGCAAACTTGGATTGGCCATTGCAATAGTTTGATGTAAAGAATGCCTTTCTACATGGTGAATTGTCTGAAGAAGTCTATATGGATCTTCCTCCTGGATGCAGGATATCAGAAGTATATGATCATAAAGTGTGCAAGTTAAAGAAATCACTGTATGGGCTTAAACAATCTCCAAAGGCGTGGTTTGAAAAATTCATAAAATCTATGAAGACATTTGGCTATAGTCAAAGCAACATAGATCACACTTTGTTCTTAAAGAGACAACAATGTAAGATCACTGCAATTATTATTTATGTCGATGACATGGTGGTCACTGGAAATGATCTTGAAGAGAGGAAAGCTCTTCAAAGCTACATATCTAAGGAATTTGAGATGAAAGACCTAAGTCCACTAAAAAAATTTCTTGGGATTGAAGTGTCTAGATCAGCTAAAGGAATTTTCTTGTGCCAAAGAAAATATAATTTGCATTTGTTAAAAGAAACCGGCATGACAGCTTCTCAACCAGTTGATACACCCGTTGAAGAAGGTTTGAAATTATGTATTGAGCCTAATCAAGTTCCAGTTGATAAAGGGAGATATCAATGACTTGTGAGAAGATTGATGTACCTAGCACACACGAGACCAGACCTTGCTTATTCCTTAAGTGTTGTAAGTCAATTTATGCATAATCCTGGAGAACAACATATGAATGAAATTATGAGGATCTTGAGATATTTGAAATCTACTCCAGCGAAGGGAATTTTGTTCACAAAATTTGCACACTCTCAAGGCATAAATGTATACACAAATGCTGACTGGACTGGAGCGATAGATGATAGGTGGTCTACTTCAGGATATTTCACTTTTGTTAGAGGAAACCGTGTTACATGGAGAAGCAAAAAACAAAATGTTGTTGCCTGCTCAAGTGCAGAGGCTGAATTTAAAGGAATGACACTTTGAATATGTGAAGCATTATAGTTGAAACTCCTTTTGACAGATTTGGGTTATCCACCTCAACAGCCAATTCAACTGTATTGTGACAATAAGGCTGTGTGTGATATTGCTCATAATTTGATTTAACACGATTGCACCAAGCATGTGGAAGTAGATAGATTCTTCATCAAGGAGAAATTAGATGGAAAGATACTAGAGTTACCAAAGATTCGATCAGAGGATCAATTGGCTGATGTTCTTACAAAAGCAATTTCGATTCAAGTGTTTTATAAGTGTGTAAGAAAGTTGGGCATGAGCGACATCTATGCACCAACTTGAGGGGAAGTGCTAAGATATTTTATGTTTATTTCTTACTGATCTGTTGGCTTGTTTTTAGCAATCTTTGTAAAATGGGAAACTGTAATATAAAGTCCATGATTGTAGGGTCAACGTACAGCTAAGAGTTTTTTAACTATATATTTGATGTACAGATACAATAAAAATATCAGTAAAAGCAGAAAGATTTATTCTGCCATTATTCAACTATTGAAGCGAAAAAATACATAGGTTGTTTGACAATTACAGCTAGATTATATTAGTTGTTTATTAAAGATATTTAGTAAAAATAATTATTTATTACTTATAAAGACGTGATTTTAAAAAAGTTATAAAATCGATTATTATATTTTATTATTTTTAAATATTTTCATTAGATTTTAAAATTTAGATATTTAGCTTAATAAAAATTAAAGATATAACTTTAATAAAAATATAAACATAGATCATAAATAATAATAATATTATTATTACTCAAAAGTTTAATTTAATTTAATATTTTTCTATAATTTATAAATTAATTAAACAATTTTAATAATTAATCATTTTAAATTTTAAATTTTTGTCTTAAAAATTTTATTTAAAAATTAAAATTAAAATGAGACAAAACAAAAAATCAAAATAAATGTAACGCTTGTGACACTTAATTTAAAAACAAAATATTTTGATTTCTTTTTAATTTTTTATCATTTTAATTTTAATTTTTTATAAAATTAATAGTAGCATAACTAAGATTAATTTTAATTTTACTTTTTTTATAAAACTAACATTTGCTTAATTAAACTTAAAATGATTAAAAAAAAAGATCTCCTGTAACATAACAGCTATGACTATTTACATAGTGAAACAATCCTATCCCCAAGCGTTTTCTTTTTTAGCTAATTAGGTTAAATCTACCAACTCAAGCTGTTTGATATTTTCAATCAGGTAAAAGTTTTAAAACCGCTAAAAATCCATAATTTGTAAAGACATTGCTCAAAAAAAGTTAATCCAAAGACTCTATACACTGTCACCAAATACAAAAGAAAAAGTTACCATCTTTACTTTCCAAACCAAAGCACACTTTTCACTCGCATCACCCAAAATTCAGCTCCTTCTTACTCTTTTCAACTCTTTATGCATATAACTAATGAATATCCTTTTATCTTTTTTTTCTTTCTTTCTTTCTGTCCATTTATGCGCTCCTTTTTACTTTCCTGTTCCTTTACCCATCTCTTTGACCCTTTTGATTCTGGCTGTTGAAGCATTCACTACTTTGGCTGACGAGGATGATGAAAAGTTGTTAAACGTTAGCCATGGCAGCAGGGGACCAGTATCGGCACCATTGCTGCTTGCCACGTGTACGGTGTATTCACTACTTGGCTGACGAGGTAGATGAAGAGTTGTTAATGTTAGCCATGGCAGCAGGGGACCAGTAATCGGCACCGTTGCTGCTTGCCACGTGTACGGTGTATTCGACCGGAACTAGACACAACCCCCGGCTCCTCAGCTCCTCACCTGATTCTCCTCCGTTTACTCCGCCCTCCTACGTAAAACAAAAATGATCCATGTCAGAATATCAATCAGCGTTGACCGTCTTTGACCATCCCAATGTCCATTTTCACTACTGTCAAAGGGTAGCCATGTCAAGTCTAGTAGCAGTAGGGACCCAAACTGCTGACGGTGCCTGCCTATAGCAGCTATTGAGAAAGAAAGAGAGAAAAAAACGACGAAAAATGATGTGTGCTTAAAGAAAATGGGAATAGAACGACGAAAAATGATGTGTGCTTAATTTAGAACTTACAGGCAGGTGTTCCAGGTAAGGAGAGCACAGAACCTGAACCTGATCTTGCAGGAACCTGATGTATCCCATCGCCTCATGAAGCACTGTTGCCGTGTCCGTCTGCCATATTTCAATTCCCCAACAACGTTATTTACCATTCATTACCTCAGTTTCTTTGCAGGAAATTTTCAAAAAGGATAAAACTTGTTATCGGGTTTCTTGTTTAGGTCTTTCTTTTTACCTTGCCAAAGGGTGACACAAGCTGTTGCAGTGCAGTGATTCGATCTCCAAGCTTCTCTCTTCTCACCTAGTATTCCCAAGAATTTGATCTTTATCATTCTCAATAGTCTAATTAAGATGGAAATCATAATCATACATGCACCATGCAATGGTCTTATATACATACATACATACATATATGTATATATGTGTGTGTGTGTGAATCTTTGGCATGCAAGTCTTTATAGATAGCTACATGCATGCAGCCATAGATCTTTAATTTCCGGAATAAAACTAATTAAACACGAAAGTTCAGACCTTTACTCGGGCAGTTGAATTGGGATTCTCCGATTTTATCTTTTTACTTGTTCTGTAGCTTCCCACCAGAGGAATTGAGCCTGTGGTGATGGTTCCTTCCATCGGTTCTCGCCTTGAAGCATTTCTTTTCCTCTGACGCAATAGTTATGCACATGTAATATAGGAATGGAAAAGAACGAACAACTAAAAGAGAAGATGGAAGAAATTATTAACCGAGTCGCAATCACTCACACTTTGTTGGGATACAGTATTGACATTGACAGAGCTGCTACGGTTGTTGAAGGTGGTACTAATGGTGACGTTGTTGCCATTGTTGTTGCCAGAAGAAGCTGAGGATGAGTCACTGTATGTGACACCAGACTTCTGAGGAGTAGCAGTTCTCGTGGCTTCACCAAACAACATAAAGTCGCCTTCATTGTTCCGATGATTATACCCACCAAAGCAAAGCATTTTGGGAGGCTTCACCGAGGAAGATGAGTAGTGATGAAAAGTGTTGTGGTCCACACCCAGACCCACAATATCGCCACCACCATCATTACAGAACAATAACTCGGAGAAGCTTTTGGCTCCTCCCTCTAAAAGATGGTCCCCCTCGTCAAAACTCTCACTACCCTCCATTGAAATCCAACTCTTCTGTACTACGCAAAACGAAAAGTCGACGTCTTTGTTTATCTTCCTCTAGCAGCCGTTACATAATAGGAAGAGAAACTGAGAGAGGTGCGAAAGCAAGCGTTTGAAGTGTGACAGGGAGAGAAGTTGGGTTTGGAGATAGTTCCAAGACTGGGTTTAGTTTTCGGGGTGTTTTCAGTCAAATCAACTGTGACCGAGAAAACCGTGGTTGAGTCACCCGAAGCATTTGGTCATTTTTCGCATTTCTTTCAATACTTTACCTTGGCTCTTTGTCTTGGCTGAGAAAGAGAAAATGGCTAAACCCAAAACTCGACTGCTCACCCACCACACCTTCACCGACTGGCATTTTACGAGTAAGCGCCTGAGTCTGAGCAGTCCATTCTCGACCGTCCTTGTCGACACGTCTGCTCACATGCAGCCTATTCTACGCGCTAATTAAAATGGATGCATGGGGACGACCCCAACTTTTATTAAATTATGCCTTTTTGTCCTACAAAAAATCAATTTTTATATATGTATTTTGTACGTATGCCCTAACCGTCTCATCGTATTTTTACAAAAAAAAATATTTTCGTTATTTAAATTTGTAATATCATAGTCACAATTGGAGCAACTGATGATAGATTTAATTAAGTGGTATTAAAAAGAAAAAAGATAATATTTGCAAAGTACTAAACATATAACATAAAATCAAAATGATATGATCACCATTCAATGAAATGTAAAAGATAGTATAAGGCATATTTAAAAGAATCAACACTTACATTTATACTATTTTATAAGAGAAATTTGTTTTTTTAATACAACAAATAGTATCATATATCATCAATGAAATATGGGTAAAATAAAAATATAAAAATTCACTACTTATAAAATCATAGTAGAGCAATAATTAAAAAATTCAACCGATTAAACCTTTTTAATAGTAAAAATTTTGAATTGTCTAATTTTTTAGTTCGGTTTTTTATTTTTCAGTTCAATTTACTCTAATAATTCTTATCGTTAAAATTTGATAAATTTGTTAATTAATCGATCAATTTTTGTAAATTAATAAGTTCTTATAAAAGAAAATATTCAATTAATTTTTATTTAATAATCTCTTTTTTCAATTAAGCTTCATTCTTTGATGGCTAAACATAATAATTTTCAATCATATTTTAAATTTTTTAATTTTATTTAATATTTAAGTGATTTTATAACGAATTAGTTGAATCAAACAGTATCTAAATCGTATGTCATATTTAGTAAACAACGGATTGTATTAACTACTAGCTGATTCTATCGATAATTAGTTAATAGTTGATTATATCAGTTGATTTGACTAGCAGATAACATCAGCTATTTGTTAAAGATGTTTTATAAAATTAGTTTTTTAGTATTAGCTATTGATATGTAAAATGACTTATGATGACATAATTTTAAAAAATATATAAGGACATGACTATTATACTTCTTAGTATTTAGTTGAATATTCTTATAAAAATTTAGATATTTAATTTTACAAAAATTAAGTTTATAACTTTAATAAAACATAATAATAATAATAATAATAATAATAATAATTTAATGTTAAATTCTTTATTAATACGAATGATGCAGCGAGCTACATCGCATTAGTATTTTTATATATAATATGTATAAATTTTATTATTTAATAAATTAAAAATATCTATAATTATAATATGACACAGAAATGATATATATCATAATTCAAAATTTATAAAAAAAGAAAATATAATTATTTTTTACCTATTAATCATCCAAAAAGTTCCTCTTGTAAAGCTTTTAGAAATTAACTTATTGGGATTAAATAAGCTAACTAATAAATTATTAACTAAATACATCAATAATTTTTTAGGATGATTAAAAAGGATAAGCTATTCGCTAAACACCTCTATAATATTTTTACCACATAAAAGAGCTTATATACGTATCATCAATCTAACTATTCAAAAAGATATGACAATGTAGCGTATAATTTAGTTATTACCCAAAAAGGGCTAATGGCTTAATCTTACATCTTTTTTCCAATAAAAATAAATCCGTGAACTACAAATCACTGTTCAAATTTTAAATAACTTTAATATATATTTATATTTAATCTAATTAAGTTTTAAATTTTAACTAATTTAACTGTCATCTACTTTACAATTTACGTTAATTACATTATTATTTTATTATTTAAATTTGAAATTATAAATATTAGGTACTCTCTCATATTAATAAAATATACTTTTTTAATGTTTAAAATTCTATTTTATAGTTAATAAATCTATTCTACTTTATTTTAACATGAAATATGATTTACTGTGACTTTAATATAATTAATGATATCATTAGAACTTTATTAATTCATTTAATATATTTTATTTAAATCAAAAAAATATTTTAATATAATAATTTGTTATTTTAATGTAAAGTATTTAAAGAATTAAATATGAAACATATAACTATGAATGCATCTCCACCAAGTTAAGCCGAAAACACCATTCAAAAATAGTTATTAAATATTAGTATTAATTAATTTATTAGGAATGGAAATTGAAAGGAAGTAACAATTATTAACTAACAACATGGAGCCTCGGGCCCTCAACACATAGACCTTCCTGACCAGCGCGTTAGTGGGTCTGGCATTGGAGGCGCGTGAAGGAGTTTAGAACCTTCTTTTGTTTTCGGAAACTAAAGACCACGTGCTCTGATGAGAATAAAAGCGGGTCCCCAAAAATTGTGACCCAGTTGGCAAAAAAACCGAGGACGTGGCCGAAAGGGTAGTTGAAAGTAATTTCTTTTGTTAATTATGTTTTAAATTTTAAAATTTTTCCATTTTATTATATACATAAATTTCAAATCTCTTATTTTACTAATTTAATTTTTATTATAATTTTTAAAATGTTAATTTATTCCAATTACAAGTCTTTATTTTTAATTAAGTTATTAGATCCTATTAAAAGTGTTTTGCTCCGGCAACTAAGAAAATAAGGGATAGAAAATGATTTTACCTTAAAGTTATTATAAATTATTCAAGTTATCATCTTTTATTTATTTATTTAATAATAATAATATTATTATTATTATTATTATATGTTCAATGTTTTTATTAGAGACATAAAATTATTTTGGTGAAAATAAATATCTAAATTCTTGATAGATTTAAAGAAATATTAAGATATAATATTCATATCTTTATAAATATTTTTTAAATAGTGTTCTTATAAGTCATTTTATACATAAACAATTAATTTTATCAAACATTTTTAAATAAACAGTTAGATGTTATCCGCTGTTATTTAGGTTTAACAGTAAAAATTTTTAACCGTCCAATTTTTTACTTATATATATGTACTTAAATATTTTAACTTGTTTAATGAATCGTGAAGAAAATAAATGATTTAATTAGATAAATAAGATGTGAAAATAAAAGAAATAGTTTTATTATATTTGATGATTAATTTAATTAGATGAATTCGTCATTTAATTATAAACTAATTAGTTTATTAAATAATTTATAAATTACTATATATATATATATATATATATATATATCTAATAATTTAACAAGTTTCAATGATTTTTTTTTAACATCGATCTTATGACATTGAATAATTGTAAATATTCATAAACACAATAACATAAATTAATAAGTTAAAAGTTTTTATATAGAGTAAATTCGAAATAAATTTATTAAAAACCTTTCAATATAATGTTTTTTCAATTCTTTTAAATTTTGAAAAAAAATTTAATTATTCAATAATGCTAACTAATCCACTTTTGTAGCATTAATTTAATGAGCCTATGTAGAGCTGATAGTTACTAATTTTTTATTTAAGGGTTTTATCATAATCCCAAATTGATTTAGGAGTTCATTAAATAATTATATCAAATCCTTAAATGTGAATTAGAATTTGCTTAATTAGGGATTTAAAACCTCGCACACGTTGATCCCATAAGAATACTCCGTGTCCAACTACATTCACTATTAACCAGTGCTTTAAAAGTCAGATCTGAAGTTAAATTAATAAAATAAGAAGTTTAAGATTGAAAAGGTTAAATAAGTACTAAAATTTTATAAAATAAATTAAAGTTAAATAAAATTAAATAATTTAAAATATGATTATATCTTTATCTAAAAATTTAACGTTTAATTAAAAAAATATTATTAAATAAAAATTAATTAATTAATAAAAACATATTAATTTACAAAAATTTAAAATGAATTAAAAATTAGACTATTAAAAATTTTTACTGTTCAAACTAAAATTTTTTAATTTTTTATTAACGGATGTTAACAAAATGTTGAAAGAGCGAAATCAAAAGTTTGGTATAAAAAAACTGAAACAAGACGTGACAATAAATCCTATGGACATTTAAAACTATAGAGTTGGCTTAAATCGCTGTTCTTTCAGTATTTGTTTTGAAAACCAAAGAACCAAATGAATCTACCATTTTCTTCTCACACACTTCTCTGGTCGACACCTTTTGCTAGGCGGCTGCCGGAGGAAACACGCCGCCGCCGCAGCTCTACGTGATGACGTGGCGAATTGAGGGCTAGTGTACGCTGGTTTGGTGAAGGGGACAGGAGAAGAGATATATGTGTGCCACGTTACAAGTTTGTTTTTTTTTAATATAATGAGACAAGTGAGAGAATGGGCTCTACACGAGGTGGCCATGAAAAGTACGACACGGGACACTAGTCAATGCCTGTTTTCGATGCACATTTGCTTCGTTTCCTCGTGCACCTTTCGACACCTCGTTGGTCTGGTCTCTTGGCTTGGCTCTCCTTTCCTGATAACTGCGTTCGATGTCTTAGTAAAACCCAACTGGGTTGGTTTTCTAGTTCACTTTCCTGATTGTTGAACAAACTTGTGTTTGACTTGAATATGAATGAGAACAAGTGAATAAACAAGCCTATCAAAACCAATCCGGTCGTCAATTAAGCTCCGATGTTATTAGTTGGTAAGACGCCAGTGTGCTTTCAGCATCTAGGATTAGATTACCAGTCCGCTATTAGAGCAACCATAAACGTAAATCTGACTATTCCATGGTATCCATCTCCATCTGTATATTCTCGTCGTAAATTCGACCATAAAGGCATTGAATAGTGTTTTAGACTCGAACAGCTTTTCAAGAAAGTGACATTACAATACGACCTTTATTTATGGAGTCCGTGCATTATCACAATTGAGCGAGCACAGAGGTGGCTGCTCATGAGTGTGCGCATGACCAAAGACATGAAAGAGGCACTCAAATTTTTGTCCAAGAAGTACTTACTAGTCTATGGCTGATATCAGCATGGGGAATTGATGGACGCGTGCCAGTCTCATTTCACCCGAGTCATTTTCCAGTTTCTTTTAAGTTAGTGTTCCTAACTCACTATATTTTGATAAGGATCATTTATAGAATTTATAGATTGTTATCTAATTGATTTATACAAATTATATGTTGTTATCTTTTAATATTATTTATTAAAAGTGGTTCTGCCGGATTCTGGCGGAACTGAACGTTGCCGTTTGGATCCATGAATTGACTGCTTTCTGTAGTGACTTCGACGTTGAGATCCCTGCAAAACAAAGAAGGCACGTCGGGGGTAGTGTCCCGATTAGCCCCTTCGACGCTCAAGTCAGTCTTTTGATGAAGGTCAGGCTGCTGAATGCAGAGAAAACTAGGTTATGAGTGCGTACCTCCGTTATGATAGAATAATACCTTATATATGAAGCAACAACTAGGTTTAGGTCTTTACGTGTGCATGGG
>JANIJH010000224.1:68570106-68583240 GCA_024520975.1 Erythroxylum areolatum | reverse complement strand
AGCTAATGCAATCCGCTGGTCAAACCAGCTGATATAATCAGCTATCAGCTAACAGCTGATAGAATCAGCTATCAGCTATCAGCTGATTGCCAAACAGGGCCATAATACTTATACAAGCAACACAATATTATTTTACTATTCTTTATTAAAATTTTAATGAGATATGATATAAAAATTGCTAACAATAAACAAACATAATCTTAAGGGCATAAAACTATAATAATACTTTTTAAAAAAAAATTAGATGGGTGTAATTTATCTTTTATTTTATCTCTCAATCATTCCTATTCCTTTTGGTCCGGTGTGAGTGGTCGTTAGATGAACCAAAAAAGCGTGCGCTCGTCTCAACCCCTTTTCCTGACAAAGACTAAACACAACACAGTGGATGAAATTAACAATGGAAAGCGAAGGAAAAGAGATTAAAGGGATGAAAATATGTTCATTGCATGAAAGAAACATTTCACTACACATACATATCAGACGTCACATTCTTTTCCAGAGGTTAACTGAACCACAATACAAAACCTGACCCTGAACTGTCCTAATCAACGGACACTTTCACCTTTTCTTGCAAAGCTAGGGATATCACTCGACATAAAGGCTAAAAAGGATAAAGGATAAGAAAATACATCAAGATATCTATAGTTTTCTACATTAACATAAGTTTTGGTCGGTGACCTGGGAAATCACCGTCTTCTTTCCGGTGTCCAATGAGGCAAAGCTGGGCTGAAATGATTGGATACCATCCTCGAATCAAGCAGCTCAACGATTGGTGTAAAGTTTACACACCTTGGGACTTTGTACTGATTAATGGATGCCCCTCTTGATATTGCATAGTCCATTAACTCCTCAAATGTGCCGTTTTTAACAACCCTTATCTCTAGTGGACCTATGGAGTTGTCTGCAACTCGTCCTTGCCTATAAACTGAGTTCAGAGATTCTTCCATGGCAAGGCAACACCTGTTCAATACCTGGTCAGTCGGGGAATTGACCGAGTCTTTCACTAATAACTCCCAGTAAATTACGTAGTGACCTGGAATCGTCTTTGTATCAGCAAAACTCGTGTACTCAACAACGCTTGTTTTGAATTCACGTAAGAGTTGGGACGCGTTCTCGACAGCTTTCTGTAACTCTGCCTCGTCAGTCTTGTCCGAGTCGATACTGAGTAATACATTTTTCCTTCTAACAAAATGAAATTGAGGTGCTGAGTTGTGAAACCCAGTGACTCTGAGGATGTCGCCGACTCGGTACCTGTATAAACCTGCATAGGTGGTGATCACTAGCTCGTATTCTTTGCCCACTTCAACATCGGCGAGGTCAACGAGTTTTGGTGGCGAATCACGAGCAGTCCAAGTCTTGGCAGGCTTGTGGGGTAAAAATTCGAAGTATGCCATGTTTGGCATGATTGTATAAGAGACTTCTGATGGTTTGCACATCGGGTTCAAGTTCAACCCAAAATAACACTCTGAGGAAGCATACATGGTGCATGCTAGTGGCAACCCGCCACTATAGTAATCAAGGGTTGGGATGTATTGTGCCATGGCCCCAGTGACGATCACGTCAAGATATTTTGTGCTGGGCCAAATTCTAGTAATGATTCCGTCCCACTTCTCCTTGGAACACTCCATTCTGATGAACTCTGCGAGTTGAGGGTTACGTTTCAGGATCTTGGTCATGCAGATTCTTAGAGAAGGGTCTGTGATTTGGCTGTTTAAAGTTCCCGATTCAATATCATGAGCAAGTTCTCTCCAGTGAACTTGGAGAAACCTGATGGCACGGAGCAAACCTGAGGCGAAAACAGCGCCAAGTCGGAGCACTGCTTCGCGCTCCTGAAGGCCGCAGATCATCTGAGTGTACATACTCTGGAATGAGTCAGCACAAAGAATGGCCTCGTTGGGGCTTGTGTACACATTGTAAGGATCGTAGGGACGAGTTTTGAAGTGGTCGCTCTTGTAGTAGCTGGTGAGAACAGGGCGAGCCAGGAGGCCACTGGGAGTTTTGGTCTCAGATTTCACGAACATGAAGTATAGGCCTTTGCCTTTGTCCAAGCCAGGGACGTAACTGTTGCACAAAAAGCGGGTTTTTTTTTTTTATTAGTTGCATGTGAGTGGAATTGAATGAAGATGGAGACAGGCACACAATTAATTCCAACGCGTCCATCGGGGTTTCTTTAACTTACAGGTTCATCACTGGCATGAGCAGACTATATAATAATTGCCGACGATCCAGCTCTTCTTGGATTGTTGGCATCAGCTTTCTTTCACCAGCAGATGTCCCTGAACTGTAGTTTCCAATTAAACAAAAGTTTTATTAGTGCAATAATTCAAACCTTCTAAGTAAATCCATATACTCTTGACAAAAAACACACCTAGTGAGAAACTCGGAGATGGGGTGAGATGACAAGATGGCAGAGCGGTCGCCATTGGCTATACGTTGGATTTCAGGCTGAAGATCCTCGTAAGTAATCATGGGAAGTTTGGACTTAAAAGTCTGGCGATCGATAGCACCATTAAGTTTGAACCTTTTCAAGTACTCAACCTGAGCGTTTCGGCTCAGGATTTCAGCCAAAACCTTCTCCTGAACGAAGTCAGGATTTCTAGTCATTTCCTCGATGAATTGAAGCGCTTTTGCATCTTTTTCGCATGCTGGAGGACCCAAAGGAGATGAGAAGGCATCGTCAACAGCCATTGCAGACAGAAAAACTAAAAAAGGGTTTATAAATAAGAGAACAAAGGGTTGTGGAGATGTACGTGAGAAAATTTGAAAGAGTTTCTTAGCAATTAAAAGAGAACTTGAAACTGTTTGCTACTTGTGAGAGCAAGGGGTCACGGAGGTGGTGTTTATATAGGAGGAGAGACTAGAGAGTCCTTTGCTTTTGGGCAACGGACGCGTGGTATGCCACGTATGAGCGGGGCCCTCATGAAAGAGGACGTTACAAGGAAGCTGACGAACCGCTGTAGACGTTGAAAGTTAAAATAAACAAATAAAAATGTTGTCTTAATAGGTGTACGGCATAGAGGGGACAATGTGGGCCCACAACAGGTAGACATGGCAAGAAGTGAGGGGGCATGTGGGGTTAGGTGACCGCCATGTCAGCGGAGTCAAAGGGAAATAGAGTGGGAGAAGATGATTAGGTAACTTCATATTTTTTTATCTACTTGATAAAAATATTTTTATTTTTTTGAAATTATACTTCCATTTTATTCGCATTAAATTAATGGAGAATAAGACATAGTATTAGTCTAAAATTTTATAATTTATCCTTATATTTAAATTTATTCTTTAATACATTTATAAATTTACCTCTTTAAACCACTCTTTTTATTAGTTAAAAGTAAAATTTTATATTACTGAATTTCTCCGTATCTCATGTATCAAAAAAAATTTATTGCATTGTTGATTTTTACCTCCCTAAAATGTTGTACAATTAAGAATATAGTATAAATCAACATAATCATTTGAACTAAATCATATATATATATATAAGAGACTCACACAAAATATGTGAGGGGGAGTTACAAGTTGCTCCTTTATAACTATATAATCACGTATTCAAATCACGAAAACAGTTTTTTTATAAAAATTACAAAAAAAAGATTACCTACGTTAATGACTTTTTTGATGATTTTGATTTTGGCTCACAAAAATATATTTTTTGATATTTTATCATATAATTATTAAAATAATTTTTATTTGCTAAAATTCGAGTAATTGATAAAATTACTCTTTTATTATTATAAGGTTACAATTTTAAGTCCATAAAAGTAGTCTCTTTACATAAATATAAAACTAAATCTCTGCAAAACGGATAGCTTTGTCTATTTTTTTTTTTGGTTAAAAATACTTTCAAAACACATGAATTTTTATTTATTATAATATGTCAATTCAACCTTAATTAAAATAATCTTAGACTTCCAATCCTTTCAAAACTGATCAAAACTACCCAACCACGGGACTGCTTCTGGGGTGAGACTGTCGGGCATTGATGGCGATAGGTTGCCGGCGAGCGAACTAACTTTCACTGCTGCAATCTCTTCCACGTGAGACAAACGCCTAAATTCAAACCCCTTGCTCAGTTCTCTGTTCACTGCCTCAAATCAAACAACAACAACACACACTTAAGTTGAGATTGGCAAGAATCTAATTCTGTTTCTAAGACCCAAACTCGTTATCCCTTCTCTGTATTATCAATGCTTTCGTTTGGTCGACGGCAGCTGCCTACATTTACAAATTATTCTCATTATTCCTTCTTTCTGTTCTTTCATCTTCTATTTATCTGGCCACAAATATATGATAACTTTGGAATAAACATGAGATGAGATTGATATGAACACTAGCTCATTAATCATAATCTCTCTAAATTTTGCATTTCAGCTAAATTTTTACTTAAATCATTATACGATGCATTTCTTATAAATAACAAAGATCGACCTTATAAAGAAGGCATAGAGATTAAAAGAAAAGGTGGGTCACATTCACTATTTGACCCTGTAGGTAGGAAAATATGTTAACCTGTCGAAGAGTAGTTGAGAAAACACTTAAAAAATAATTGCTTCGACCCTCGTAGAGTAGTAGCTCAAGCCCTAGCTTAGGACCAATATATTTATATAACTCAACAATAAAAAGGAAGAAGAATTGAAATGTACACCCTGGCTGTTGCCCACTGAAAGTGACTTGCAACTCCAAAAGAAACATGGGGCTCTTTTCATTTGCTCATCATAATGGACCGTCTCGTACAATTTTTTAATGAATGTCACGTCCAAATTGCGACTTAGTCAATGGAGCTAGAACCAAGAATAACCTCAATGTTCCACATATATATATATATATATATAATTCTTGGGATGAAGGTATGCCAGCTGAAGTTTTTATATATAAATAAGATTCCATTAAAGACTTATTACTGCTGCCAGTTAGAGTGGAGAAATGGAACACATGGTCCTCAAGGTCCAATAATCGAACCCTTTTGATAAGGATAAGACCCACAGCAAAGATCAAAGAGAATTTGCCAATGGAATCTTCAAATAGGATCTAAAAGCAACAAAAGTTTGGCATTCATTAATTGCCTATGCCCTATATCTTGAATAGATGCCAAAATCGTAACTCTCAACTGTGGAGATGGAGAAAGCAAGAATGATAATGTTCATGATCTCCCCCAACGCATGACTTGGTATGCGTTATAATTGTATCCACTGCCTAACATTTGCACACCCGTACAATTATTAGCACAACGTTTCTTACAAGGAACAAACTATTGGAATGAGAAAAGTTGACAAAAATCAATGGAGTTCCTTCATATTATTGGAAACATGTTATACAAAATCAGTTAGCTTTCCTCTGATGAGATGATAAGGTTGTTCATTTGTGATATAAAGTTTGAGTCGACTTACAAAATCAATTAGCTTTCCTCTGAGATGATAAGGTTGTTCATTTGTGATATAACGTTTGAGTCGAGTAACATGTGATCAATAAAAAATCTCAATCAATAAGAGAACTGATAAACCGGTGAGTTGTTCAAGAATTGGCTTTCTTAAATCAGCTTACCCTTCAATGATAACGGTATAAGAGCTATTGTTAATAAGCACAACTGCTAGAATAAGGAAATTAAAGACTGTTTGTTAGTAACCTTCTTTATAATATAATAGTCACTAACAAGAATCTAAGTTTTATAAATACCACCGCGAAACCGACTCTGCATTACCTAGTCAATGTCATGTGTTAAACAAAATTTGATGTTTGGTGGTCCTGTTCCTCCATCTCTATATTCCATGATTATACTAATGATCTTCATCATCTCCTGTTTTTATATTCAATTTCTCTTATGTTGGAATGACAGGCCCATAACGAACTCGTAAATCTTAATCTAATATCAACCGCCATATCACAACACGCAATAATGGAACTGTAAAACAAAAAGCCAATGAAACCAATTTCTCGTGGACTATTATTACATCGTCGGTGACAAAAATTGTTAGATCAACTCAGCCACTATGCTAATGCTTCTTGCGGTTTTGGAAGAATATGATACCATCTTTATCTTCTTGAGAAGTTGTATCAGGAAGGAGTCCATTTGGTCCATATCTGACTTTGCATTCATGATCGAGAATTACTCCGACAAGAAAGTGAAACTCGTACCCCCAACTTTTGTCTGCTCTTACATGCATGCGTGGTAGAGGGGACCGCTGATCCAATGACAAGCGTGTAGTAGGTTAGGTTGAATTTTACATCTCCATTACATGGTTTAGGTATAGATTCTGTGTAGCAATTAATACCGTGTTGTGCAATGATCGGACATTTGATTAGACTAGTGTCTTGTACTCCATATTTCCTAAGCTACCTTCTTGTTGTGGCCAGGGATAACTGGAGAATTGTGAGGACATTTTCATGAACAGTTTAAGCGAGTCATTCTAATTAGCAACGGAAAAAAAAATTGTTGCAAATTACTGAGAGAAATTTTATTTCTATCAAAAAATTGTTGAAAAAAAATTCATTTAACGGTAGTAGTAATATTTGCTGATAAATACCAATTTGCATAGGAATTTAGTGACGGTGTTAAATGCCCGTCAGTAAATAAGACGAGAATTGATGACGAAAAAATAAATTTTGGATTTGTTGATAGAACATTTCCGTCAGTAAATTTTCAAGCTATACGTCGTCATCTGCTTCTGTTTGAACGTTTTTAAGTTAAAGAAAATGACGTTTGGTTTAAAACAAAATGACGTGGTCTTCTCTGGCTATTGTCGTTTTTTCGTAGAGTTGTTTCCGTGGATGTAGTTTTGTATATATTTGGGTCTTTGATTTTTTTGCAATTGTGTATTTTTTGATTGGAAAACAATGTTAAGGTAAAAATGTTAGTAATAAAAGGGAGAAGATTTTGATTGTAATATTGAGATGAATTTCTGATGCATATAAGGTCTTTGATGAAATGTCTGCTTTTTGAAAAAAATGTATTTGTGTGACTATTTGATTTTTATTTGTTTTGTTAAATTAGAGAATGAATAATGTCCATCTTTTTATAATAGAAAAGCAAGCTTTAAGTGTAAAATAAAATACGCAAGTAAAATGTATTGAAGACTATTATATAAATTCTTACAAGCTTATCATATGTTGTAAAGATGATTATTGGACTAATGCCAATCCTAAATTGAATATAGTGACATTATATTTGTGAGCTTTGTATTATAATTAATTTGACTTAACTGAGAAACCTATTCCATTATAAGTAGCTTTCTTATCAATTATGTAATTTGTGTTGGATTGATTTATCTTCATTTTTCTTCGTAAGATAATAGTAAATGGAAAGACAATTATAAGGATGTTTGGTGGTGGAAACTTCACTTAAAGACGAATTTTAAAGTATGAAGATGAGGAACTTGAAAATGTTGACAGTATGTGATTGGTTTATGGTAGTTTGAGAAAGGTGTGTGAAATATGTGCTAAATTAGGCTATAAAAATATTATTAGTGCTTGGTATTTGATTTTTAGGAAGGAGTTAGTTAATGGTTTGAAAATGTTAGAGTCCAATTCGAATGCGTTAGTTTTTATTAAATTATAAAAGTTGTATGGTATAGTTGATGTATATTTAAGATCTGTTGATGGATTAGTATCATTTGTACTTATGATAAAATGACATGACAAACAGCATGAAAAAGAGGCTAATGATGTTAATTATGCAAATTTAGATGTAGAACTTGAATCAAATGAAAATACTAAAATGGATGTTAATGACATTAAATAGGATATTGAAAGAAATGCAAAGAAACATAATTTAAATGATTATAACTTAGATTTTAACATTAGTGTTGATGTAGTTCATGAGACCATAAACGTTGATGTAAAAGATCATGAGAGTTTCTTGGTTAGTTATTAATATCCTAATGCTTACAAAATATATGTAACTTTGTGATGACGTAATCAAACCAAGAAATATATTCATGATTTTGTTTCCATAAAATGGTAATTATAGATGGTCTTTAACATTGTAAAACACTTTAAAGAGGCAACTGATGATTATAAAATTGCAACAAGATTTGACTTGAGTTTTAAGAAGAATGAACCTAAAAGGATTAAGTACTCTTGCATCAAAAGATGTCTATTTGAACTATATGATTCATCTGGCATAAAAAGATAGATGCTTCAAGCTCAAAACATAAAAGTTAGATCATATGTAAAATCAATCAACAAGCTAAGTTTGGTTACGCCCAATTATATTATGAGATAATTCAAGAAAAAATTATTGACAATTTGAGCATTAAAATTAAAAAAATAAAAAATCAAAGTCAAAGGAATAACATAATGGAGATAGAAAACTTAATGGTTATATTAGTTAATTAAATCAAATAAATCTAGATTTTACGGTCAAGCTTCAAGTTAAAAGGAAAAACAAAAAGATAAATTGGTGTTAAAAAGGATGCATGTATGTTTTGATGCTATGAAAAAGAGGTTAAAAAATTTTAAGACCTAAAATTAATATAAGTGGTTATTTCTTAAAAACTAAGTACCTAAGACAATATCTAAGTGCCATAGGAATTCATGGCAACCACGATATATATCTCATTGCATAGATAGTTGTTCAGGAAGAAAATATTGATATCAAGTACTATATTTAAGGTAAAAGATTATAGACTCTTTTATGGTTTAACAAAATCTAATCGAATTTGTATATGTTTTTATCTTTTTACTTCATTGAATATGGAACTTTTATTATCCTTTTTATGTTTTCAAAGGCAAATAACTGGATATTATGCACAGATAATTCATTACTGTTGAAATTATGCATTAATCATAAGATCATAAAATTAAATTTAATGTTGGAATTTTTTTTCAATTTTAATTTTCTTTACTGAAGGAAAATAAAAATACATCGATAAAATCTACTATATTTACCGACGGAACACCATAGACCGTCGGTAAAATGTGTAATATTTATTGAATATTACTCTTTATTCCGTCAGTAATATTGATAGCTATCGTCAACTTAACTGTCAGGATTTTCTTGACTGTCCGTATATTGACCGACGGTCAATCATAACGTTCGGAAATCTTATCGACGGAATGACTAATACCGTCGGAAAATATCACGGTGGAAAGGAAAAGTCCGTACGTAAATTTACCAACAGTCACTACAATCCGTCGATAAATTTACCGATGGTCACAAGCATCCGTCGGTATATTTACCGACGATTATATAATATATCCGTCGGTAAATTTACCTACGGTCGTTTTAATGACGTCATTGTCTGTCAGTTTTTCCATCGCTCATTTATATTACCGACATAATCAAAATATTTTCCGTTAGTATTTTCTGTTACTAATCGACATTTTTCTTGATGTGACTCCTTTAGATTATAATTTCTCACGGGTCATTATTCGACTTAATATGTCCGAATAATATCCTAAGTTTTTTTTTTTCAAAATATACCTTGTCTTGTCTCCGAGAGAGAAATAGTTGAGATGGACATCACTTGACACCAACCGATTGTACTTTTTTTTTTTTTGGAGAACCAACCAACTATAATTGCTAGGGCTACCTTAGTGTTGAGTGCTTGTATTTCAAAAAGTTGAATTGCTTGAATATATATATATATATATATATATATATAGACAATTAATCGTTATGGGAAGATGTAAGAAAACATGCAGATCGTGAGGAAAAGTCCTGAAGGAGTTTGGGAATGACACAAAGAGGGCGGAAACATTGAAACAAGGAAAAGATATGTCACCTTCGTGACAGCCAAAAAATCTAACCTACTTTCAGGAAATCTGCACATGGTCATCTCACTTCCATTTTTCTGTCCCAGGTCCCCATTGAGTACATAGCAAGCCTATTATCCCACCACAGATACCGTATCTTAAGAACTGATGCGAGGTTTTCCGTACACTGATCTGCAACTTGAAGTTTACAAGGAACGAACAAGATCTGCCATGGAATGTTCATGTGAAGAATATTTAGGGAGCTTTTTCTGTCATCCCAAATGCTGTTGATACATACAAGAATAGAGTTATACTCGTATTTGCATGTGAACGTATTTTAATATAATTGAAATAGAGAATCATAAGCTTATATGGGTTTACTGAAAAGTGGACAGAACGTGGAGCTAAGTAAAGTGAGTGGAAAGCAAAAACCAGCAATTTGGGCATTTAGCTTGAAGTCAGAAGTCCATTTGAGAAGTGGAGAGGTCTGGTCTACACTCCACGCGATATCTTTTTGGTAATTAGAAAACGTTGGCACGTGAAGGGCAAGAAGAGACAGGTCATAGGTACGGGGATGCTTCCTGCCTAAACTTCCATTTCAGGTCGCCATTTCACGTGGGCATTTATAAAAACGAAAGAGAAAGGTCAAAGGGACTGTTAGCTTAAGTGCACGTGTTTTTGGCTTCTCACTTTCTGGTCAACTCTTGCCTTACTTTGGCATTTGGCAATGAGGCCCTCTTTTGACAGTGCCTAAAATGGCTGCTTTTTGTTTTGCTTTTGCTTTCGGTTTCCGTTTCGGTTTCTTCATTACTTTGAATGGTGTTCAAATTTTGGGTCTGATATAAGTTCAATGTTCTGTTCGGAGACAAGATAACCCAGCTGGGACTCTGGACTTTGCACCTTGACTCCAACTGCGCCACATACTTCTCCCAACATGGCTGCAAGGAAACGCACCAACACATGCAACCTTAGTTTTCTTGTCTATAATTAGTTTGTTTCTTGATCTTGACAACATAATATTGGCTTTAGAAACTTTAAAATAAAATTTTCTGTTAAATATTTATCTATATTTTTTATTATAAATTAGAGATAGCTATTGTAATTACCAAGCTCTTGAACAACTGATTCCATTGATGGTCTTTCAATAGGAGTCTCGTGAGTGCAAAACCAACAATTCTTGTAAGCTTGATAGCTTCTTACTCGAAGAATCAATCATGGATATTAGGGTCATTATAATCTTGGGATCTATATGCCTATGCTCCAAGACAAACCAAGTTAGAGACTTCTCGTTTTCCACAGAGAACCAGGAAATCAATCAGCCAAGGGCATTTACATCACTCGTGTATGTGAATCAATAGGTGATTGCATACTTAGGTGCTAGGTAGTCCATTGCAGTGATGGCTTTAACTGTTGAAAACACAATGTAATTGGTAAAAAGAATTTGCACTGGTTAATCAACATGAGTAAGGGGTGCAACCAAGTTGGTGGAGCAAAGGGAGTTGGGTGGGTGAAAAAATTGTTATCAGGGAGCAAGTGACTAGGAATTTTGATATTTTTGCCTTTAAATTTTTAATTTTAGATTATCAAAATTTTACAAGTAGCAATTATTGTCATCAACATCGTAAGGAAGTTGGTTGACATGGCTAACCATATCAATATTGTTAACGAGGAGTCTAATAGCAAGCTAATTGAAAGTTTGAATATTTTAGCTAATGTCACTTTTTAAAGTTCAAGAGCGAGTATTGCAACACTGACTAAAGTTTTTTATAATTGACCTTATTAGTTAATAAGGAAAAGTTGACCCTAACTTTTAAATCAAAATATGAAAATATAAACTAAATTTGGATGATTTCGAGTGTTCAAAATAAATTCTAATATTTAAAAAATGTTCAAGTTGAATCCTTCATAAATGGAAAAGTATTAAATTTTTTCAGATTGATCTCAAATAAACTGAACACAGACAAACCTAAATGAAGTTTCATCTAAAACTAATTGGTGATAGGAGGAGTAACTCACTAAACTTAAATACCTGTGAAAGATCACAATACGTAGCGAAAACAAAAAAATTGCAATTACATATTTATCTATCGTCTTTCAGAATCATAATCATAGTAAAAATAGGTAGAATAAATATCTGGAATGTGACGGTTAATCGATACAAACTTCGAAAATACAAAGTCTCTATATATTCAACACCAAGAAATACGTTCCGCTTTTAACACTTGATATAGCTATAGATAAATTTTGAAGAACCCTTTCTTAAAAAATTGAGAAAACAATTTTCTCAAAACTCTTCTCTTGTTTATTTTTCCGGTACAAAAATCAAAGAGTATATATAAGTCAGTCTTCTCTTTGATTTTATTCACGTATACAATAACAAAAACAAAATGAATGTTTTCTCTTCACTGTTTCTCAAACACACACTTCTCTGCGTAAGTGTTTTTCTTTTTGAAAAGTAAAAATAACTGTTCTCTCTTCCACGTCAAAACCGAACAATGTACATCTCTCTTTTTGTAACATTGTTATTTTAACGATATTTTGAAACATAAAAAATCAACCAAAAAACATCAGTTCATTTTTCAATTTAAGTCCTTTATGCATGCAACGTTTACATCCCAAATGACATACCTCTTTGTTGTATTGTTACAACGTTTCTTTCTTCTTTTGTTTTTAAATATTTAATTAATAATTATTATTATTTATAAAATGAAATAAAATAAAACTATTTTATTATTATTTCTAAAATGAAATAAAATAAAACCATTTTATTTTATTAATTTATTTTGTACAAGAGAATTTTCAATATTAATTATATTTTTTGTGCTAGCAAAAAATATAATAATATGCCATATAGATTATTTAATAAATTTTCTCATAATAAATTAAATAATCATAAACAGAAAATATTACACTTGTAAGTATGTGACCACATAAGTTCATCACTAAGCTAGTAGTAATTAATCTAATTAATTAATAATCAAGATTGGCGTCTAACAACACTCCTCAACAACCGGATAGTATGAAATAACAACTTTACAAAGACAGAACTTTTAGTTTAAGGATAATGTATTATTACCTTTCATCATTACAACTCCGGATTATCCTAAGATATAGTTTAACTGTTAAACCTTATTAAATAACCAACTATGTTATATGTCGATCATTAATGATTGATGAATAACTTAGAAAACTCCTTTTTCTCACTCATTCAATCGCTCTGTCCAAGGTCTTGAAACAACCATTAAGATCAATGACAACATAGAGTTCAAACTCATTACCTAGAGTCGATAGATCCCATCTTGACTCACCATTAATCAGATAGGTACTTAATTACATCAATGATCATTCAACTAGAATTTTTACACACTAGGTGTCCAACATCAAAACATAATAAGTGGCCTATTGATTACTATGATGATCTCAAGTCAAACGAAAAATATA
>JANIJH010000224.1:68547841-68559465 GCA_024520975.1 Erythroxylum areolatum | reverse complement strand
TAATAACAATAATAATAATAATAAAACAAAACATAAATAATGGTTGGGTGAAGGAGGAGACAGGGACAAGCGTCCCTATCCTTCATTTTTGGGAGAGACAAAAAAGCTTGTCTCTGTCTACCGGAGACGGTGGACAGAAATTCGGAGACAGCAACCAAACGTGTTAGGGAGACGGGATTTTTCTGTTTCGTCTACTGTCCCCACTAATGGGGACAGCAACCAAACACAGGGTAAGGACCCTAGTGGGACCATAATCGTGTGCGTAGGGTAACTTTATTTTTATGGTAATAAATGAATCTGCATGTTAAAGAATGTGTGGACTTAGTTATTTGGTGTTGAAAAATCAAATGTTTACTTACATGCATTAATTAAGGTTTAACAAGTTAAGCTTTTTAAAGGAACAAAGTTGGAAAGAAACAAAAGTTTAAAGAAAGTTTTCATAGGACCACCATCAAAAGTTTTGGTTTTATGTTTGCATTACTTGTTTACTACAATTTACATGAATTCTGGAAAACAACAAGTGAAAGAAAAGTCAATGTTTCGTGGGGCCTACTATAAGAAAGATTTTTGGTTTTATGGTTGTAAAACAGAATGATTATGGTGTTAAAATGTATAGACACCATGACTTCATATGAAAAATCAAAGGGTAAATTTGTGTTAAAGTATGGAATCAGTTAAGTTTTAGTCCTCTAGCATTAAATGAATATGCATGCAACGAATTACATTTTTTGGTCCTAGTAACAAACAAATATACATGTTAGAGTATGAGTTTCCCAACATTATAGTTAAATTCTAAAATTTATTTATATTTAATTAAATCTTTATTGTATAGAAAGGTTGTTAGTCACTAAAGTGACCTTGCTTGAAAAATATTTAGACATTTAATTACGCACTCTTGCAATTGTTTATGTTATATGATGCTAATAAATGACATAAAAGATGAACTAAGCAATTGAGATTATTAATTATAATGCTAGGAGATCACTCAAAGGTAGATCATTGCTTATAATTAATAACATTAAAGAGACTTAACGACACATTTGGTGAATATGTTTGCATATCCAAAAATAACATGCACGCACTTTTGAAGCTTGGGAAAAATCTAATAGGTTAAGTCTAAACTTGATGTGATTGGCAATAACTGAAAATGTTAAGCCATCAATGTCTCATACGAACAATGCAAAAGAATTCATTATGAAAATCAAAGAGTACTCACAATTAAATGTAAGTGACAAGTCTATTGTAGGGAGCTTGATGAGCGAATTGACGACTAAGAAGTTTGATTGGTCATAACCTATCTATAATCATGTGATAGGCATGTCAAATATGGCAGTAAAGCTAAAATCAATGGCATAGATGTAAATGAATCCTTCCTAGTACAATTCATCAACTCACTTCCTCCTGAATTTGATCAGTTACAACTGAATTACAACACTCTGAAGGAAAAATGAAACTTTTAATAAATCAAGGCCATGTTAGTGCAAGATGAAGGGGGATTAAAGAAAATTAAGGAACACTATGTTCATCTTACAGTACACAAAGAAGCTAGCTGTAAAAAGGGAAAGCCAAGAAAGAAGATCAACAAAAGGCACAAAGCCAAATTCATAAAAAGTAGCATTGTTTCTTCTGCAAGAAAGCTAGTGACCCCAAGAAAGATTGCCCTAAGAGAAAGGCTTGATTCGAAAAGAAAGGTAAGTACTATGTTTTAGTATGTTTTGAATCAAATTTTATTGAGGTGCTTAATAATACCTAGTAGCTAGATTTAGGTGCAGCTACTCATGTGTCAAATATTATGTAGGGATTCCTTTCAATCCAAACCATAAACGGAACTAAAAATTTCCTATCTATGGGTAACAGAATAAAGGCACTAATAGAAGGAATTGGGACGTACAAATTGATCTTAGACACTAGTTATAGTCTAGATCTCGAAAAGTGTCTTCATGTTTCTAATTGTGATAGAAATTTAGTTTCTATTAGTAAGTTTGATAAGATGGGTTTTAATTTCAATGTTGGAAACAATGTTTTTTCTTTGTATAAATGACAATACTATTATGGTTCTAGTACATTAATGGATGGTTTATATTGTTTCAACCTTGATGTTAATTATTCTAAATCCTTTTTGCATGTTGAGCATAATATTGGTAATAAATGTAATGCACATAATGAACACTTTGCTTATTTATGGAAGGTTAGGTCATATATCTAGAGAAAGGGTGATGAGGTCAGTGAAAAGTAAACTCTTATCTCAACTAGATTTTACTGACTAGGGTCTATGTGTGGATTACATTGAAGGCAAACAAACTAAACACATATCTAAGAGTTCAACCATAAGAAGTACCGAGTTACTTGAATTATTACACATTGATACATGTGGTCTATTTCATATTCCATCTTGGGTCGGCAAAAAGTATTTCACCACCTTTATTAATGACTATTCACGTCATTGTTATCTCTATTTACTGCATGAAAAGTCTCAATTAGTGGACATTCTCGAGGTGTTCATTAATGAGGTAGAAAGGCAATTAGATAGAAAATTGAAAGTCATAAGTTTTGATAATGGTGGTGAATATTATGGTAAATATATGAGAATGGACAATGTCCAGGTCTATTTGCAAAATTTCTTTAAAGTCGGGGCATTTGCACACAGTATATAATGCCCGATACACTACAACAAAATGATATAGCTAAAAGGTGAAATCATATTCTTATGGATATGGTTAGGAGTATGTTAAGTTACACCAATGTACCTTTATTTTTATGGATGTATGCATTAAATACAACAACATATCTAGTTAATAGGGTTCCTAGTAAAGCAATTCTTGTTGACACCTTATGAATTGTGGAAACGTAAGAAACCTAACTTGAGGCACTTGCATGTTTGGAGTTGCCCAACAGAAATAAGGATTTATAATCCTTATGAAAGGAAGCTTGATACAAGAACCATTAGTGGTTACTTCATCGGTTATCTAGAAAAGTCTAAAGGGTATATATTTTATTGTCCTAACTATGGTACAAGAATAGTTGAATCTAGTAATACTAGGTTCATCGAAAATGGGAGAATTTGTGGGAGTGGGGAGCTACGAAAGGTGGATATTCAAGAGATTTAAGTGAAAAATCCTTCACATAGTGTCTCTTCTCAAGTTGTTATTCCTCTTATTGTATCATAATCACGCAACATATCGTAATAACAAGTTAATATTCCAAACCCACAAGAAGAGAATATTAATAATGAACCAGTAAATAATATGTAAGTCATAAATGATAAAGTGATACCACAAGAAATAGTATTGCGAAGATCTATAAGGGAGAAAGGACCAATTATATCAGATGACTATGTGGTGTATTTACTTAAGCACAAGTGTGATTTGAGCATTGATAAGGATCTAGTCTCATTTAAAGAAGTCGTAAAATGTAACGATTCTAAAAAGTGGCTCAATGTTGTGAAAGAAGAGTTAAAATCAACGGATGATAATTCAAGTTAGGGAACTAGTTGAGTTACCCAAAGGCTCAAAGCAAGTGAGCTGTAAATGGGTCTTTAAAACCAAAAGGGACTCCAAAACTAACATTGAAAGGTACAAAGTCAGACTTGTAGCTAAATGGTATACTTAAAAGGATGACATTGACTTTAAAGATACCTTCTCTCCAGTTTCAAAGGACTCTTTAAGAATTGTTATGACATTAATAGCGCATTATGATTTAGAACTTTAATAAATGGATGTAAATACCGCTTTTCTAAATGGTGACCTAGAAGAAAAAGTTTATATAGATCAACCGGAAGGTTTTGTGAATGCACAAAAGAAAAATATGGTGTGTAAATTAAAGAAGTCAATATATGGTTTGAAACAAGCTTCCCAACAGTGATATCTTAATTTCAATTAAATCATTATCTCTTATGGTTTTGTAGAGAATGCCGTTGATAGGTGTATATATATGAAAGTAAGTGGGAGTAAGTTCATTATTTTGGTACTGTATTTTGATGATATTCTTTTGGCTGCTAATGATTTGGGCTTGTTACATGATGTAAAGAAATTTCTCTCTAATAACTTTGAAATGACAGATATGGGTGAAAAATCCTATGTGATTTGAATAGAAATATTCCGTGATAGGATATAAGGATTGTTAGGATTGTCTCATAAAGGATATACCACTAAACCACTAGAGAGATTTAAGATGAAAAATGCTCAGCAGGGGTAGTTCTAATTTAAATGGGGGATAAATTTAGTGAAATGCAATGTCCCAAGAATTATTTAGAACGAAAGGAAATGAAATATATTCTGATATATATTCAAACTAATACTCGATCAGATATCAGTTTTGTTATTGAAATGTTAGCCGATATCAAAGTAATTATGGATTGGACCAATAGAAAGCTGCAAAGAAAGTTATTAGGTATTTACAAGGCACCAAAGACTACATGCTCACGTACAGGAAATCAGATCACTTAGAAGTGATTGGTTATTCAGATTCAGATTATGTTAGTTTTGCAGAGTCAAGGAAATCTACCTTCGATTATCTATTTTAACTAGCAAGAGGGGCAATTTCTTGGAAGAGTAGAAAATAGTCTGTCATTGCTATTTCCACTATGAAGGCTAAATTTGTGGCATGCTTTGAGGCCATTATTCAAGCATTGTGGTTGCGAAATTTTATCTTAGGACTAGATATTGTCAACAGTATAGCTAGACTACTAAGAATTTATTGTGATAATTTTGTAGTTTTCTTCTTCTCTAAAATGACAATTATTCTAAGGGTACTAAACAAAAGGATTTAAAATACTTGTTAGTCAAAGAATAAGTACAAAAATATAAAGTGTTAATTGAGCATGTTAGAATTGATTTAATGATAGCGAATTTGTTAACTAAAGGATTAGTGTCTAAAACATTCGCTAGCCATGTTGAAAGGATGGACATTATAGATAAGTCCTTATTAGCATGAGATCATATTATGTATATACATATATTTAGATATTTGCTATTATTGGTTTAACACTTATGAATTCATATGTTTTTGCATATTTGTTAGTTGTCACATTATATTGTATAGACGTATTGTTTTATTGTGATGACAAATTATATTTTGAGAAAATATTGAAGTTGAGAATTACAGTGTTTCTCGATTACAGTTAATTTGAGATAAGTTGGTTGTGTGATACTTAGAAGAAATCATATCATTAGATGACTTGTGACTGTCATGATCTCTTCATTTCAATTAATTCAAGTTTGATGGCTTGATAGATTCAATATATGATGCACACTTGTGTTGTTGGATCATCAAGTCGTAACACAGTCCAAGTAGGATATTGTTAAATTAATTTAATAATCATAAAGTATAGCTCAATTAATTCAAGTTTGATAGCTTGATAGATTTGATATATGATGCACGCTTATGTTGTTGGATCATCAAATCGTAACACAGTCCAAATAGGATATTGTTAGATTAATTTAATAATCATAAAGTATAGCTCAATTAATTCAAGTTTGATGGCTTGATAGAATCGATTTATGATGCACGCTTGTGTTGTTGGATCATTAAGTTGTAACACAATCCAAGTAGGATATTGTTAGATTAATTTAATAATCATAAAGTATAGTTTATATTACTTTATTTGATTCTAATACGAAGTGGACGTAAAATAATAGTTGTTAGGCTTGTAAAGAAAATTAGAATCATTAGGATTAATTAATAAAACCCTTCCCTCTCCCTTTAGTCAAGAAACGTTAACAGATATCAAACAAAAATAAGTTATTGCTCTATTGAAAAGAACGAAGAAAGGGAAGAAGGCGAAAGTGGATAAAGCTTTTGCGTAGAGAAGTATCTGCGTTCAAAAAGGAATTATACATATTGAGCATGGATCATGGTTAGTATTTCTTTCTTTTGTTTATAACATGAATCTCAGGGTTTGAAAATGTTGAATCAATTATATCATAGATGATCTTAGGTGAATTCTAGGCTTAAAATATTACTTAGAATGTTAAAGATTAAATTTTACATGTAAATATTGCTTAGAATGTTAAATATTAAAATTTACAATAGAGACTTAAATTCAAGAAATCAAAACACCAAGAAGAGGGAGGAGGGATATATCGGTATGAATGGTTAAAACATCGAGAAAAAGGGCGATGAAGAGGGATGCACCAATTAAAACAACAATGAAGAGGGAGACAGTTAGGAAAAGTGAGAATTATTTTAAGGTTAGCATTGTATATGGATAAAGTTGAAAATTTGATTAAATTGAAAATATGATTAATTACATTATGTTAGTATAATTAGTGTTATTTAAGGTTAATAAAAATTAGTAAGCTTTGTTAAACATAATTTAAGATTTGGACTTTCAAAATTAAGATTGCTTCACAAAGTCTTCTGGTTCTAATGTTACGAATATCATATTAGATTTAGTACTAAATTTGGTTATAGTACAATATAGTATCTATTTTAATACGGTATAATATTATGATTTCTTAATATAAGCTGTTTCAAATAATTTCTAAATTTTATAAAATTGCAAAACAAACTCTCAATATATTATGTCATACAGTTTTTAATTTACTTCAATCTTATCTTAAGAAATCATAATAATATAAATTTGGTATAAAACATATTCTTTTATTTTTATTAATATTATTTCACATATTTTTCATAAATTAAACCGATCAAAATTACCTTTTTAGCCTTATCATATTCGCTATTTAGATCTAAAATCGGTCCAATAAGACGAGTGATCGGAGTATGAAATGGGGCCTCTTGCTGATTAACACATTTACGGTACCGTTTAGGTACAAACAGAACCTGGGCCGAGGTGTAACTTGATTTGATTTTTTGTCTGGTGTGCGAAACAACTATTGGTGGCTGGGAGAGTCTGAGGAGGAAAGAATCGGGAACGCGAGAGAGAGAGAGGTGACATGGCGCTCTTCTCCTCTTCTCATCTTCTTCGTCCTCCTCCTCTGCTCTGCTCCGCCTCACACAAGTCCAATCCATCTCCTTCGAGTTCTTTCTCTTTTTCTTTTCCTTTTCGCCCCACTTCCTCTACCAAACCACGCCCTACTCTTGTCGTTGCTTCTTCCCTCGATTTCAATTCTAATTACTCCTTTCGCCCCTCTTCCAAGGTTTGTTTTTAGTTTTAAATTTCCTTGATTTAAGTTGTGCTACTGATTTTAATTTTCTAATTCATTGTTTGTGGTTGGTTAGCGATTTTCAGCGTATAGTTGTTTTCTTCTTTGACTGGTCAGTTATGCCTCAAAATCTGCGATATTTAATTGAATTAGGAGGAGGCCGTTCTAATTCTTTAGTGTATATGCTTTGTTACGACGCCTGAGGACCGCGGTTTGAGTTAACTAGGAATTTTGCAGTTAGACATCAAAATATAAAAGAAGGGATTTTTTCTTATTGAAGAAAAAAGCACAAGAGTGATTTTTGTTAACTGATGAATACAACTTATGATTAGAAATCGTGCTGCCATTAAAGAATTTTATGCTGTTCAATGTTATTGCAATGTTATCGATTGTACCTATGCAACTTTGTATTGAGTACTGTAAACAACTCATTAATTTGGCTTTGACTCTGTTATGATTTGCTCGATGTTCTCTTTGGTGTACTAGGTTTTCGTTTGGAATGTCCTATATTTGACTTTGTCTGTTCATCAATTGGAACGTACATGCTAATCTCGACTTCCATCGTAGATGTTGGTGTTAATATTTCTTAGGAATATTAATAGTGCATGCACAGTGAGATGAGTAGTTATATTTGACTGTTGTTCTTTCGAACTCATATGTTATCACTCATTTTGAGCATTTGTCTTCAGAAAACAGTGCTTTCTGATTTGATACAAGAGATTGAGCCATTGGACGTGAGCGTCATTCAGAAAGATGTTCCACCTACTACCTTAGATGCTATGAAGAGGACCATCTCAGGCATGTTGGGTTTACTACCATCCGATCGCTTTCAAGTTTCTATTGAGGCTCTGTGGGAACCACTTTCCAAGCTGTTAGTTTCATCAATGATGACTGGGTACGTTCAGTCTTGCTATAATTTCTATATGTCTTCTTATTCTCTTGAGTGTTGACTCTCTTCTCATTTGACTCGTCATCTTTATTACCTTGTTGACTTTAGTCTTGAATCTTGTCATTTGTGGATGAAAAACATATTATTTGGAAACATTGATACTCTGAATTTTGATGTTATATGAAGCAGCTAAAATTTTCATCAGGTTGCCTTCACAGTTGAAGAATTGATTAATTTGAGATGTATGTGAATCTGATTTTATTGGATTTTAGGTACACACTGCGGAATGCTGAGTATAGACTTTGCCTTGAAAGAAACCTCGATATAAATGAAGGAAATGTTGAAAAGCAAGAAGCTGATCCTAAATCTGAATTGCCAGGGATGTGTGGCAGTGCAAAAACAGTTCCGGGTTGTGGAAAAGCTGCCAACTTTGAAAGGATAACTGATGAACCTTGTGATTATATTGGTATTCAAGGCCTTGGAGATATATCTGCTGAAGCTAAACAGTACATTCTTCATTTGCAGTCTCGTTTATCTTCTGTAAAAAAGGTATTTGTAATTCAAGAAATGAATTATATTGATTCATTTTTCAATTATCATGGTTGATGATTAGAATGCCTGTGTACCACTGCAAATATTACCCAAGTGTGAATTGTATGTGCTTCTTGATGGGTTTTAACTTTGATCTGTCTGAGGAACCAAAAATGTTGAAGGATAGACAGAACGGACAATTCTTTATTTGAACCACAAGTTTGAGGGAGAACCCCAACATGATAAGCCTTTAATCTCTTATGGAGGATCCCTACCATTAGCAAAATAATTAAACTTTCTTTGGATACAAAGTTCATTATTTTGATTTATCTAAATAATTTTATTCGTAACTTGTCAGAATAGGGGATAAAATTTCTGTTGTTTCATGATTGATTGAGGTTCTGTGATGAGGTTAACATGGTGCCATATACTAGTAGCTACTGCCTATGTATCAGTGGTACACCTCTTTTGATATTAAACTCCTGATAAAATCTCTGCAGTTACCTCTCTTTGTGTTTCCTTTTGATTTTAGGTCATGACTCTATGTTTTGCCTTTGACCTCGTTTGGACTTCTTTGTTGTATCTTATCCTCAAGCTCCTTATCTGTCCTTTTTCTTTTGTTGTTATGTTTGCTGAAGGAACTTCATGAGGTGAAAAGGAAAAGTGCGGCACTTCAAATGCAACAGTTTGTTGGCGAAGAAAAGAATGATCTGCTGGACTACTTAAGATCTCTACAACCAGAAAAGGTTCTCCTTAGATAAATCATCGAATGTTCAATTTGCTGCAAATCTTGACGATTTGGTTCCTGTTTCATACTAACTGAATGTCTACTTTACATCAATGCTTCATCATTACTGGATTTTTTTGTTTCATGGTATCCCTGCTATTTCATGTTAACTGTGTTAGCAAAACCTTTGCCATGAATCAGCATTTGAAAATGGAGATGTCCTCTGCTGTTTTTTCTTCTTAGTGCAAATGGTCGGTGTGTGTGTGTTAATCAATCCTGAAGGAAAGGTCTTTATTTATTGATACCAGTTTGTGTGGCGTGGGTCTAGACTCTTAAAGTGTAATTTATTGTTTCTTAATTAATCACAATGCTTTTTGGTTTCCTGCATTCCGGCTTTGTTCCTTTTTTGTTTGTATTTCTATATTCATGGGCGAGATATGGTGTCTTCTTTAAATCTTGCAATCCGTAGATAATATGTTCTGGCACTTTTATTGTGTTTCTCAAGTTTTTCTTTGAGGCATTAGTATTATATGCATTGCCCTAGTTTCCCCCTTGGACGGTAACTATAAAGAATGTTATTTACACAATGGAGTCCAAATTCTCAATTTATGTGCTAGTTAATGCTTTTCTATATGTATAGGTCGCAGAGTTATCAGAACCTACATTACCAGAAGTGAAAGAATCAATCCACGCTGTTGTCCATGGTCTTCTTGCAACCCTCTCTCCAAGGATGCATTCCAAGGCTCCTCCTCAGTTTGACGATAATGCATCAACTACACCACTAAGTGTTGAGTATGAAGATTGTGCTGAACTTCTCGAGAACACTTCACTTCATTTCCAGCCGCTCATTTCATTAACTAGGGACTATCTGGCACGCCTACTTTTCTGGTGAAGCTCCTTTCAACTTCATTGCTCCCCTTTTTCTTCTCATGCCCTTTTGCCCTATGAAGTCATTTATTTTGTGAAGATTTAGTTAGGTCTTCTCCATCTTTGGAAAATTTAAAGGGAATATACTATAAATGTTTGACTTAAGAATGATATGGAGCATATAATCAGGCAACTATAGGAAAGGAAGTTCAGTGCAGATAGAACTTAGGCAACTAGTATGCTTCAAACTCTTGTGTATTCTGTTTCCATCATATGTTTTTTCTTACCCTCCTTTTCTTTCTTAAGGTGTATGCTTCTGGGACACCATCTCCGAGGCTTGGAGTACAGAATGGAGCTGATGGAGCTTCTATCCTTGACAAAAGATGTGGGAAACGACGATGCCTATGGAAATGGACAAGTTTGCTGAAGGCGTTTCACTTAAGATGCTTCAATATGTATATAGACTAGGTGGTGGTTGTACATTCAACATGAACAGGCTAGAAGAGAGATGCCAGATCAGTCCATTTCTACTCTTTCAGATGAATAGTTTATTGCTTTGTAAAAGAATACGTTCTATTTTATTTGTCAGAATTCAGAGGTTAACAAGAAGAGAATACACTCTTTATGTTTCTATATACCAGTTAAATTGTTCGCAAGCTAAGCCCTTACAGATGCCATTCAGAGGACCAGAGCCATATTTATGTCATAGACGTTGTTGGGATGTGATAAGAATCCACCCTCTCCCCAGCCCATATTAACTAAGCTCATCAATACTTATACTCGTAGAAACAAACTAGGAAGGAGGGGAGTGACTGTAATGTAGGCAAGTTTGTTAGAATTTTGTTACGGAGATAGAACGAGGAAGGGGAATATAGAGCGGCCTAGTGAGAATAGAGAAAATAAGGATTTTACTATCATCATTGTAGGGAAAGTTGGCCTGGATTGTCCAGGGGAGGAAGCTTGCTCCAGTTGTTATTTTCTACATTATTATCAATATACTAACAGCTATACAATCTCTATCTAGTTACCTAACAATTAGTGCTTTCATTGAGAGATCTAGAGGGTAGAGATTGTATGCAAACAAGTATGGAGACTAGAATGTCTGTTGTGGAAGCGTCTCTCAGGACACAAGAATCATCGTTGTTGGCCCAAGAAGCAATGGTGAAGTCGCATGATGCCACGCTGAAGGATCTTAGGATGCAGCTGAGCACGTTGATGGCTAGTGTCGAGACCTTAGCAAAGTCCTAAGGCCAACTACAGACAGAAATGAGAGAAGGGTTTCAAACTCTTAAAGTTAGAAATCCAGAAAAGCAGAGTATGGGAGATGGAGGAGAAGGTACCCCGATATTGACCCATCTCGCATCTTCTTTTTCGGGTGGAGAAAAACCAGTCCACCAGTCAGAGTCCTACTGACAGGAGAGCCGCACTCTTCCTGCGGCTACAGAACAAGCATTGGAGGAATACAGAAACGCGACACGGAGAGTCGATCTTCCTTCATTCCACG
>JANIJH010000224.1:68524592-68544105 GCA_024520975.1 Erythroxylum areolatum | reverse complement strand
TTCCGATAAATTGTTAATGCATGCTTCTGATATATCATGATTGTGTATAATTAGTTATCAGTTTATGCATAGATTAGTTATCACTCACTAAGCTATATGGTTAGCACGGTGGATTTGCCTTGTGTAGGTTCAGAGAGAAGGACATAAAGATTAGGACGAGTTAACCGCAATGGCCAATGGAGTCTAAGTCTTGTTTTGTTAAAAATGTTTTTTTTGGAGTTTATTTTTGGCTTGTCTTTGATGTATATGACTTTGGATTTATTTGAAGGTTGTAATAACCTTAATTCAGGCTGGTTCCAATTTGGAACAAGTTGTATTAAGTTTAGTGTATTATGATGTATGTTTTCTCTGAATTGTTTCTGCTTTGAGCTATTGAGAATGTATGATGAAAGTTTCGTATGTTTTAGTTTTGTCTCGATTTTGTATGCATGTATGTTATATTGTCTGCGTGGCATGCCGTATCCTCCCAGGGGGTATTAGGGCGTCATAATGAAGATGATACAAATATGGAGGTTGAAGTGGATGAAGATGATGAAGAGGATTTAGAGCAAGGAGATGAAGGTAATGGTCTAGATAAAGATGATGGAGATGATAATCAATACGAAGCTAATGCAGGTGATGCAGATGATGAAGATGAGGTAGTTTTATCTGAATATTATGATAGTGATGAATATGGAGAACTTATTAGTGATGTAGATGATATGGTAGATGATGCTACTAAGAGGAAAAGGACCCTGCTTATGATGAAATGCAACTGAGTCTTACATTGAAATAGGTATGATTTTTCTTAATCATTTGCAGTTTATGCGCGTAGTGAGTTTGTTGTCCATCAAAATAAAAAAGGCTGTCATGTTTACTAAAAAATAAAGCCTAAATTTGTCCAAGGTAAATGTAGGATAGAGAACTATCCTTGGTGTATATATGGAGCATTTGATAGGAAGTTACAACCATTTCAAGTTAGGAAATCCAGGAACAATCATGACTGTAATAGGATATATACAAATCCTAGGATGAACACCAGCATCTTATCTGACTTATTGAAGGATAAGCTTAAAAAGGAGCCATTTTTAATAATGATGATATCAAATTTTTACATTAAAGATTGTTTGAAGTGTCCATGAGTATGGTGAGAAGAATAAAGAAAAAAAAGACAATGTTGTGATTACATTGAAGAGGAGTTTGGGAAGGTTTGGTCTTATGCTGAAGTGATTAGGCAGACCAACCCAGGAAGCACTGTGTCTCAACCAATTCTAACATCTCTACCTATATTTGAAAGAATGTACATATGTTTAGAAGCTATTAAACATGTGTTTAGGCATAGATGCAGGCATTATCTTAGCCTAGATGGATGTTGGTTGAAAACCAAAACCAAAGGTGAACTTTTATGTGCTATGGGAAAAGATGTAAACAATCAAATGTTTCCTGTTACTTGGGCTATGGCTGAAGTTAAGTCTATTTGATCGAAAAATTAAACATACACGATTTGGCTAAAATGGAAGATTTCAAAACTTTTTTTTAGAAATTAAATTTCAACGGAAGCAAGATAACTAAATCAACATGGTATAGGGAAAATAATTTAATTAAAAACAAGATGGAAATTATACCAACTTCTTTACTATAGCTTTAACTCCTTGCTATGCTATCCTATCCTCGGCAATGTATCCTCTCCAAGGTAATGTATCCTCTTCTCGTTTTTATATCATTGACCAATCTGATCTATCACTTGATCTCCTTGGACAACTTGGTTAACAAGATCCTTTGGTGGGAAAGGAGAAGAAAACTTGAAGAGATTTTGCCTTAGAAGAAAGAAGCCAAAGATGAGGCACCTCTCATGCAATTTTTTGCTAAATCATGCAAGATAGGAGAGAGAGAGACAAAAATTCAACAACCCTTTCTATTCTTTTCTCAATTTTGGTTAAGCCTTAAAGAAAGAAGTGAAGTGCATCCAATGCATCACTTCATTCTTTAATTAATCATAAAGAAGCCAATAAATGAGACTTTTCTCATTTGTTTTAAGATGGCTATATGAAAAGACCAATAACCTAAATGATACATCTCATTTTCAGTTTTTATTTAGTGATGAAGGAAGATGGTCCATCAAATGAATCTCCTTTTTTAATCCAATGAATGCCAAAAGTTTACATGTTATCATTAAAAGACAACCATTAAACCATTTAATGATAACATCATTACTCCATTTAATGATGATAAAACATGTTAAAAACCATCTTAAATATAGCAAAGCAATGGTAAATGTGCAGCTGCACCACATTTACCCCATTAAAACTGAAAATCCACCTCCTTTTAATCTTTAACAACTTTTTTTAATTTAATTAATCAAATTAAACCAAAGTCCAGCCTATTTCTAAATGTTCATATGAGCTTCTAATTAACAATTAATTAAAGTAAGCCCTATATTCAATCATAGGCTTTAAAACCTTTATTTATATTTCTTACTTTGCTTGATAACCTTCCTAGAAACCAAATGGGGAATCTAATTGGACTTATATAATTTAAGCTCCAATAAGCCCGTAATTAATTTAATCTCATTAGAATTAATTCCAACTTATTAACTAAATGTGATTCCACTAAAGACAATTAGTTGAACTTTTGAATTACTAAATATTCTGAGAACATATGTTTCAAATAAGATGTCCTTTTGCAAACTCTGATACGAACCTTATTATAGCTATCCGCACAATTAAGGGTAAAATTACCACTTTGCCCTTATGTTGGTTTTTCCTTCTAGATCTCTCATTTTACTTTATATGGTGATTAACACAAAAGATCTCATCTTGGTGTTAAAACTTGATAGGTAGCTAGTCCATTAAACTATTGGCGCCAGTTTAATTACCAATATTCGTAAAACATCTAGAAGTGATGATATCGCTATAAGCTCTTTATTTGAGTGAATATTCCTTGATACATGTTTTAAATAATTCCAATATACAGACATTAGATTGATCCTTTGTAAAAATCCATTATGATCATATAAAAAATTATAATGAAACACATATGAGTTCACTACTCATCAAGATTGTGGTCCATAATAAACGAATGCTTAAATATATGTTTTAAGATTAAAGTAACGACCTACTTTACTCTTTAAAACATACGTGATTTTAGATTTATTTAATAGTGTCATTATCGATAGTCAACTACTATCATGATATGAAACTCATCATTCTCTTAAAGTAAACTCCTTTACTTACATGGAGATAAATCGCAACACTACAGTCTAAATCATAATCAAGCGACTAACTTGATTATTCAACTGTGACTTAATTATTTTAGATTCTAATAATATACATATTTCCCATACATCTCCATTTATATGTATATTACTTAAAAAAGAATCTCGATAGCTTATGACTAGATATATAATGCTCATACAAATAAAACCAAACTCTTTTTTTTATTAATAATAAATATTTTCATTACAAAAGTAACCAGAAGAAAATTAAGTTATAAGTAAATACACTTGCTTTCCAGGGTACTATATGTACATAACTCTAACAAAGTCGACAGCCACCTGGAAGTGGTTCATTGAAAGTCTTAAAGAAGATTTTCCTCACTTAGGCTCCGAAATTGGTTGGACTATAATGATTGACCAACAAAAGGTAAAAGTTTCACATCAATTTTGTTTTTACTTTTATTGGGAGTGTAACTGTTATGAAATATGTAGATTTGTGACCACATGCCTATTCAAATGGTTATGTTTTCCCTTGTAGGGATTTGATAGAGCCATTGCAGATTTGTGTCCAAATGTTGAGCACAGGTTTTGCGCTAGACATGTTTATGTGAATTGGCATGGAAGATGACATAAAGGGGAAGAGATGAAGGAGCACTTTTGGAAAATTGCAAAATCCTTCAAAGTAAGGGAATATGAAGAAAATTTGGATAAGCTCAAAGCCAAGAAGGAAAGGGCAACAGAAGATATTAAGAGTTATGCATCAGTTCAACAATGGTGCAGCGATTTCCATAGGGAAGATTCTATGATTAAGTTTGTTGACAATAACTTATGTGAGGCCTTTAATAAGACTCTGGTTGATGTAAGGAAAATGTCAGTTTAAAGCTGTTTGAGCACATTAAAAAAGAATTGATGAAAATAATTACTGATAAGTGTAAATTGCATCGTGCTTTAGGGCATAATTTGATATGTGTTTAGTCGTTAATTCGATCACTTAGTATGTGTTTAGGTAAAAATTGTGTTAGTTTGTAAATTAATTGTGTTTTAAGTATTTTATGGGTTAATGCAAGTCTTTGAGCTTAAATATTATTCTTTTTAAGTACCTTGATGTGTTTGCTAGTATTTTAGGGTCAACATTAAAAAGTAGAGGAGTTTTGGAGGGAATTTGGGCCACAACATAGGCCCACAATCGTGGCAGGTAGGCCATGATCATGATAGAAGCTCTAGTTTGGCCTACGATGATGGTCTATATGCCATGATCTTGACAAAAGCTTAGGGAATGGCCCATTATTGTGGCCTGTATGCCACGATTGTGACAGAAGGCTCGTATGTGAGCCACGATTATGACCTACGTCAGGCAGACGTGCAGATGCTCATGAACTTCATGTTTTGAGAAATTTTTTTGGACCTTTCAAACCCTGAAAAAATCCTATGGTTACTTAAAACATAAAGGAGTATAAAAAGAACATGAAGAGGCAGAGAAGGGGAGCTTCTAGGCAGCCACTATGGATACCCTAAAATGAGAATACCGAGAGATAAAAAGAAGAAAAAGGAAGAGGAAGAAGAGAAAAATGAAGCTAAAGGAAGAGGAATAAGAGAAAAACGAAGCTGACTCGACGTGCTTCCCAAATTAGGAGGTTTTCTAATGTCACTACCTTCCGTCATCTATTCCAAGTTGTATTTCCTTTTTGTTTTGATTTTATTGATGTATAAAATTGAGATGGATAGTATGATGATAGGATTTGAAATATTGATGATGTTCTAAACTCTCCTTTGAGATTTTATTTTTATGTAATGATAATTTAGTCGATTGTGTTTATTTGGATGAATGTTTTGATTTAATTACATTTTTACATAATTCAGTAATAAACTGAGAGGGTAAACTGAATGAAATACGATTAAATCGGATTAATGAGAGTTAGGCGATTTAATAGAAATCGTAATAAATTATATTGGTAATTGTGCAAAGAACGATCCCGTGTGATGTTCTAATAGTTTATTAGAGTGCTTAAGTTCTGGATAATTTATGAATTGAGAGATTGCAAATTCCATAATCTTATTAGGGTTTATAATTTAAGGTTTAATGGTTATAAATTGAGAGAGAGTAATCAGCCCTAGGACAGTCTAGAACCGACTCTCCTTTAACACATAATTGACTAGGTTAGCGTCAACGATAAGTAAAATACCCTTTCTCATAACTTGGTAAATTCCTTAGGTTGATTTATATTGTGATTGCATATTGATTAATTGTTAATTTCTTTGTGTCTAAATTTTGACTTAAGTGGTTAAATTCAATACTCATGATTACTTTTTGTTGCATTATTTATTTTGCATTTTATATATTGTTGGCCTTAGATTTTAGGATTAGATTAGTCCCTTCCTCTTCCTCGTGGGATCGACTATTTTCCTTCTAACCTCTTTAATTCGGTGCAGGTACATTCTCGTATATTTGGGCAAGTGCTTCAGTTTTATGAATTTCAATGGGCGAAAGCCATCCTAACAACCTGTCCAAAAGAAAAGCACAAAGAATGCAACTTTGTCTTTCAAGTACTAGAAACGTTAAAGAGAGAAAAAAGTCACAGCATGCCAGTTGAAAGGAGAATATTAAAAGTCAAATTCATTGCAGGAGAAGTCATTATCCACTAACCAGAAATTTACTTAAGCTGAAAGAGTTTCGGAAGACAAGCTTTCAAATACCAATGTATTGCTCTGGTGCATTAGAAGTTACCGATTCAAAGACATATAAGTATCTTTCGCAGCCAGATGATTTGGTTATGAAGAACATCAATGACCCACCTGAGGATTGCTTCCACCTTCAATCAGGGGTGACTAGAGATTTTAGGTTATCAGGTGCTTATGCCTGTGGACACAACTGCATATGCAGGAAATATAGGCATGGACAGCATTGTGCCTGTTAGCTTATGGGATCAAAATTTGTCTAAAATTATGGTTCTTGCCTCATGGCAACTGGAATCATTATCCAGAAAACAAACTAAGAAAAAGCATAGAATTTTACTGGGAATTTATCATTTGCTACTAGTACTAGAAAATTTTCTTTAGGTCACAGATGGTGCGAAGAGGTTCTTATGCTTGAAAAGAATCATATTGAAGTTAAAGATAGGAACAAGACTGACAATGGCATTGGAAATGCCTGACCAAGGTCCAAAATTTTGAAGGTTAAAACCAAAAAGATGGGGCTTGATGTAAATGTTTAGGTACCAATGTCTTAAATGAATGTATTTAACACCTTTGCAAGTAATTCATGTTGAGTGCATCTTCCTTGCCTTCTTTGTCCTACGAGAAGGGTCAGTTTCACTCTTCATGCGAGGCATATGTTGATCGGAAACCTAAAAGACAAATCTAGGAGAAATGGAAGATGACTAAAGAATTCCAACAAGTTGAAGTGGCTAGTAGATCAGAAGCACTTACTGAGATGCTTGCTAATGCTGACCACGAATCAGGGACAAAAAAGATAGATTGGATTGCAAGCCTAAGGAGTTTTTCCTGAGCTATAAATGGAGGCCTCAAAGTGGAATTATGAACTTTGGCACTCCTTTTTCAATAAGCAGTTGGGATGGCAGGGGAAATAGGCTTCTTAGAGGCTCATCAAAGCCTTGATCTCTTCTTAATGAATTTGATGGTGCCAGGCATCCTATCAGCACGACAAATTCTGATGCTTTCCAAAATGACAGGTTTGAGAGAGCTCTAGGGCCAGTTAATTTGGTAGAAAATAAATTAAGAGACCATGACTTTCACTAGAATCGTAGTGTAGAATGTAGGAACTCAGAGCTTAGCTATTTGAAATCTGCATCAACTGACAATATTGATCCAGGAAATGATCATTCAGTAACGGCTGATTACATAGCTAAGGAAGTATTAGAAAACAAATTTGAGGAGGCAGATTCACGTGGCAAAGGAAGGATGATTTGCAGCAGGCTATATGGACAAAACAATGAGGCCTTCCAAGATGTTATAAAGATTTGGAAGGAACATCAAAAAGAAACCAGGAGCGAGGATCTATCTGATTTAGTAGCTTACAATTAGGTCTTTCTTTTCTGGTATGCCTGCAGATATGATTTCTGATATGAATACTAAGGGCATGAAAGTTTCACATCGCAAAGATGTTAACATTCTACCCTCTCCTCAGCCCATACTGACTAAGCCTATTAAAGTGTATACCCTTAGAAACAAGTTGGGACAGGGGGTGTGAAATCTGCCATGTAGGCAAGTTTGTTAGGAAGGAGTGAGGTAGTTATGGAGAGAGAATTTAGGGGGAATATTAGCAGAGGAGTGAGGAGTCAACACTATCGATTACTATCTTCATTGTTAGGAAAAAAGGCCTGGACTGACTAGGAGGGGGAGCTTGCTCTAGCTGAATTGTCTATCTTTTATCGTTATACTATCAATACAACACAATCTCTATTGAGATTCTTAACAATTGGTGCTTTCATTGAGAGACCGAGAAGGACAGAGATTGTATGCAAACCCGTATGGAGGCTAGAGTATCTGCTTTAGAAGCGTCTCTTAGGAGACAAGAATCATCATCTTCGGCCCAGGAAGTGATGGTGAAATCATATGACGCCACACTGAAGGATCTCAGGACGCAGCTTGGCGCATTGATGGCTAGCGTTGAGACCTTAGCTAAATCTCAAGGCCAACTTCAGTCGGAGCTGAGGGAAGGATTTCAAGCTCTAAAGGCTAGAAATATAGAAAAACAGAGCATGGGAGAGGGCGTAGAGGGGTCACTGGCGTTAACCCATATCGCTTCCTCTTCATCTGGAGGAGAACGCCTAGTCCCTAGGGTAGAGCCACATCGACAAGAGAGCTGCCCTCCTTCCGCGGTTGCAGAACGCGTATGGGAGGAATACCACAATGCAGCAAGAAGAGTTGATCTCCCTTCATTCCACAGCGAAGACCCATTTGCTTGGGTCGTTCGTGCTGAATCTTACTTTTTGATTCATGAGATCCCTGCTGAGTTGAGGTTGCCGATAGTGCAAATATGCATGAAGGGGACGACGTTGTACTGGTTTAAATCAGTATGTGAGCTGGAGCCATGTATGACGTGGGAGCATTTCAAGCACTCCTTGTTTAATCGATATGTGGAAAAGGATGAGGGATATCCGATTGAGCAGTTGAAGTCGATGGTCCAACGAGGATCGGTGGATGGGTATATTGAAGATTTTGAGAGGGTGACTTCACAAATCACTCACCTTCCTGAAGAATGGTTTATGAGTTGTTTTATGGGTGGGCTTCGTGAAGAGATAAGGAACCGATTCAGGACCCACGACCTAACAAACAAAACCCGCCTCTTGTCAGTGGTGCGTAAGGTAGAGTGAGAGCTAATCGGAGAGGGAATCATCCGACCAAATGAGTCGAAGCACAAGCCCGGGGTACCTATCGTAGGGTACGGTCCATGGACAGGAATAGCTAGCTTTCCATGACATGGGCAAATGGGAAACACCTCTACGAATGCTAAGGGTGGAGGAAGATAATTGCCCAACAAGGCCCGACCTGCGATGGCTAGAGAAAATCGACAGAATGGTTCAAGGTGGAAGGGGACTTGTAATCTGTCATATGAGCAGTTAATGGAGCAGAAGGCAAAAGGGTTGTGCTTCAAGTGAGGCCAAACCTATGGACCACTTCATCAATGGCTAGATAAGGAGTACAAGCTGACTATTTGGGAGGGGGAGGTTGAAGCTGAAATAGTAGAAAACCTAGTTACAGAAGGGGGAGAAGAGCACTAGGAGGACTGGGAATTGGTCTGTAATCTGGTTGAGTATAGGGAAATAGGGAGAGAGTCATCTCCACCTTCGAAAACCATGGTGATGATGGGCAAGCTGAATGAAATGCCAATCTTAATTATGATAGATAGTGGAGCTAGTCATAATTTTGTGTCAAGTAAATTGGTTAAGGCTATGGGAATTCCTACTACTCTTACCCGAATCTTTGGTGTTAAGCTTGGGGATGGACACCGCTCCTTCTCACAAGGAGTCTGCAAAGGAGTCCAGTTAGAAGTAAGTGGAGCAGAGTTTGTGGTTGATGCTTATGTTTTTAATACCGAAGGACCTGATTTAATATTGGGTATTGCTTGGTTAGAGACACTAGGAGTGGTCAAAGTGGATTGGAAAAGAATGTTTATGTCCTTTGACTAAAGGGGAACAGAAATCACTTTACAGGGAGTTACTTGGGCAGAGTCTATTCCTTATGCTTTACAACAGATGTTTAAACATGAGGAAGTGGAAAATGAAGGATTATTCTGGTCCATGGGGGTGAGAGAGGCTATAACTGAAGGAAAGGGAACTTTGGAGGCAAACCAACAGCAAGAATTACAGGTTGTTTTGTCCAGATTTGATGCGGTGTTTCAGTCTATTAAGGGGCTACCTCCCAGGAGAATCAATGATTATGCTATTGTGTTGAAGGAGGGGGGCAAACCAGTAAGTGTCTGACCCTATAGGCATGCACATCATCACAAAAATGAGAGAGAGAGGCAGATCAAAGAGTTGCTGGAAACTGGAGTTATCAGACCTAGTGTTGGTCCTTTTTCAAGCCCTGTGATCCTTGTTAAGAAGAAGGACTAGACTTGACGAATGTGTGTTGACTATAGGGCTTTGAATAAACTTACGGTGCCTAACAAATTTCCTATTCCCGTAATTGACGAGTTGATGGAGGAGTTGCATGGGCCCAAGTATTTCTCTAAAGTGGATTTGAAATATGGATTTCATCAAATTAGAGTTAGAGAGAAGGATGTTCATAAGACGGGGTTTCGTACTCATGAAGGGCATTACGAGTACTTAGTAATGCCTTTCGGACTCATGACTGCGCTTGCTACATTCCAATCTACTATGAACTCCATCTTCAAACCTCAGCTGCGTAGGTTTGTTTTAGTCTTCTTTGACGATATTTTAGTCTAAAATTCAAATTGGAATCAGCATTTGCATCATATAGCTCGGGTGTTACAGCTACTATCGCATAATCACCTACATGCAAATAAGAAGAAGTGCTTATTTGGACAGCAGTCCATTGAATACCTTGGTCATGTTCTTTCAGCTGAAGGAATAGCTATGGATCCGATGAAAATCAAGAGTGTTCTGGAGTGGCCTGAACCAAAAAATGTGAAGGGGGTAAGAGGATTTCTTGGGCTTACGGGGTATTACAGAAAATTTGTTAAAGATTATGGTAGAAAGTTTGTTAAAGATTATGGTAGAATCGCAGAACCCCTTACAAAAGTGACTAAGAAGAATGGTTTTAATTGGGGGAAGGAGGCTCGAGAGGCTTTTAAGGAGCTGAAAAGGAAGATGACCACCTCTCCAGTCTTAGCCTTACCGAATTTCTCCAAAGAATTTTCAGTAGAGTGCGATGCATCCGGAAAGGGAATTGGAGCAGTTTTGATGCAAGAGGGTCGACCCTTAGCTTATTTCAGCAAAGCATTGGCTAAATCGACTTATTCTAAATCTGTCTATGAAAAGGAGATGATGGCATTAGTCCTAGCTGTTCAACATTGGAGACATTTCTTATTGGGCAAGCATTTTAAGGTCTATACGGATTATAAAAGCCTTAAACATCTATTGAACCAAAGAATTCCATCAGTAGATTAGCAATGTTGGCAAGCTAAGCTATTGGGACTTGACTTTGAGGTGATTTATAAATCGGGAAAACAGAATGGGGCAACAGATGCCTTGTCCAGAATGAGAGAGGATCAGTTTTTATTTGCAGCAATCTCAGCCCCCTTCTAGGCTGATATGGAAGTAGTCTGAAGGGAAGTACAGGAGGATGCTGAACTTAGTAAGCTACTGGAGACTTTGCAACAAAATCCAGAGTCAAAACCAGATTATCTAGTGAGGGAAACTTGTTGTTTTACAAGAATAGGTTAGTCCTCTCTCCCACTTCAACATTAATTCCTCAATAAAAGGCTGGCTAGTGGTTTATTTTGGCCGGGAATGAAGTCCTCTATCCAGAAATTTGTTCGAGAGTGTGCTACTTGTCAAAAGAACAAATATTTGGCCATGACTCCAACTAGTCTTCTTTAGCCCTTGTCCATTCCTAAGCTAGTTTGGGATGAAGTATCCATGGACTTCATCACAAAGCTACCTAAATCCTAAGGCTATGAAGTTATAATGGTGGTTGTGGATAGGCTGTCAAAATATGCCCACTTCACACTTCTTAAACATCCTTTCACGACTAAGACAGTGGCTGATATGTTTATTAGGGATGTGGTAAAGTTGCATGAAATTCCTAGCTCAATATGAGTGACAGAGATCCTCTCTTCACAAGAAATTTTTGGAAGGAAATATTTAGGCTGCAGGAAACCATGTTGAAGATGAGTTCTTCATATCACCCTCAAACGGATGGCCAGACGGAAGTGGTTAATAGAGGCTTGGAAACCTATCTTCGTTGTTTTGCTTCTGAGCAGCCTAAACATTGGTCTCTTTGGTTACCTTGGGCTGAGTATTGGTACAATACAAACTTTCATGTTTCAATAGGAAGGACTCCCTTCGAAGTGGTTTATGGCTGCCTACCACCACCCATTCTGCATTTCATTCAAGGAGAGACCAAAGTTGCATCAGTGGCAGCAGCCTTGATCGATAGAGATGAGGCATTGCGCCAACTTAAGCACAATTTACTTCGTGCTCAGTCAACCATAAAGAAATTTGCGGATGTTCATAGAAGGGAGGTACAGTGTCTAGAGAGAGACCTAGTTTATGTAAAGCTCAGGCCACATAAACAGCTCACTTTAGCAAGGAACATCTATCCCAAGCTATCTGCTAGGTATTATAGACCTTTTAAGGTTCTGGGAAGGATAGGGCAGGCTGCTTACAAACTACAGCTTCCACCTACAGCCAAGGTACATCAAGTCTTCCATGTCTCTCAGCTAAAAAAGGTCATAGGTGACCATCCTATTGAACAAGACTTTTCCCCAGGATTGGAGGTGGATGTCTCGGAACGGGCTAAACCTGAGGCAGTCTTAGCTTCACGCTATATCACAACTAAAGGCAGAAAAGTCCAGCAATGGCTGATTCGTTGGAAGGCTAAGTCGGGAGAGAAAGCTACTTGGGAGGATGCAGATTTCATCAAGGGACAATTCCCTTTCTTTTCCCTTGAGGACAAGGGACTTATTAAGGAGGAGGAAATTGTTAACATTCCACCTTCTCCTCAGCCCATACTGACTAAGCCCATTAAAGTGTATACCCGTAGAAACAAGTTAGGACAGGGGATGTGAAATCTGCCATGTAGGCAATTTTGTTAAGAATGAGTGAGGTAGTTATGGAGAGAGAATATAAAGAGGGGAATATTAGCAGAGGAGTGAGAAGAGAACACTATCAATTACTATCCTCATTGTTAGGGAAAAAAGCCTGGATTGACCAGGAGGGGAAGCTTGCTCCAACTGAATTGTCTATCTTTTATCGTTATACTATCAATACAACACAATCTCTATTGAGATTTCTAACACCTCAGCCCATATTAAGTAAGCCCATTAAAACTTATACTCGTAGAAACAAACTAGGAAGGAGGGGATTGACCGCCGTGTACGCAAGTTTGTTCAAAGTTTATTACGGAGAGAGAACGAGGGAGCGAAATATAGAGCTGTCTGGTGAGAATAGAGAAAATAAGGATTTTACTATCATCATTGTAGGAAAAGTTGGCCTGAATCGTCCAAGAGGGGGAGCTTGCTCCCGTTGTTATTTTCTACATTACTATCAATATACTAACAGCAATACAATCTCTATCGAGTTACCTAACAGGATGCAGCAAGAATCTGGTGATATTACGGAATATGAAAGTTTCAGGAGTCGCAAGCCATGTTTGCGCTTTTCCAAAAGCTTCCACTCCAGATGAAGTTGAGATGTTCCAGTCTAAACCTTCTTCGTAATCTATCGTCTTCCGGTGCAACTTGTCGTGATTTCACCTGCTTCTCCACCCTCTTGCAAGGCCGAGTCTCGCACTCCCATCTTCTCCAAATCCACGCCAGAGTATTTCGACTTCATTTAAGCCAAGACAACTTGATAGCAACTCGTCTCATTGGTCACTACCCATATGGAATCGCCCTTCGTGTTTTCAATCAGCTCAAGAAACCCAATTTGTTTCCGTTCAATGCGATTATCAGAGTTTCGGCTTACGGGGGTCATTTTGCTGATTCATTTTTTATCTTCCGAAAGTTGAAGAGGTGTTCCCTGTCGCCTAACGACTTGACCTTCTCTTTCATCCTCAAGTCGTGTCTCCAGTCCGAGGAAGCCCTTCATGTGGAACAAATCCACACCCATGTCTGGAAAATGGGTTATTGCAGGGACCCTTTCCTATGCAGCGGACTTATTGCTGTCTATGCTAAGGCTTGCAGAAATTTCGTCGTCTATGCGCTCAAGGTGTTTGATCAAATATCTGATAAAAGTATGGTTTTTTGTTGGACTACTTTAATGGCTGGTTTTGCTCGGTCAGGCCAGTCTCAGGAAGTTTTGAGGCTTTTCTGCTTGATGGTTAAGGAAAATGTGAGACCGGAAGATGATACTATGGTTAGTGTTCTGTCAGCTTGTTCGAACTTGGACGTTGCTCGAATAGAGAATTGGATAACGATATTATCTGAATTCGTTAAAGATGTTGAATTTGAGGGTTCTTGTTGTGACTCAGTCTACATTGTTCTCGTGTATTTGTACGGGAAATGGGGCATGATCGAAAGGAGTAAGGAAAGTTTTGATAGGATTACTAGTAATGGGAAAAGGAGAGTCCTTTCCTGGAACTCTATGATAAATGCATATGTGCAAAATGGCTTCCCGTTGGAGGCTTTGGATCTGTTTCGCATCATGGTGCAGGACCCCAATAATAGGCCAAACCATGTGACAATGGTGAGCGTACTTTCAGCTTGTGCACAAATTGGTGATCTAGACCTTGGAATATGGATTCATGAATACATGAAATCTGAAGGACGCAAAAGTGTTATAGAATCCAACAAGATTCTAGCTACAGCCTTAATCGACATGTACTGTAAATGTGGGAGTTTGGAGAAGGCAAAGGAGGTATTTGACGATATGGCTTTGAAAGATGTTGTTTCTTTCAACGCGATAATAATGGGCCTCGCACTAAATGGTAAAGGGCATGAAGCAATCGAGCTCTTCTCCAAAATGCAAGAGTTCGGTTTGCGTCCCAATGCCGGAACCTTTCTTGGCCTTTTATTTGCTTGTAGCCATTCGGGATTGTCAGATAGAGGACGTCAGATATTTGTAGATATGAGGTCACAATTCTTCATTCTTCCCAAATTGGAACATTATGCTTGCTATATTGATCTTCTAGCAAGAGAGGGGCATGTGGAAGAAGCTCTAGATGTTGCTGCCTCAATGCCTTTCAAGCCTAACAACTTTGTTTGGGGAGCATTGCTTGGCGGTTGCCTGCTCCACTCTAGATTGGATTTGGCGCAAAATATATACAGCAGGCTTCTTGAAGTAGACCCAGATAATTCTGCAGGATATGTAATGCTGGCTAATGTTTTGGCTGGTGATCAACGATGGACAGATGTATCATCAGTGAGGTGGTTTATGAGGGAGAAGGGAGTCAAGAAGCAACCAGGGTGTAGTTGGATCAGTGTTGAAGGAATAGTGCATGAGTTTCTTGCAGGCTCCCCTTGGCATCCACAAATTGAGATCATATATCAAACGCTGCATGAATTGTCAAAGAAAATGAGAGTAGCTAGTTCTTGTTAGAGAAACATGTTGTCTGGATATGCTTCATTCAAGTCACATTGAAAGTTCTTCAGGTTTGTGGTCAGGGGCAATTGCAATATAGCTTTTTGTGCCAAAGGATTGTGGATTTGGGATCATTGTTAGAATGGCTACATTGGAGCACCTAAATTATAGCTCAACTCTATAGTCAAATGCGAGGATCCAGTGATCCTTTGACAATACTCTGGAGGAAGTTAATGCCTTTGGCAACTCTTAACGTCTGTCTGGTAAAATTCATGGCAGCGTCATAGGTGAGATTGATGTTCTTTTCCTTTGGTTATAAGCTTCACACGTTAGATTGTTGAAGGGCTGCAGCTAGTTGCTTAAGCTTCTACTCCCATTTTTGTAATTCCCAACTACACAAGAAAAAAACTTGATATTTTTTTCAAAGAAATTAATATTTTATAACTTGAGATAATTTAAGGTTTACTTGAATTTAATAGTTTATCCTTTTTAAAATAAGACGGGTAAGGATTCTAATTATTTGGTATCTTGTGTTCAAAACTCCCAATTTTGGGAAGGTTTGAGGAGGATCATAACGTACACAGCTTTTCATTTTTATTTTTACAAAGAGACTGTTTTCGTGACTTAAACCTGTAATTTTATAACCACAAAGGAGGAAAACTTGTTATTCAAGTTTCTTGGTTATTAAGAAGTTGGGGTGACTCATTATTTTGAGTAATTTTGTAAATAGGTTGGAGAATAATTTTATTATAATTCATCCCTTAGAAAGCTAGAGTTTGGTATGTAATTAAGAAATTGAATATCTTGGCAGATATTTATTGCTGATAATAAAATTTGCAAAATATTAATTTTCTACTAAATGATAATTTTAATTTACCATCCTTAAATTATTTATTTTTTATTTATTTATTAGAACTCAAGAGTACATGTGGAATAAGATGTATTGCCCATTCAATGGTCCATTCATTTGGAGGAATTATATATTTCTATTTAATTAATCTTTCTACTATAATATTAGATTTTATTAAATATATTTGTAAAAATAACGTCTCACCTGTAAAACATTTATATCAATTTTTATACATTAATACTATAATTTTATTGAAACAAATTGAAAATTTCCAACTTTACTTGAAATAATGAATTTTAGCTTAGAATATATTTTATATTAATTAAAACAGTGTATAATTTTTTATTAATTCTATATCATTTTACTCAAATAAATCTTCTAATATTTGTATAAATAGTCAGCCATTTAAATTTAATTTTAACAATCAATCCAAAAGTTAAAGTTTAAATAACGTGTTCGATTGGTGTCATAAGTACATTTGAATTCAATGATTAAAAAATTCAATAAGCCATCTAATTTTTCAGTTTGGTTTTCAATTTTTCGATTAATTTACTTTAATAACTCTTGTTGTTAAAAACGATCAATTTATTAATTAATCAGTCAATTTTTATAAATTAATAAATTCTTATAAATCGAAATAAATCAATTAATTTTTATTTAACAATATCTTTTTTAATTAAATTTTAAATTTTTCGATGAATAAAGACAATCTCTTTTAATCATAAATCAAAATCTTTAATCTTATTTAATTTTTAGCCAAATTTATATCAATTTAATACTTTTTAAACCTTAAACTTTTTATTTTATCAATTTATCACATTCTCTCTCTCTCTTTATATGAGTCATTTAAAATTAACATTTCTACTAATTAAGAATAAAGCTACATACTACTGAATCTCTCCAAACTAAGCATATTAGCTAAATTCTTACTAAATATTGTTTTTGTTATTATTGTCAAACTTTTGTTTCAATTTTTAAAACATTATTTGAATTTTCTAAGAATTGAGACCAAATTGTGATTTGTTAAAATCCGTAACATCTCTTCTCACAATAGTTTACATATCAGCTCTTTCAGAAGCCTCGACATACTTAAAATCTCCAATAGTACAGGAATTGGTCCCGAATCCATTCATGATTCATAAGAACATATCCTAACGAGTGAATAACATAGACCTCACATCAAAACAATAATCTATTTAGGATTCCAATTGTATTTGCACAGCGCAAACTCGCCTCAACACTTCAGGTAAGACCATTCCTTCATACAGGATTAATCACAGGGTTTATTCTGAATCTGAATCATAGTTTTCGCTTTGTCTCACACTCCTCTTGGTGTTGCTAGATTTTGATGAATTCAGGGACGACTCTCCCTCAAAGAAGATGACTTGAGCCTTAGCCAACCTCTCTTCCAATTCCTCAGTGCTGAACTCATCTGTCCCACCAAGCTGATCGAAACCCACCTAATAAAAGCATCAAAGTTGCACATTTAGCATCGGAACTAATTAGAAAGGACATCCAAAATACATTCGAGAACACAGAAGCATCCATAAAAAATACCACATAATCATCCACTTTAGCATTCTTTATGAGTGCGAGGGTTGGAAGCACAACAATCTTGAGTCTCTCAGCCAAGAATGGACTCTTCTCTGCATGAACTTTTACAAAACGCGTTTCTATATGCTGCTTTGCCAATATACTCAAATGCTTGTCCATCACCTGCAAATTAACTGTAAACATGGGATGCTTCTCCTCACTATGCAGTTGAAATTTTAAGCTAAGAACTGAGAATACCAATCTTAACCAACAGCATAACCAGAAGCAAGCAAACTTTGCATAATAAAATTCCCAACCTGAGCATTTCTTCAAAGACGCAAGCACAAATAAATCAATTCTAACAACTATATATATGATCATGAGATCAACTTATAACAAGCTTTGCTGCATCAAATGCCACAAGTGTGCCGTAACCTCTTATGATTACATTACATCTTAGGGAGTGACAACTTATCATGAAACTAGTTCACACAGTCCATAAACAGTTAAAGCTTAAGGATTTAAGCTTAACAAAGGACCGCTCCCAATTGTATTCCTGATTAGAAAAAGAAAATTGTGAACTTCAAAAGTAGCTTTAACGCTGCTGAATACAATTCATTCTTAGTTCTATGGCCTAAAAGGAAATCGCAACTCAAACACTTCAAATCTAGCAAAAAGCAAGTACTAAAGGATCATGCTTAGCATGAAGGTGCCAAATATATGCTTCATTTGTGTAGTTATTAGACAACAATGATGGTTGAGGTACCTTGCAGGGCCAATTCTCGCGATAAAAATGGCAAACAACGCGATCACTAGCTTTGACGACGGAGAAGAAATCCTTCTCGGAGGGAATCTCGGTGTACTCGCCGTGTCCGAGAGAGATCCAACGGCTACGCTTCTCCGCCATCTTCTTCATCTGCAGCAACCGCTTCTCTCTCAGAGCCTCCAGATCGTCGATTTCCAGCCGATCCAGCGCTGCGATCTCATCGTCCAGCTTGTCCTCCACCGCCTTCGCTACAGTGAGTACTTGCTTCTCTATAACCTGAACCCCCCAAAAAGCAAAAACATATAAGAAACGCAAATGTCAGTACAATTTACACGTATATACAGAGATTGGTACGCACCTCTTGAACTTTAGGGTTCTCCATTGCTGGAATGGAGAAGCAGTTCAAGAAAACGGAGACGAAGATTGAACTTTTGATGTATTCAAATTAGATGAGGAAATGCGAAGTGCATGCGACACCGTTCTAGGTCACAGCTATTTCACTTACCATCTTCATATGTATATAGATGGGCTTTTATTAACTGGACCATATTTGATGGGCCGTGGTTTATAGATACCCATAATTATTTAACAAGCCCACTGGTGCCCATGAGCAAGCATGCTACAAATTAGGGCTATATTACTAATATACTTCTAAGAATGGAGGCCCGAACATGGGCGGATCGGTTCATGGCTCGGGTTGTGACCTGACGGGTCACAGGTGGATTTGGCTGGCCCTGCCCGACTTCATGGTTTTTAAAAAAATTTAACAAAAAGATATCGTTTTGTGCTTTTCTATCGAGCCATCAGTCGGGCTGTATTTATTATCTTGATATACTTTTAATTTTTATAAAGTATTAATAACTTTTTTATAATTTTAGTTTTATAATATTCATTTTAACTATTAACTTTTATTTTAAAATTTGCAGTTAAAGCGATTGAAAAGCATGTGTTATAAAATTAAAATTAGAAAATAATTATTGATAATTTTTAAAAAGTTAAGAGTACATTAATTACAAACTATAAAGACGAGCCATAATCAACTAATAACATTTCAAGTATTTAAAATATAATTTCTGAGTCTTTGAACAATTATTTGTATTTAAAATGATGGTTTCATATTTTGATTTAAATTATAAACTTATTAAATAATTTATTCAGATGATTTTTTCAATATGCATATAATTTTTCACATAAAAAATATCACATTAACTTGAAATTTTAGTTTATAAATTCCCATAATAAATTGTTGGCAATCGATGTGTTTCTTTAAAAAATAGGAAAAAGAAAAAGGAAAAAAAAAAGTTGTGTATATATCTATTATGAGAGTGCTATGTGCATTGATTTGATCTCTGCCTCGTGGTTGTCTGTGTCAAAAGTTGGGATGCATTGGTACCAACAGCTTACAATGAATGCTGACATCCCTTATTTAATTTCTTACTTACCTTCTGCGATGCTTCATAACCACATTAATTGTTCCTTTATTTAAATTGAGACTCCATCACAAA
>JANIJH010000224.1:68514236-68524492 GCA_024520975.1 Erythroxylum areolatum | reverse complement strand
TCTGATATAACAGAACTAGGTCTAGGCTCACTCCATGCATGCTTGATACATAGCATGCTTATGATTTTATGAGAAACACACATTACTCCGCTATCTAGCTCAGCTGGGTGGGTTCATCACTTTAAGGGCACTTGGGTTTGCCCTTATTGGTCCTCATGTCCCTGTAACAAGGGCATTCATGCTTATTCCCGTAAGTTCCTGAAGGAACACACTTGCACTGTGCACAGCATATTCCACAGTACTTCAAGCACCGATCTTTCACTCCTGCTTTTTCACACCTGGCCTTGCACTTCTTGGCACAGAACACTTCATAACCAAAAACCAATAAATGTCACAAACTGGTATATTTTATGCTATAATTATAATGTAAATATTGATGTTAAAATTTTTATACACTATAGGAAACTAAGATAGGGAGCTATGCTAAGTATGTCTGCTTTTGCACGCTTTTGATCTTTACCTATTTGGCATACTCACTTACTTTTCCAACTTACAGAATGTTTCGTTCATGCAAAGTTATACATCACTTTCTTTTGAAGAAGAAATGGAAGGCACAAGAAGAAGAACATAAGAAACAGTGATTATCGTCTTCCCCATGGCTAATCAACGTTGCAGTGAGTTAAATAGCAGAATTCAGAAGTTGTTCTTACGTGGCTTAGCCATGGCAGGTTCCAAGAAAGATGAGCTTAGGAGGAGAATACACAGCAGCAAAGTAGCAAAAAGGACCTTCATCTTTCCTGCTTTTTCTTTTCTCTTCTTTCGAGAGCTGCGACAGTAGCTTACAAGAATAATACCCTTTTGAGGAGAGTGAGCGAGGCTTGGATCAGTGTTGGAATGAGGAGAAGTAAGAGGCTAAGTGGGAATTTATAGTCGCAGTAGCAAGTAAAACTGGTGACCCAAGTGAGGTGGCAGCTGAGGTACGTAGAGTATCAATGATATAATAAATTGGCTGCAGAGAGCACAGCTGTAGCTTTTCTAGGCACATTATGAGCAGTTGGCCGTGGACTAGGTCCTCTGTCCACGCGGTTTCAAATGAGGATGAGCTGTCAAGAAGCTTTTCTAGTACCTTCTTCTGTCAGAGTTGTGGCTCCATGCTGCAGGTAACCACTCCTGCATGTTGCTTTCAGAAAACCTTAAAATCAGTTTAGGACCAGGAACAGGAAGTCGAGGCATTAGGTTCTAAACCTGGTTTTCTGAGCCTACCAGAATCAAAATTATCACCAGTGAATGTGTCTCACACAGCTTGTTAATACAGAAATGGTGTTCTTGAATGTTACAATATAGAGTCTGTTGATTTTAGCTCATGAGAGCTTTTGGTTTGTTTAAGTTACTCTCATCATATGTAGTCTCTACCCTCCCTAGTCCTTCTTCCCCTCTTCCAAAAGCTACCATTTGATCAAAGCTTTACCAGTTATTCACGTGAAGAAGTATTATTATAGTATATACTAAAATCCTTGTTCAAGGTCCTACTGTCGATTAACGTGACGGAAAAAAGTATTATTATAGTATATACTCAAATCCTTGTTCAAGGTCCTACTGTCGATTAACGTGACGGAATCAAAGGTAGCCATTGAGTTGACTAAAATTTTAAAAACAATGTTGTACTAACCAAGAACAATCAAACTATATTTATCATATTTTTCAATTTATGCATTATAGTAAGAATAGTTTTTTATCTTTTGATCTTGGAATCCATACATATCAATTCTCAAGTTGTTACTTACCCGAGTTGTGTTTCTTGTTTAGCTTTCCCTCGGCACCGTACAACTTGGGTCACCTCTAAATAGCAAATGGAACATAATTTATGAGGCTATTCACATTTGATTATTTTTTATTTTCTCATTTAGTCCGATGAACATTAGCTGTGATATTCTCTTGGTTGGATGGTGGATGTATTATAGTACAAAATGGGTAGTCTATCATTTCCAAGAACTTTGATTGTGTGCCATATCTACCCTTTTAGGACATGAGCCCCTTCACACGTTTCTGTACATCAACCTCCCATGCTTCTGGACAGGCAAGAATGTCGACTGTGGGACTGCTCATTGGCATTGTCACATGATTGAAGCAAATTCACCTGCAAAATGAAAGAAACTTTATTACCGTCTCCAAGGAATTCTAGGCTGACATTTCTGGGGAAAGAATCATAGAAACAGATAGAGGAAATCAAGAACAAATGTACCTTAACTATTTCGGACTTTGAGCTGGGAGGCATATAAGCTGCCAAGATGCTCAAGTTGAAATCCTAGTTACATGGAAAGAAAAATATATAAGAGGTATTAGCTTTCTGTGATTGCCGAATTCTCAGAAACCAATGTAACCAATAGAAGGTACTCCTTGAATGGAATGGACTTTCATTGATAACCAAAGCTTCCTCAAAACACTACGAATGATTTAGTTTCTAGAATGTGCTTCTAAATATTGTTAGAGACGAAATAACAAAACACACAAGAAAGAGCGTACAGTGGACTCAGCTATGAACGTCCTGCAACAAGCTGATGTTTATGAGAGAGGGGAATATTAGTACCCCTTGGTAAAATACGCACAACATAAAAGTTTTCATTAACACACTTTCCAAAGTCTTAACATTACAATTAAGTAAATCAAGAATCTGTGACAACATAAAACTCACCCTGAAAGGATCACCCCTCAAAGACTGAACATACATGGAAGTCCCCAGTCCTCGTCCCTGCACAAATATGGAATGCTAATTGAGGATAGAGCGTAAGATGCTCAGGATTTGATGAAAAGTTCTTAGTAAACCTGGAATTTGAATGCATATGCAAGAGAAGAGTATTATACTCCAACACATAACAGCCAATCCTTAAAAACACAAAGAGATCGTCTCCTTCAAACTATTCCCCATTCTCCGCAACTTTGAGTGTTTTTTAATGTTCCCAAAACTCAAATTTCCCTATGCAGCTCATGTCCATTCTTCTCAGATCTTACTCTCTGTTTTCTTTTCACTTTCTCTTTTCTTGAACCAAGCAATTAGTAAATGATAAGCATCACCCAAGCCCAAAATTAAGCATACCAGTCCAACTTTGGTTTTTCCTTTTACAACTTCAAAATGCATTCTTCAAATCAACTGCCAAATCCTTCTTCCAGTGTCCCAAAATATGTGTATGTGCAGAGAGAGAGACAAAAAAAGAACATAGTTGACTGCATGAGTAATCTTAGTTGCAAGTTACTTTCAAGGTCGTCAACCCAGAAAGAAAAGAGAGAAATTCAAGTGTCTTGACTAATAGCTGAATTTTCATATTCGAATTGAATCACTTTGGGATTCCTTTATAATCCTCATAGGTCTCATTTTGTATGCAGCACATGTGTCTACATGTAGGCATATGCATCATGTAAATTATGGACTGTAACAACATTAATAAGAAGTTCCACTCATCATTAAAATTCTAAAAAGTTCATCAAAAAAAAAAGTACAGAAATGTCAAGTTGAATAAGGAAATATTTCAACAAGTTGAGTAAAGAACAAATAGCATTAATGATTCATGTAGACGTGCTTGATAACGATATACCCATACTTCACACTTTGATGTTTATCTAGCCACATCTGAACAAAGGGACGCCTATTACATTTTTCAATAGTTTTGCTCACTTTTGCAAAGGTATGAATGGATTTCCCAAATCAAAATACTAACTTTGAGGCAACATTATTTCTCTAAGGATTTCTCACAAAATATTAAACATGGATATAATTTACCTCCAAACATATGTCTCTAAGTCGCCTTCCAGTTCGAGCACAACATACACGAACGACATGTTCATCACAGCTCCCAGTTATAATATAATCTCTCCCATTCAGGTAATAAGATCGAGTGTAATTTTGTGGACTTCCTATGCCTGCTATCTCAAAACTCAAGTGAAGTCTTCCATCAACAGTCAGAAGTTGTCGGACCTAACAAAGTCAATTTTAATATCAACAGTTATGTAACTTTTTTCTAAAGAGCAACAAAAAGAAAATAAGAAACCAGTGATACGCTTGACAAAAAGAGATAGTTCCATAAGAAGACTTGCAATAGTTCAAGATTTGCACCAAAAGCACACAACGAAATCCATCATCAACAATCTCTGCAGTTAAAATTTGTTTACATCAAAAGGGACACAGGATCAACAACAGATCCCTAATCTAATATAGCATAACTGAATCTGTTGCCATCTAACCAGCAAGCAGGGCTATCAATGATCAAGTTCCACAGCTTAATTGCTATCCTTTTGTATCCATTAGAATTTTAAGGTTAATATGAATTCCGGACAACGAAATCTGGTAGAGATCTAACTAAGATTCGGAGATGTACTCGACAAATGAGCATATACAAGCTTAATCATGCAGTAGATGAACTATATGGTACCTCATTGTCAACAGCGGACGCAAGAAGATATTGATCGTCTGGAGAAAAGCAAACCATCACATTTCCCCTAGAACTTGAACTAGTGTGGCAAGGCCTTATAGGCTTCTGTCTCAAGTCCCATAGTTTGACATCATGATCAAATGACGAAGTAGCAAAAATTGACGGCATGTGGTTAGAGAATTTAACGACATTGATATGCCCTCTGTGCATATCAGTGAACACTTGTATGCGCCTCCCATGGTTGAGGTCATACAAAGCAACATCCTTTGAGTATCCACTTGCAAGAAACAGTTCGTCCGTTGAGTTAACATGAACTGATGTCAACTGGTCAAAGTCATCAAAGGTGACAGACCCACTACCAGGATTCATGCCTGTAACTAATGTGGGCATATTCTCAATGTCATATAATCTGAGTGAACCATTATCTGAGCCTGCTATTAACTGTGAATCCACAGGGAAAATGGACATGATAAGCACATGTGAATGCTCAAAAGGAACTTGAAAATAAAAAATATTAACTGTATTATGCGGAGTAAAAATCGGCCCAAACACTTGCGAGTATCTATGTTACAAGCAACCTAATTACTGCTGGGAGAAATTTTATCTCCTAAGGAAAGAAATCCTTTGTAATCACCCATACCACATGTTTTTGCTGTTACAGACTTTAAACATGCACAGAGACAAAGATATACAATTTGATAAGCATAAGCATCTTGGCTAGAAACTATTCATCTACCAATAGTAATCATCACCAAACAAAGAAATTCCCAGTAGCACACATGATCACGTTTATGTATGAGTGTAATTAATCAGTGAATTCCACACAAATGAAATCTAGTAATCCCTGAAACTTGGTATAATCCCTAATGTGTTTTTAACAGAAGCAGCAGCCAGTATGAATTATGATGACTCAAATCTTGCAGAATTTATCCTTAGTTGTATGAGACTTCAATTTCATTAAAACTAAAGTCTAAAATAACGCATGCATATACTTTAATTAATTGCAATATAATTGCTGCTGAATACGTAAACTAATTCCCACATGCCTTGCATTTACAACAGCATGTACAAGCATAACTGGCAAATATATGCATGCTTATAGAGTAAAATAATTTATCTTCCACACATCCATGAAGCAATAGTACCTTGGAGGGATACTTCTTGAGCCAGCAGAGTCCCAATACACTGTTCATTGCTCCAAGAGAAGGAATATGACCAACTATTTTCTCATTCTCATGGTTTACAACAACCACATCACCATCTACAGTCCCAAATACCATGAGGCTAGAGATTGTTGGGTGGTATTCAAACTGCCTGGGACGAAAGCTACTATTTGCATTCCCTAGATCATTCCCTGATATAGAAAGTGGATGCAAGAAAGGCCAAGCAGAAGATCCTACTTTGGCAGCACAAAGAGAGCGAGTATAGGAATATTGTGAGTTTCCATAAGAATGTACATGCTTTTGGCTTTTGGTTCTTTGACTTGCTTTCAATTCACGTTTATGAAAGATGTTCATTATGCTTTCTTTATGTTTCCGATTATAAGGCAAGTACTCAAAGTAATCTGAGAATATTACAGCAGCGCTTTCCCTTTCAGCTTTTCTAATGGGCAGGTTATCCAAAACATTTAGATGGGGCAATGATGCAATTGTATACTCTCTGTAATGTTTTTCATAGCATATTGGTGAAGCATGACAAGGAACATATGTTGAAGCAAAATCTGTAATATCACCCATAAAAGAACCCACTGAAGACTCTCCCAATGAGCTCTGCAAAAGCAAAAGCTGAGAATTAAATGATTTTAAAGATAGAATTTGATTTTGTAAAGTAAGCATTATCTTGAATGCAAATAAGTGTTAACAGTAGGAATTGAAAAGGAAGGTATATCGAATACCAGAAAACCTAAACAAAATTGCTTAACACTAAAATACATTCCCAATTGAAAACGGGAAACAAGTAAAGGAAAAAAAACAAACTTTCAAATACAAGAGGACATGCCAAGAATAAAGACTAAAATACAATTAGATCCAATAATTGCCTAAACCCAACCTTGTAACAAATAATTCTCAAACTCCACAAATTTCCTAATACGCATGTCAGTTCCTTTATTTGTCTTATATGGATCCACATGTTTTATTCTGATCCCATTGTTGAAATTTTGAAGTACCTAAATAAAACGTACAAGTATTACCTCATTATGTGGATGCAGTTGTCCATTTGATATACTGTATGCACTCGATGTTGGCTCTCTGAAATCAAATTCTTCCGTATGATGTGAAAAATCGAAGTCACTATCATCTGACAAATCCTCACTCATGCTTTGTACTTCCTGATTTATATTGACATTACTGTAAGAATACATATTTGCAACTACCTCTTCAGCCCCTAAATTAGCATTTCCATGTGCAACCATGCCAAAAGATTGTTCTTCAATTTCAGATAGACTGTTTGGCTGACCAAATTCAGTTTCATCATCTGACTTTTCAGTTGATGATGCTGAATAGAATACCCACTTTTGGAAACTGAGTTCCACTAAAGATGAAAGCTTAGAAAGTGCAGCAACAGTCGTCCAGAGATTTGCAATTTTTGTCTCACACATTGACAGGCAAATTAGATTGGGCATGCAAGTAAAACAATCCTCCCGAAAACTAGTCAGCGATATACTGAAATCAAGATTCAGAATGCGTATTCTCCTGAATTCACCAACCATGTTGAGTTGCCGGATATGTGAAGACCTCAAGTTCAAAACTTGGCACGTGGAGCCTTTTTGGGAAAGTTCCCTGAGAGTGAAACCCATTTAAGAAGATTAAACAATAAAAGTGAAGCGAGAGGTCCACGTATGTTAGCCAAAAAAACATTAGATTCTTTTTGTCGGGAAGAGAGGGCTATCGCACACTGCACTCATGTTAGTAACATTGACCGGTCATGCCACCCTAAGTTCATATTTGGGCAAAGAGGAGCTCATGCTGTAGCACGATTTTTGGAGTGCAGGGACTTTCAGCTTCTTTTAGTTTTTTCCATCCAAACTCTTTTAAGAAAATAGAAAATTGATATTTTCTGCGGCACCATGAGGCTCCCACCAAGTAAAAGGAAGCACCCTTTCACCAGAGAAAGACTTGATATTATATACTATCCATCCTTCCTAAGTCAGAAAGAGGCTCTAGACAATTAATATAACCCCCTTCTCAAGATTGAGTAGAATTTTAGAACTTTCCAAACCATCACAGAAAACAAAAAGGGAATTACCGCCACATGGTTATTCCCAAGATAGAGAATCTTAGCCATTAAACACTAACTGATGGAACAGCAAAAGTGATTCAAAACAGATTCATGGTCAAGCACGTCAAGTACATTAAACAGAATATCAGTATTCAAGGGAAATTCGCATCAAGCTAATTTGCATGCCAATTTATAAATGACCTGCATACCCCTCACGATGATATCATATTCTATTATCATTCCAATAGTGGAGGAAATGATGCAACTGTGTACTTGATGAAACTAAAAAGGTAAAGATAACTTGCTTGATAGAAGATATAAGCACAACTGCCCACCTTAAGAAGTCTTTTCCAAATGGTGAATCTCGAAGAACAGCTTCTCGAAGCTTTTGATTAACAGCATGCATCAAAGATAAAACATGTTCTCCCCTGAGCAAGCAGGATGATCCATTACGTATGTCAACTGCTTGAACCTCCGAAGTCTCAATTGCTATACATAGATCAAAAAGAGGAGGAAAATCGGTATCTTTGAAGTCATCCAGAAAGATATCCAGGCTACAAATCTGGTTGCAGGACTTCTGAACTTGTGCCTGAATGTCAAGCAAAAAATAACTTCTCATAAGAATTAAAAAATAGCAAATCACGTCATTATTTGATAAATTGATCATCTGAGCTCTTCTGAGGAAAGCATCTATAGTGACACGAACCTGGAAAAACCCAGACAAAATTGCACTATTAGGAAGGACCCCATGTATCTGGCAGGACTCACAATACCTAAGAGAATAACCGAACAATAGAATACTAATTGGAGTCAAACCTCGAAAATTATATCCCCAAACATTTAAAGTAGAAATGATTAACAAATTACAATAACCACGCACTTCCAGCAGTATGAATCACTGCCTCATATTATTAAACCAGAAATCAACCACAGAAAAGTAAAATTGTGCTAATGAACAGTTATATACTTCACATTAGAAACTAATAATAATTGAATTCCCCTTTCAATTCATGCACCCAGGCACCATAAAAGATCAAAATTCAAAAGCTTGTAAACCGAAATTCAAAATCTACAACTCAACAAAGAGCAAAAGCATAAGCGACTAATGCCCAGTTGATTTCTTAACAAAGAAAGGAAACTTCAATTCCAACCAGCAGACTTACATCTGCTCCAAGGTGGTAACGTCAAACAATGGAGAATCAACGGACGCCATGGCGAGGTAGACTATGGGACTATGAATCCGAACAGAAGACAGTGAGAATCACCGGTGAGCGGAGCCAACTACAACGTTTTACCAGAGCCCGTGAAATATGAACTCGGAAAGTTGAAATTAGCCTTCAAATGATTCTGACGGTTACGAGCCCATAGTTATCAGGCTCATATCATATCAGTATCTGCCAAACAAACAAATCCACTAACCAAAACTTCCTCTATGCTTATTGGATCTGTTTTCCTTCCTCTTCTTCTTCATCGTCGTCATCAAATTTTCTAATAATATATAACCTTATCTTTATATTATAAATAGACTATTTTTATAAATTAAAAAAATAAATACATAAAAACTGACAGGATGAATATATATACCTGATAATGATCATAACAAATTCAAACGGTTGTTTATAAATATAAATAAAGGAATTATAATATTATCATTTTTAATAAACTTTATAAATTTTAGAAACTATTTTTTATAATTTTATTTATTTTATATACTTCTGTTTGCAAAGAGTGAATAAAAATTTAAAAAAGTATGTGATACAATTTTTGTACTAATAAACTTGTCACTTTTCGTACATTTTTAAAATTAAAATTTTAATAAATAATTTCTTGAATGATAACTATAGATTAAAATTATCCTATTTCAACTATATTAATAAAATATTAAACAAATTTTAATAATAGAATTAATTAATTATTATTTATATTACTATTAATTTATTACTGATGATTAAAAAACTCAATTAATTCAGTCAGTTAAATCGTAAAAATTTTGATTCATCTAATTTTTTGATTTGATTTATTTTAAATTTTTTTTAAAGCTGAACAATTTATTAGTTCATCGATAAATTTTTATAAATCAATAAATTCTTATAAATTAAATTAAATCAATTAATGTTCATTTAATAATATCTTTTTTCAATTAAACTTTAAATTCTTCAATAAAAAGGGACAATCTCTTTCAATTATATTTCAAATTCTTTAATTTTTGTAATTTTTAGTCTATTTTATAAAGATATAATATCGATTGAACCTTTTAAACATTAAATTTCTTGTCTTATCGGTTTAACTTCTAATTTGGTTTTTAAAATATTACTTATTACATTTAATTAATATTATTAATATTGTAAACTAAAACTTATGGGTTTTAAAATTTTAAATAATACTTTTGAAAAAAATTCATAATGGCTGTGTAGAGAATATTATTATTATGATGATAATGGTACATAATTGTAGATGGAGCATAAAGTTGATGAAACGTCGCAAGTTTGGAGTAACGAATTATTCCCATAAGGTTGATGTTGATTAAACATAAGAATCCAATCAGGTCAGTTGGACATGAACTAAGTGGCAATGCCCACACAAAGATAGGGATACATGACATGTATTTTATTAAAGCTACGTTTCATTGGGAGTTTATTAATAAAATAAAATGTAACGTAATATTACTCCATC
>JANIJH010000224.1:68489528-68502279 GCA_024520975.1 Erythroxylum areolatum | reverse complement strand
TTTCACATCTCTTATGGTTTTCAGGAGACGTCCTCAGCACAGTATATATTGCAGCAGTATATAGCGGCATCTGGTGGGCAGAAGCTGCAAAGCTCCGTTAGAAATGCATATACAATGGGAAAGCTTAAAATGGTAGCTTCAGAATTTGGGATACCAACAAGGGTCGTGAAGAACCGTAATGGTGGTGAATCTGGAGGGTTTGTTCTTTGGCAGATGAGTCCTGATATGTGGTATGTTGAGCTTGCTGTTGGGGGTAGTAAGGTTCACGCTGGCTGCAATGGGAAGCTTGTCTGGAGACATACGCCTTGGCTCGGTGCCCATACCGCAAAAGGCCCTATTAGACCTCTTCGCCGTGTGCTTCAGGTTAAGTTCTTTTGACATTCTGCTCTGTTATCTTAAGTTTTGGTTTCTCATTTTGATAGTTTGTTAATTGACTTGTTTGTTATAACTTTGAATTTTAGGGTCTTGATCCAAGAACCACGGCTAGTATGTTTGCTGATGCAAGGTGCATAGGGGAGAAAAAGATTAATGGGGAGGATTGTTTTATACTCAAGTTATGTGTTGATCCTCAGACACTGACGGCTAGGAGTGAGGGTCCAGCAGAGATCGTGAGGCATGTCCTATTTGGCTACTTCAGTCAAAGAACTGGACTTCTTGTTTACATAGAGGATTCACATCTCACAAGAATCCAATCCAATGGTGGTGATGCAGTTTACTGGGAAACCACTATCAACTCATCCCTTGATCATTATAGGCCTGTTGAGGGGATCATGATTGCTCACTCAGGCAGATCTGTGGTGACCCTTTACAGATTTGGTGAGGTGGCTATGAGCCATACCATGACAAAGATGGAAGAAGTTTGGACAATTGAGGAGGTTGCATTCAATGTTCCAGGCCTCTCAGTTGATTGTTTTATACCTCCGGCAGACTTAAAGTCAGGTTCTATCAGTGAGGCTTGCGAGCTTTCTCAAGATGAAAGGGAAAAAAGTGCCATATCTGTGGCAGCACATCGGGCAAAAGTTGCAGCTTTGGAGAAAGCACATAGTAACAGCATTGATGACATGATGTGGAAGATGGAGGTTTAACTAAGGGTGGGATATAATTAGGGCAATTGTTCATACTGGTAGCTAGTTTGATTGACTAACCCATAAGTTACGAAAGCAGCAGCTAAAGTCAATTAATTTGGACTTTGGAAATATGCCTTTGTTAATCTGTAAATAGAGCATAAGCATTCATTGGTTCTTACTGAGCCTGTCTGAATCTTTATACTCTCAAAAAGAATCAAACTAAGGAATGGGAGCTCAGTTTTTGCAGTAGGCATAGAGCAAAATGGAGGTTAGTTTTTAGGTTTTCTTCAATGTTTACTTGAAGATGGTAAACATACAAATGAACCTCTTTTTAACTTTTTATAATTCTATAAGCTGGTTTGCTTGTTACAGAAGTGACAGTTGAGAAGAGAAACTACTTCTGCCAACAAGAGTTAAAGCCATTTTCTAGTTTTGTTTCTGTTTGATGGTTGTTGCACTTCCTGTGGTTGTTAATCTGACGCAAAAACTGCATTTTGATTCTTTTGTTGGAAAGGAAATGAATGTTTGATGGCAGATGACGGGTTGGACGAGATGAGTAGTCTCTTAGTTGATGTCGCCTAAATATAGTACATTATGTGCTTTTGATATGTAACAGATATATTGATTTGATGTACTAAAGGTTTATTACTAAGAACTCAAAACACATATCGTGTACAATATTGAGTTGCCCTGTTTCTTTCGTTTGTTATTTGGCAATCTATGAAGATTAAGTTTGCTTGCTATAGTGGTACCATCCTCTTCTCCTCGCTAATGATTATGGTCAGCAACTTTTTTTAAGTCCAAAAGTACCATGTTCTGTCCTCTGGTCCAAGGGACCTATGACCTATAAGAGTAAAATAATGAGGGGTGTTAGGTTAAGAGATGGCCTTGCATCGTTTAAGGTGTGTGGAACAGCGAGGCACGGGGTAAAAGTTTCCAAAACCCCATGTGATTTCTTCCATGATCCTTTTAGTCTCTCCTCTCTATCATGTATATTTTTCTTGCTTTTTGCAGGGATTGTCTCGCAACTCTTCACCCCCAGTTGGATTCTCCATGTCCTTCATTTATTTGGAAGAAGGTTCCACCTCGTTATGATGATCCTGAATGGTCAAATTGTCATTTTATGAGGTGCCACTTATTATTGTCATTTTATGAGGTGCACATAAATACAGACAAAACAGTATTAATGTGGTTGTACCTTCTGGTATGTAGGATGTGGCTTAGAACTATAATAGACCATAGTAAATGTAGAAACCAACCTATATTCCAAACCCATATAGTTCTCAATAAATTTCCACCCAATTTTAGCAACTTCTACAAAATCCGGGGCTGAGCAAAGGACGATTCTGTATTAAGGTGCTTACCAGTACTGGCCAACTGAAAATGATAGCTTAGCTAACCTTAAATTCCCTTCTTTCGTGTGATTCTCATTAGGAAATTTTGTATAGGTAGTCTGTCAAGGACCAGATCCTACAGGCCACATTAGTTTTTGGTTAACCTTTTATTGTTTTCTGATAAATGTTTCAGATTCTGGACAGAAACTGGTCGCCAGAATATCTTTTGCTCCTTGAGTTTTATGAGGATTACTTCTTCGCTTCTCCCAAGGAAGTTGCTCCACTAAACTCAGGCCATTCTTCTAATTATTGCCATGGACCAACAACTTAAAACTTGTCTGTCAAAATACTTACTAGAGCCTCGGTAACTTTACTCCTTTCATCGAGAACAAAATTTTGAAAGCTGTCAAAGTGGCTATTTCTCCTGTTTTCTCTGTTGGGTGAAATGAAGGCATGAAAGCTGTCAAAATAGCTATTTCTTCCATTGTCTTTGTCGGCTGAAATGTAGGTATCCATGAAATTATGCAACCAGAGCAAGTTTTTAACTAACTCGTGTGTGTGTGTGAGTTTGGCACACGTGTGCATTTGGGTACATGTGCTTATCCCCACTATCTTCTAGGATTCTAAGACAGCATGACTTGAAGATTGGACTTAGTTGTCTGGGAAGTAGGGCTCATTGAGTTTGATGCAACTCAAAACTTATATATCCTGTAAAAGTGTAGTTCCCCTCATAACATATGTTGAATATAATGTCTCAAAGTTTGTTTATATGAAATAGTATCTTATATTTTATTGATTCAATATTAGTTTATCATCTTCCTTGATCCTTTCCTGGTATGAATATGTTAAGATGCCAGCAGTTGACCTCAAACTCCTATAATGAAAACACATGGCTTACCAAAACTTTCAACCAAACAAATTCAAACAATATGATCGAATCATGTGTAGAAGATAAATTGTGAATGAACTCTTTTTGTCAACTTAACCCATATGGTTTCTGATATTATACAATTAATAGCTAGAATGTAAGCTAGTTTTCTCTCTCTCTATCGGTGGAGGGAGCAAATGAGAATAATCTTCACCTCCTGCTTAAATGCTTCGATTCTGCAGAACCCTTTTTAGTCTTCTTCTTCTTCAAGTATTCAATCCTGGAAGTACCAGAAATTTAGGCTTGCCAAGTTTAGCATTTCAAAACACATGGGAGACAGAGTTGGGACTTGCATTAAAGGAGGAAAAGATATAATATCAAGCTAGTGTCGGCAAAGGAACCTACTCGTTTGTTAACAGTATCAGAAATGGATGCATATTAATGAGAACGTAGTGTCGCAGTACAGAACAGAAGAGATAGTTGATTCATATTTATGATAAGCCGTACCCCTGCCAATTCCCCAAGTAAAAATGTACATCCAGCTATTAAACATCCTCGTCTTCCCATTTCTGTTTTGTGTTTCAAGCCAATTAATGTGTTAATACATGTAGAACTTTCGTTTGTAAGACATTGCTTAAAATATTGGTAGAAATGGTGCCGCTTGCCCTTATACCTGGATTTATACGATAAAATCTATGAGATAATTATACATTACAAATGAAATTATAACGAGGTTATAATTACAGGATTTATATTTGTATTTATGTATTATTCCTAAATTATTTCTAGTCATTGTTCTATTAATATTGGACATTAATAGAACGTAAAAAGACTAGCACACGTTATGTTTTTCCTTATAAAAGAAGTAATCGATCTCATAGACTAAAGTGTGAAGATATATAAACGAACATGTGGGTGCTTGTTAGAAAACAAGTTTACTGAACATACCCAATATGTAAAATTTATTTGAAACATTACTTTTATATCTATGGAAATTCTCATTGTGATGATTGTACGAGTGATTCTTCGACTTGAGATCTCCAAAGTTATCTTGTATAGAGATTGATATGTTTTGATACTACTTATGATATATTCTAATCATAGGTCGTTAATCATTGGATATAGCATGAATTATATAAAGATAGTTAAGTGATCAAGATATGATTCATCACCTTAACGTAATTAGAGAGAATGTTATGCTGTTCTTGATTATTATTAATTCGGAAAAATCATTGGATAAGGTGGAATGGCGTTTTATAAATAGTTTACAAATATCATTAATAGAATCAATAACTAATGGCGGAGTACTAATAAAATTGGACTCAAAATAAAATAGACATTAATTTCATGCTCTATGTTTAATTGGAACATTATATATGAAAAATTGTATTAGACAAAAATATCATTAACAGAAAGGTTAGTCAAAATTACTTTAATATTATTAAATATTTGGTTGGTCATAATGTATTGCTAGACGTCAATCTTAAGCTATGATTATAAATTGTTTAATTTGAGAATTAAAGATAATTTTTAATTTATCTAATTCTAATTATAATCTCATATAAAAAATATGTTGAAGAGAGCAAAGATATTTTAATCAAGTTGGACTTAATTATAAAGTTTGAGAATTAAAGAAATCTTATTATAATTTATGTGTTAATCATTATGCTTTTATTATGATTTATGTATCATTTTATAGAATTAAAAAGATCTTAATTTTTGACAAATTAAAATACAAAAACGTTTAATAATTATTTCGTCGCGGTTAGAATTTGATCTCATCTTGATTTCACAATAATGGTGGTTAGACGATAATATAAAATTCCACAGAAAATGAAAATCAAATTCTTATTAAGGATTATGAGTTTAGTTGCTTAATTATTGTATATATGGTAATTCGACGTTTTGTTTTACTTCTATTTTAAATGTAATTTTAATTTTCTATTTTTTACATTTTTTTTGTTGTTGTTTGATAATAATAATAATAATAATAATAATAATAATAATAATAATAATAATAATAAATTAGATAAAATTTAAAGATAATTATTTTTATAAATAAATAAATATATTTATTTATTATCTCATTTAATATTTATAGATAAATTATTGGTAAATTTATTTTATTATATAAATAATTTAATAAATAAATTTTATTTGTAAATTAATATTTATTGAATTAAAATTGTTAATATTTAAATTAAATTAAACTATTTCATTAATAATTAATATTAAATAATTACACTTAAAGTTTAATTAATAGCATATCATATTATAAAATAAAAACTGCTTTTTTATAATTTTCATAAATTATGAAATCCGTAAGAAATCAAAACCCAAAAATAGAAATAACAAACATATATTTTTATGAATTGAAAACTAAAAACCAATATGGAAACAAAGAAGAATATTACATTTAATATTTAATATTTTTTAATTCAATTTTAAATTTAATAAATAACATTTTTGTTAAATCTCTCTCTCTCTCTCTCTCGGATGTTAAGCAAGATTTATTCAAGAATATTAACAAAAATACTAAAGTTATATCAAATTAAAAAAGTATAGTGATTAGAATATGAATATCATTTTTTGTATATTATCTAAACACGAATAGGAATTAAATCTCATTATTATTACTTGCTTTTGCCAACGAACGCCTCCTACGCGTGTATAATAATGTTCGTCTAAATAACTAATAAAGACAGACTGAAACTGAGGGATAAGCGAGAGTTGAGAGTTGAGTTTTATGGCTAGGGATGACAATGAGTAGGTATATGTATATAGCTCCATTGGTGTTTTTAATGAGCTAACTTATGAGTTCAGGCTTAGGTCCAACTAATTTGAGGTATAATTTTTTTAAGTAAAATAACATCAATTTATTTAAAAGAGTTGAGCTTTGGACAAGTCTTAAATTAGGTTGTTAAAAAATGGCGTTGTTTTACACTTTTAAAAAATGACAGAACCGGCCATGGGCTGACCTATTGTCATCCCTAGTTTTGGCTGCATTTTTTATTTTTATATACAAAAGTATGTTATTTTATGTTATAAACAAGTTTGAATTTTAAATTATGACGGAGTAAAATATAAAACTTATATTTGAACTTAAATTCAATTTAAGATTTAAATTTAAAATAATTTAACTACATTCGAAGAATTAATCAATTTGAAATTAAACATAGTAATTTCCATTTCAACTAAATTAATGCTATCTTTTTTCTTTTCCTGCTTATTTTAAGCTTACTCCATGGCCAAAACCACTTCAAAGACAATTGAAGCCTTTAAATGTCAAAATTTGACGGAAAGTCTTTAAATAACTGATAAAAGTTGCTTGTTTATGAGAAGAAGGTTACATGTTTGAATAACAAAAATAGTATCTTTATAAAAAATACAAGGAGAAGGTTGTGTACATTAATGACCCTCTCTAAGCCCTCACAAAATGGAGAGTCTTGTATACTGATTATATTGGCTTTTTAAATATAAGAATTTAAAGGGGAAATAATAATGAATGATGATTTGGTCGTTGCAATTCTTTTATCGAAATTTAATTTGAGCTTAACCTAGAGTGAAATTTATGGAATATCTTAGCTCTAGAGTGATCTTCCAAGTTATGGAACATCTCAGCTTAAACACCAAGAGAAGGTACTTGTTTGAGTGCTTATTTTCTAATAAAATTGGTTTTGATTTTAGGATTGGAAAAGGAAGGATATTCAATCTCTCCTTGGAATCTAAAGCAGAAGAGAAGTCAATTCCAGGAAATGTTATCGTCTCCAATCAGTAAAATCTTGGTAGCATGGAGTTAGCAAAATCTATGGCCTTCTCCTGTAGTAGATAACAAGACTTCAATGAAGGTGTTCATAAGCTCTAGCAGCAGGAGAACCAACTCCCAAGTCCCACCATTGGTGACCAGAAGATCCATTAATGGTCAATCAATGAAGATATGCAAGAGGTGGGCAAAATTTGACGGTGAACAAGGGAATTGCAAGAACATTTTCTGACTCTTTATCTTAGTTATACTGGTTGTCAATATGGTTTTGTAAATGATTGATAGTTGAATAGTGTTGCTGTAATTTGTTTGTTGGAAATCTTGTGATACTGGTTAGATGAAATAACTCTTTAAGACCTTCTTGGCAGGAAGGTTGTATAGGCATACAATTGTTTGTGTTTTGTTTGTACGAAATTGTTATAGGTTCCTTATGTATTCACATTAGGTTACTCCTTCTGGTAGGTAAGAGATTACTGCTTAGGAAATGTCTAATTGTGTAAATAACATTTTCTTATTTGTATAAAAATTTTATTGATTTATCAAAAAAAAAATGCATGCAAATTTGCCACCATATTCGCATCTCATTTTTGTAATCTTAAAATGTCTAAAAATTATCATGGATTAAGGTATGATTAGTAATGAATTGATTTAGATATAAAATCTAGTCAAGTTTGGATTAAATAGTCTTAAATTCGATCAATTGAAAAGTTAAAATAATATCGTTTTGTCTTAATCGGTATGAGTCGAGTCGAGTTGGTTTCTCCAAACTCAAAACTTAATTAATTCAAGTCATTTTTAAATTGATGTGATAATTTGTATCTTTATTTTTATTATTTGATTAGTTTCTTTCTCTTTTATTTAGTTTTCAATGTTTTTTTCCCCTAAGATTAACACAAATTTTTATAAGTACATGTAAATTGTCTTTCTAATTTTCTAGTGAATAAATAAATAAGCATATTAATAAAAAGTGTTTAGATATTACAAGTATTCATTTTTTATTTTTTGATTTTAAATTTTAAAAAAGAACACGTGGAATTGTAAGATAACGTGTGAAGTCATATTTCATCTAAATCCTAATTAAAAATCATACATAGTGGCATAAGTTCATAACAAATCCTCAATTACCAATGAAGATATCTTTTTAACTAGTAAATGAATATCAATGTAAAGCATTTAATACGTTAGACGTTTAACTTATATCTTATAATATATCACTTGATATATAAATAGAAAATTGAAGATAATATACTTAATTTACTAATAAAAGATTAATTTTGAAAATGTTTTTTAAAATATTGATTTCAAAAATGAATCGAAAAATACGACAACATATATATCAAATTTTGGAATAAGTTACTAATTAAGATTAACACTTTATTATAATTTATATGTTAATCATTTTATATAATAAAAGTAATCTTAATTTTCAAAAAATCAAAATATAAAAAAATTTCGTAACTTCATTTCCTGACACAAAGCGAACTGCTTAATCATTCACCATCGCAGGATTGTGGTATGATGAAACCAACAACGATTACAAAATGATCTCTGTTCAGCCTGCAAGTAACAGACATGCCAGAACAAAGATTTTACGAACTGGGCAAAAACTACCGGAGGGACATCGCTGCTATTGCTTCATTCCACATACTTTTTAGGTGCCCAGCATATTTGAACGGGGCATTGCACTGGATTGTCCTTAAGCGTAACTATGAAGAATCCAAGTATTATGTGCTTGTGTTTGATGTGAATAGTGAGCTTTTCAGCGAGATGAAGTTACCATCTGATGAACATTTTAACGAAGAATGCTAAAATGCCCGATGTTTACAAGTTAGCGAGACTTGGTGAATGGCTTTCCTGTATCAGTGAGGAACGGACGAGTTTGATTTGCAACGTATGGATGATGAAAGAACAGGGTGTACCAGAAACATGGACCAAACGGTTGAAGCTTCTTTTGGAGACACGGTCTCAGCATTGCCTCTACATTCAGGTTGACGAAGGAAAATGAACTTCTTGAGATTATATACTGAATAGCCCTCCATCAAAAGTAGAGTATGCACTATCCGAGTCCCTTTTTCCTTTTTAAATTTATAATGAGATGAGACTTTGAGCAATTGATAAGATTACTCTTTTGTGACTAAATGATCACAGATTTGAGTCAAAGAAATAGTAATCTTTGTAAAAAATGCAAAGAGAAGCCTGAAGAGCCTTGTGCATTCTTGTTGTGTTGTTGCTGAAATTTTTGGAAGTAGCAGTGACGTTGGTTGTTTCTGAAACTTCATAATGATGCGGTTGAGAATATGATCTAAAGTAGGAGAAGGATGGAACTAAAGATGACAAGTCTAATAGCAAGTGGAGGGATCAATTCAGTTCAAGACACTGATCAGTTCACAGCCCAGACCATGGTGATGTTCATGGAATAATGTTTAGCTAATTGTAGTTTAGCAACGTAACAAATAACAATTATAGCAGTTATTTATTTTGCGGCTGTAATAAATCATAGAAGTTAGCTTTGTGGTTAGTTGCTTTGAGTTTAATTAAGGTTTACTTGGTGTTGTATATGAACGAACGATGCTATTCCTTTTCTTCTGCAACTAGTTAAGAGATATCGTTTTGAACTGTCGTAGTTATAGATTCTTTGCTACATTTTGATAACTTCGTAAGTAAGCCAAGTGAAAAAGTAGTCAAAAACTATTTGCAACATTTTGCTTAAACCTTTATAATTTGCTGTTTTATTCTCTTTTGGTTTTTGCTTATTATTATTATTACACTACAAGAAAATTACCAATTTCTGATAAAAAATTGCCGACAGCAACAATACTTAAGAAAATTAGTGACGGAAAATTATATACCGTCAGTGAAATTGTCGTAATATATGGTAATCTGCGATAGACAAAATATTTGTCGATAAAAATGGATATATAGCGACGGAACAGGAATTACCGTCAATAAAAGAGGCGGGAATGATAGACGGCAAAATAAGCGTCGTCGTTTGCCGATGAAATTGTATTCCGTTGGTAAAGTTTTCGCTTCAATTTTGTTGTATTTAATAAAACGTAATCGAATCGGGATGTACCGACATAATTGGATTCCATCTGTGATTTAGCAATGGAAGGGTTATTTCATTGGTAAATATAAAATTTAAACGACATCGTTAACTTCGTTTTCAACATTTTTTATAAATCGAAAACGACGTCGTTACCAGCTGATTTCGTTTTCATTAACGTTTGCCATTTCCCAGTTATGTCAACATAGAACTACTTAATAAGTACTTGAAGAAGTGTAGTTAGTTCATGTATAGAAGTTTCGAGAGAGAAAGTAAACAAGACTGACTTTTATTATTTCGTAAGTCAGATTTCATCATACATACAACAAGACTTAAACTAAAGCTATTCTACTGTACAAGACTTAAAACTGAAACTACTCTACTGTCGAAGTACAAACTAAAAACGACAACACTTTATGTAAGCAAGAAGATGTTAATCAGTTGTTGGTTATGACAGAATAATGGCGTCCGTATACAGTGAAGAACCAAAGCTGACAGGAAAAAATTTAAGAATCGTCTCTACATCTCGTTGCAGACCCAAAACAACCAGCGCAAAACAGAGTTCTCCTTCTTGTCTGAAAGACCACAACTAAATGGTATTGCTCACTTTCAAGGTTGAAGAGTTACTCGCCACAAGACTGTTCCACTTTGTCGTCAACACATATGAACTGCTACTACTCCCGTTTGATTTCTTCATATTCCACTTTTTAAAGTTCATTTTGGTGGTTCCTTCGGTCACGTTGGGTCCGATTACCTTAGTCTCTATGGCCTTTAACTTTCCACGCTCGTCCAACATGTTCAGCAATTCTTTCTCATCGTCGGTCAGAAAATTGTGGCTCTGTATTTGGTTGGCGGGAATGGACAGGCGTCCCTCACCCTTCTTCAAGTCTGTCTCGAACAATGGCTTCTGTATGATCAACTCAACCACTGTGTCCCCCATTTCCTGAATGCGATTTTTGAACTCCTAAAGCATGTCTGGAGGTGGGTTGGCGCCAGAAGCTCTTCCTTTTTGTAGCTTCACACGTTCCTTTTTGTTTCCGTGGCTTGCTGCAATAGTCTTCGATCTTTTCCTTGCGTCTCTAACATTGAACTCAATCATGAATTTGCCAAGTTGAGTTCTGGAAGATCTTTTACATTTCAACTTTGAACACTCGAATAGTGAAATAGCATTCTTAGTACTATTGTTGTTATTTTTTTTATCAACTTCCTTGCGACAACTGCGGCAACCTCTGTTAAGTAAAAAATGCCTCTCAAAGAATTAGACATTCCTCTACCCCTCTTCTCTATACCCTCCCTCTTGCCCTTAAAATCTTTCAGAGTCAACATCTTTCTTTTTCTCCTCCTCAATATACTATCTTTTGTCTATGAAAAAGAAGAAACAAGCAATTAATTGTGAGCAATACAATACATTATACATGTTATATATATATATGCAGACACATAATCTACATAAATAAGGATTTTTGAAGGTAAATGGAATTCTATAATCCAAAAATAAAAGAAAATTATAAATCCTTACACAAAGTGAAAAAAAATACCTAAGATAAATAGGATTTATAAAATCCTAATAAGAATATTAAATTAAAGGATTTCTTAATATAACTGGGAGTTGCAAGTCCTATATATTGTATGATTTCCTAATATAAAAGGGAATTCCTAGTTATAATACAACACTAAATTGAAGGACTCTCATATAAATGTACAAAATCAAATTTAAACTTCATCCTGCAGACTATGGGGTTTGAACCCACCCGCACTTATGTGCACAAAATCTAAGTTCCTCCAGTAGTAATTTGACAGAATGGAAAGGACCAAAGTTGAGAGTGGGACGAGATGAAATATGTAATATACCAAAATTTATGTAGAGAACAGCTAGAGAGTGAAAATTAGGTTGGTGAAGGGCGTGATATTAATTATGTTGTACTAAAATGTTATTATACTAAAATGTGTTAAATGTTCTTATGTAAGCATAGATGAGTGAGTAGTACATTGTGTCTGTCCAACATCACCTTAATGGTTTCTTAGGATAGATTACGTAAAATGTTCATGTGAAAAATGTTGGTGAATTTTCATGGTAGGAGGTTTGCAATCTCATTTGGCTCAAAATCATGCAGTCTCTTCTTTTGATTGGTTTATAGGATTCTTTATTTTAAAGATTCTCCAGTAGCTAATGAAAGGAATGCCCATTGTCTTCTTGCAAAGATGATATTGTTCCATTTGAATATTAAAGGGTAAAGATACAAATAAAAACAAAACTTTCATTTAATATAAAGAATTTTGTTAAATAATTATGTCATTGAGCTACAACCAACCGATTGGTTGTAAGATATAAATCAACAATTATAACATCACATATTCTTTGTTAAAAGAAAATATGCAAATAAAATTTACGATCATATCATAATTGAGAGAACTCATATTATATTTATATATTATTCTTAAATTATTTTTATTTAATAGATAATTATTGGATATAACATTAACTATATTGGATATAAATGCACAAAATACAGAGCTCATACAAAGCCTGCAATATATTCACTGCTGCATTCAGATCCCTCTTGTGGTTCATCAGAAGTTCAATAAACAATATTAACTTGGAATGAATTTTCTCTAGTTGCATCATCTTGTAAGCCTCAGTAAACTTCCCAATCTGAATGTAGTTATCTATTTCAT
>JANIJH010000224.1:68469064-68483462 GCA_024520975.1 Erythroxylum areolatum | reverse complement strand
GGAGTCACAACGAGAACTTATTTTCTTGATTCACAGGTATAATCTTTGGTGATTAATTCAATTGGTTAATACTTAGGGGATATTATGTAAAGTCTAGATGTTCTGTAAACTTTGATGAATATCAATGATACTATAACTATGGAATCACTATTTTAAATTAACAGTTTTGTAGAAATGAGTAATGTTGATAGATCTTGGATGTATAGATGATTAATATATGATAGTTTCATTAATCCTGATTTTGTTGAGAGAGTTGAAGCTTTTATTCATTATGCATATTCTCAACCTACATATATGGATGACCCAAAGATTAGATGTCCATGTAAAAACTGCAAACACCTTCGTTTCCTTCCTATTGATGAAGTTAATGAGCATTTGCTGAGAAAAGGGTTTGTCCCAAATTATTTTGAATGAACAGATATAGGAAACAATTGATTTGTAGCACCCTAAGGGGTAATCAAGTATATTTGTCTGTGAACTTAAATGAGTTTGAAGGGGGGATTGGATTTAGAACAAATAATGTATATGGAAATGAAAATCCTTACATGCAAATAGTTTATGATGCAGCCGATTATACCTTTCAGGAAAATATAGAAAATCTTGAAGAAAAACCTAACCCACATGCAAAATAGATTTTTGACTTACTACAATCAACTGACCAAGAATTATGGCCAAATTGTGAGACAATGACTCGGTTATCTTCAATTGCTTGCAATATTGAACATAAAGACTGAAGGGCATATTTCGGACCGTATTTTTTATAAATTCTTGAATGATATAATAAATCATTGCCTCCTGATCATACAATAGTTGATATTTTTTACAATATAAAAAAATTTATTAGGTGTCTTGGTTTGCCTGTTGAAAAGATTTATTGTTGCAAATTGGGATGTAAGTTGTATTAGGGAGATGATGTAGAATTACAAGAGTGCAAATTTTGTAGTCAATCTAGGTTCAAGCTTAGAAAGCGTTCTATGAAACAGAAATTAGTACCTTGGAAGTGAATCTATTATTTCCTGCTAACTCCGAGACTTCAAAGACTATGTGATTATAATGTTACTGCATCTCACATGAGATGGCGTATTGAATACGAACAAGAAGATGGAATAATAAGTCATCCTTCAAATGCACTAGCATGGAAACATTTCAACGACACCCACTATGAGTTTACAGTTGAAAATCAAAATGTTAAGTTAGGATTGTCGACGGATGGATTCCAACTTTTTGGTCAATCCGGCCAGCAATATTAATTATGGCCAATCATAATTACTCCTTATAATTTGCCTCCATGAATGTGTATGAAAGAGGCATATATGTTCTTGATAGTGATTGTTCCAGGGCCTACAAATTCAAAGCATAAATTTGATGTATTCTTACAACCATTGATATTTGAATTGCAGCATTTTTTGGAATATGGTCTTTAGACATATGATGTGTTTCTAAAACATAATTTTGTGTTGAAAGCGGCTTTGATGTGGACTATTAGTGATTTTCTGGCATATGTCATGTTGTCTGGATGGAGCACAACAGGAAAATTGGCTTGTCCTTATTGTGGCAGTGATTCTGATGCGTTTTATCTTCCAAACGGGGCAAAACATGTTGGTTTGACAATCACAGAAAATTTCTTCCTCCAGATCATCCATTTAGACTCAATAAACAAAAGTTGATTAAGAAGAGGATGGTAAATATACCTCCTTCCCCTCATAAAGCTGGTGAAGAGATTTTGCAGGAGATTGAGGGATTAAACTTGCTGAAAGTTATAGAATTTAAAGCTGATGGAGTTAATACAAGCATTAGTAAAAATTTTGGTTGGAGAAAACAAATCCTTTCTCATTAAATTCCAAACTTGTGTAGGATTATAGATAAACTTGGTTACTTTTTTTCCTTTATGTGGAGTTTCATTAATGATAAGAAAATATCTAACATCTTTTATAATTTCTAACAATAGGTCAATACAATATGCGTCAAATGCAGTTCAATAAACAGAATTATACCTGCTTTGCAATCTTTTTCCAACTGTTTGTAAGTAGAATTATTGTAAGTAATGAACTGAACAATTTTAGCCCAAATTCATTCACAACTTCATTAAAATTTTGAAATAGAGTATCAACATTTATAATTGTATCAGTAAACTTTAAAAACAAGGTCCCCTTAGCATAATAAATCAAAAAATTGATAATAAGCTTTTGTCTTCTATTTGTCTAACTATCACATATGATTGAATACTCATAAGTTCTCAAATCATTTTTCTTTCATTGATATAACTATTTATTTCATAAATAGAACTATTTAGAATTTTACTTCTATAGTCATCAATTTAAAGAGCTTTATATCCTAGATAGTAAGAGGCAATAACATCAAATATAGGCCAGTTATAATAAGACTTGGCAGCATTGAATAATATACTTAAATCATACCACCACCTAAACATTACAATATCCATATTATGAGCGGGTTCTTGAGATTATAAGACACTAAGAATTGAAGGTCGAGCTCCAAGAGTTGTTTGTGGAGCGACATATGTCTTCTTCTCTTCCTCATATTAGGTGAAACATTTCCTTCTTATTGGAAAGGAAAACTACTTTCAACATCCCTAGTATCATCCTGACCATTAAAAAAAAAAGAACTTTCACTACCAATTTCGTACTTCAATTTTTGCCTTCTATCTTTCTCGTGCTAATATTCATTAAGTAAAGTCTTCATTTGTCATTTTATACCGTAACTCACTTTCTTACAAGGCTCCACATCACATTTAATCTAGCCAAATGCTTCTTTAATTTGATGATTCCTCCACCTTTTAAATTTTTATTGCAATACAAACAAATAGTATGATTCTTCATTATAAGAACTAATCTAACATGAGCCTAAGTTGCATCTTCTTAAACCTGAAGCAACTGAATTATCATAAGTACTTGAAATTCTCTCCATTTATCTGTAAAATAAGTAAAGACATATTAAAATTAAAGTAATAATGTAGATGAAACAATTTGAATGTGGAATAGATATCTTAAAAAGTCAAATGGATCATTTCAAAATCCAAACTGTAACATTCAACACTAAATAGACTCAATACTAAAATAGGTGCCTTTTATAGAATAACTTATATCTAAAGACATAAAATAGATAACTCCATAATAAAATATCTCCAAGCATCACAAAAAGCAACCAATGTAGATGGCTTTATGGTGACAAAATTAAATAAAAATTTAAACAATTAACGTAGATTAAATGGAATTTGATTTCGTTAACAAAGCTCTATCATGAATAAGAAAACCTTACATGAATAAGAAAAACATCCATGTAGAAATTATAGCCTAATACTTGTAATTTTAACTTGAATTTTCAAGATATGTCAGAATAATAGTAATATCAGTTATCTTAATTTGACATAAGCTATCCTAGAAACTATGAAAGAGAGGAAAATTATTCCCAAAAAAAGATTCATCATATTAAATCAAACAAAGGTTGTGATTTAAGTCTATCTTACTATTTTCCAATACCTACAAGACATTAATGTTAAGATTTGTTGAAATATTTACAAGTTAACATTATGTTAGACTAATGAATAATGAGTATACTCATAACAAATCTTAGAAATTATTGTAATCATGAAAGAATTAAATTACTTTAGGTTTAATATAATTATAGAAAATTTAAATTATCTAATATTTGATATCTATGTTTAATATAATTTCAGAAAAATTAAATTACTGTATATTTAACTATTAATTTTTTTGTGAATAATAATAAAAATTATTAATTATTAATATATTATTCAAAGTACACATAATCAAAATTAGAAATAAAATGATTAATTATTAATGTTTCAAAACAAAAAAAAACAAAGGGGAAAAGGTTGTACAATTTGCAAGCGTTAATTGATCAACTATTTTTCAAGTCTCAATCAGTTAATTCAATTCCCTTAATTGACAAATATTCAAGCCTAAAACAGGAAATACAAAAAGCTTTATATAGCAAAAACCAAATAACACTGTCATTAATTCTAATTACTCAACCATGTGAAGTTGTGAACCCATCCCATAGTCACAACAGTGGCACACTTTATTTCGAAACCCGGACCAGACCGACCAGTTTGACTGGTGACCGATTGGCTATCCGGTCCGGTTAATCTTTAAAAATCAGTCTTCAATTGGACCAGTGCGAACCGGTCAATTGACTGGTTAAACCGATGGTAGAACCTGTTAGCCACTGGTTCAATTATTTTTTTATTTTTTATTTTTTAAAATACATTACATTTTTATTTATATTTATTTATATTATTTGAACCGATCAAATGAATTTTTTATTTATATTTATTTAAATTATTTGGTATATTTTTTTATTTTTTAATATTGCTAATATTATATATAATTAAATATAATTATTACGTAATTATCACGTCAAACCGATCGAACCGGTAACCAATAAAGCCTCTAGTTCGACGTCACACCATGAGAAACCTTGATTTATTGTTGAGGCTGCTTTGGCTATCTTGTTTCCGGAAAAAAGTGTATCTTCACCGGTGAAGATGGCTGCTTTGAGGATGTATGTGATAGTGAAAAGAAGAAGAGTCGAAGTTTAAGATTTGATGCTCAAATCTAAATCTAAAGTGTAAATACAAGCAAAAGACACGGCTTAAAAATGTGAAATGGAAAAAGTTTACACATTCGAGTCGGCTCAAGAAGTGATTGTTCAAAAGAGGAAGATGACACGTAAACCTAAAGAGGAAGTTGGAGATGTGTATAAGAAAGCCCATGAAGTAAAACAAGTTCTTATGGGAAAAGAAGAAGACTTTGCCGTTCAAAAAAAAAAAAAGACGAAGACTTTGCCGTTTATAGAGATCACGTAAGCTTATGACAACGTAACAACTTGATTTTTATGTAGAGATCTTGAAGATTAAGACTTTACTGCAAAACAATGACAAAGTAACAACTTGATTTTTAGAAGATGAACACGGTTCTTTGATACAAGCGAGAACTCAACAAACTGAAAAAGACAGAAAAACTAGCATCACAAAATAAGAGTGAAAGAAGGTTTTCTTTTTTTTTTTTTGGTTACAAAGGATAAAGAAAACAAACAAAGCACACACAAAACAAAGCAAACACCTCACTAGTGCAGTGTTCTGTAGTATAAAACTCCACCCTATTTTGATGGATGAGTTCCATAACGATCGTCGAAAGCTCTTGAAATATATGTACATCTGGGCTTGATAAGACTGTTAGAAAAGTCAAGCTATCGATATACTGGTTCCTTTCTCAATATACATGCCAAAATTATATCTCCCATGTTCGATGTATTAACCCACGGGTGCCTGCCACAAAAAAATTATCCTCAAACGAAAGAAGGCTTTAAATCACTTGTTCATTAACTTTGTGCCCACCTATTCTCCGTAACTCCAACTATTCAATAACTAAGAGAGAGAAAAATAAGACGGGTTGGATATTGTTGGGAATAGGAGGTACAGGTTTTATGACATAGGTGATTTGAAGCCGTGAAAGAGTGGGTAGTCTGGAGTAAATAATATATCTAGAAGGAAACATGATTAATATTAATCTAAGACTTGAAAGTTTAATAATACCTCATCGTAAAAGCAAACATGATTAGGGTCTTAATCAATATTTTAAAAATCAAACTGGCTCGATCGGTTTAGTAATAAAACTTTTGAACAGACTAACTTTTCAGTTCAATTTTTTATTTTCTGATTTGATTGAGTTTAATAGTTTTTGGTTAAAAATTGATCAATTTGTTAATTAATTGATCAATTTTCGTAAACTAATAAGTTTGTATAAACTAAAATAACTTTATTAATTTGCATTTAATTATCTCCTTTTTTAATTAAACTTTAAATTTTAAATGAATAAGGACAATTTTTGAATCATTTTTCAAATTCTTTAATTTTATTTAATTTATAACCAGTTTTGTAACGATATGGTATCAATTGAACTTTTTAAATTTTAAACTTCTTGTTTTATTAGTGTCTCGATTAACTAAATAGAAGGTAATTTACGACAAACAAGGATATAAGGACTAAAGTTTAAAAAATTGAGTAACATAATATAATTCAAATTAGATTTACAAGTTGAGTCACATTCAATATAATCAATTAGGTGATAGTGAGTGAAAAATGTTAGTCCGGATCAAGTCCATCATAATAGGCATGCTTGAATCTTATTTAACTTTTTTAAAATTTTAGTCCAACTCTACTCAACCCAATTAAGGGAAAGGTAAATTTAAAGAAATAAGTCAAATTGAGTGATATCTTCTGTCCAATTTTATGATATCTAACTTTATTTAATGCCCAAAACGATATCGTTTTGATTATTGAACAGAGTTAGATAGTCTCTAAACTCATATTCAATGACTAAAACGATATCATTTTAGACATTATACAGAATTAAACCGAATAAATGAATAATATTGGTAAGCAATGAAAGAAAGGAGAAAGGGATTAGGGGAGAATGAAATAATAATGAGAGAAAGAGGTTATCAAAATACAAAAGCTGCCCCCTCAAAAATCTCCCAAAGAATCCGACATAGTGCATGTATATATCAATCATACAGAGCTCAAATACAGGCAACTGAAGTGTCCCATCACCGTGTAGGGGCTAGAAATCATAGCTACTAAAATAATATATGATAGGCCCAGGAACAGCAACTGAAGTCATAGAATCGAAGGAATAGAAACTGAGACGCCAAGAATGGAAAAAGAGAAAAGCAAAGACACGATAGTCTTCTAAAGTAGCAAGCACAGGGAAGCACATCCAAGTCCCAAGCTCCCAACCATCTTCATCACCGACCACATCCTCTCTACTCCATTCTGCATTTTGTAAGAAAAAAATGGAAATGAGTCTTAATAGTTCATTCTACAGGACTATGTTAACAAGTAACATTGTACAACATCAAATAATCTAATGTCTGAGAAGTGAGATAATGTGAAATGTGTGGAGCAGACAAGGTTAGATGTAAGTGTACTATCATTTACGAGGAACATGAACAATTGCTGTCATGACTTTGACCTAAACCTGTCAGCCTATATATATTATCGGGTGTACGTTCTGCTCCAAGACAGGTCCAATCCTTGGGATTCTGCGCCTCGTGCTTCCCTTCCCCGTCCAGGCACAGTTAAGCCATATATAGTCTTTCATTCTTTAATAAAAGCTTCTGATTAAAGTAACCAAAATAGACCAAATCACTTTATGGCTGACAGTTCCGATCTGACGGCTATGATTCATAACCTAACGTCGTCTGTTTGGAAGTCGATCCATCGGATCAGATCTATAAGCCCATATCGGATATATCTCGTTTATCAGATAAAGCATCTACGTTTAAGTTAGCGAAAGGGCAGTTGTTTTATCTACATTGCGCCAGATCCTAACAAGAACTGATACGTTTTATGTTCATGTCCAAATCTTTCGAGTCAACAACATAGAAAAAGATACGAAGACCAAAACACGTACCACATCTGTTCCTCCTGCTGGTCCTGGGGAGGTAGCACCTAAGCTCGGTGACGGAGCTTCCGTCGTTGGCGCCGGCGGACTAGCTCCCAACGGAGACAGAGCTGGAGCCGGAGCCTTGGCCTTCTTCTTGCTTGGAGCTGGAGCTGGGACGAGAGCGGGTGGAGAGGCCAGAGGAGCGGGAGGAGAAGTGGCCGGTGGAGGTGTAGCCGGAGGAGGTGTGGCTGGAGGGGGAGTAGCAGGAGGAGGTGTAGCTGGAGGTGGAGTAGCGGGAGGTGGTGTAGCCGGTGGAGGAGTTGCGGGAGGAGGTGTGGCCGGTGGGGGAGTTGCTGGGGGTGGTGCTGACACTGGCGGAGGAGTGGCCGGAGGTGGAGCTTGGGTTACCGGAGGTGGAGCTTGGGTTACTGGAGGAGGAGCTGAGACCGGAGGAGGAGTGGTGGAGGGAGTGGGAGGAGCAGGAGTGTTTGATGGTGGAGAAGCTGTGGGAGTAGTAGGGGTGGGAGGAGCAGGAGTGGCGGTCGGGGACGTGGCCGGAGATTGGCCACCAACGCCGGCGACTACAATGCAAATCAAAGAGATAAAGATCGCAGCTTTTTTATGGGCCATTGTTTTACACTCTCCCTATTCACCGTTTCTGAGTGAGTGGAAAGGCTTAGAGAGAGTTGTAGTGAGAAAGTAGGGAGTGAAGCGAGAGCATAAATAGGGAGAGACAATGATTTTAAAAGTGGCGTTTGTTAGACACAATTGCAATTATAGAAACATATAATCTCTTTTTAAAATTTGTAATGATACGAAGCTTGTTCTTCAAAATGTTAAGTAAATTGTAATATTATATTATAATTAGAAATAAGTATTGTATTATTAGAGTTTTCTAAATTTTAAGTATTTGTAAAAATTTAATAAACCTTTTCGCGTTCGTATTTTAGTGAAATTTTTATCGAAAGTTGTTATTGTTAGTAATACTATTATATAAAATTTTCATAATCACATGTAGGTTTATATCTACGTATAAGTTTATCGAAAATAATCTGTTTATTATATAAAAATAAGGTTGCATATTATCAAATCCTCTAAACTCCGCTTTATTGCGGAACTCGGTATATGACGATGATAAGAACTTAATTTACTATATAGTTTATTTATGCCATGTACACTTAAAATAGCAGATTAAGCTTTATAAAACGCAATTTAAATTCTTAGGAAGTTAATTAGTAATTAGTGGCTGGACATAAAGACAAAGAGAAAAGATAATGATGATAGGTGGGGGGGTCTAGCTCTCATGTGGAGTGTTGGTGGGCAACTGGCAGACTGGCAATGTGTAATTTACACGCTAAGATTAGGCTTGTAAGTCATAACCAGCTAAATTTTAGTTGGTATGTTGGAGCACCGTCTAATTTGTGGACCCCACGCGCTTTGGTGTCACGCCGTGATAGGTGTCCTCTAGAAAGCCATCTAAACCATGCTAGTTTGGGATCAATTCTCTCCCTAACTACGAACATTTTTCCATGACCCATTTTATAAATAAATAAATAAATTAGGTAATAATTAATGTTTTAAAAAGTAAAACAATTTAAACAGGTTAGTTTAATACTAAAAAATTTTAATCTACTAATTTTTATTTGATTTAGTTTAATAATTATTGTTATTAAAAATCGATCAATTTATAAATTAATTGATCAATTTTTATAAATTAAAATAAACAGATTAATTTTTATTTAAAAGTTTACTTTTCAATTAAAATTTAGTTTTTAGATAGGTAGTGTTAGTTTTCTCTAATCATTTTTAAAATTTTAAAATTTTATTTAATCTTTAATCAATTTTATAATAGTTTAATACTGGTTGAACCTTTTAAACCTTAAACTTCTTATCTTACGTATTTAACTTCTGGGTAGATTTTAAAAAATATTTGATTATATAAAAAATAAATAAAATTAATAATTATATGAATATACGAGTAATTAATATGAAATTCATATTCATCCAATTTTAGTAGTTTATTAATTATATATCTTTTTAAAAATTAGTTAATCTACTGTCTAGTGTCATTGGAAAGGTAAATGACACCTAAAGCTAGTTTCTGGTGGGGTCTAGGCTTTTTGGTGGGATCATTGAACAAGGGGTCACGTGTCCTAGGTAAATTGGTTAAATTGGGGACCTTTGCTTCTAATCTAAACCATTCCCATTATTTGTACTATTCTTACTTGGCTGTCACTTTTAACTGTGTATCCTACGAAAGCTAGGTGTCAAGCGTGACCGAGATGTTGGATGAATGCTAATGGCTACTTATTATAACACCTGGACTTTCCTGGAGCCTCCAAGTCATGCACCGTCCACATGTGAATGCAATTTTCAGATCTGATTGATGTTTACTCCGGACCATGCTAAGAAAGATCGCTGCATATGCGTTCCATGTTTAGAGTACTCGATCCCAAATTTAAATACTGAAATTAGCACGTGTTTTTTTATTAAAAATATAAAAAAAATTATTATTTAACTTTTTTAAAATTAAATTTTAAAATTACCAAATTTTCTATAAAAATTTTATACGAAAATAATTAATGATGAGTACACATTATGTGTAATTATTCATTTCAATTTGACTTTAATTATTTAATTTGTAATCCTTTTAAAATTAAGCTTAATACTACAATTATTATCTTTTTGTAATCGAGACGAACAAATCATATTAACATCTTTTCTAGAAATGACAATGAGCTGAGTTGAGCTTGAGTTTGCCTAGATATAAGACAGTGAATCCAAGCCAAAACTTGAATAGCTTGACCAAATTAAAAACAACGTCGTTTTGCCTATAAGGGCACCTGAGGTCCAGTCAATCTCGAGTTTTGCCTATTGACTATAGGTTTGGTCAAGGCACTCTGGTTCGGGCTTGGGTCAAGTTCAAGTTAAAATTTACAATAATGTATAAACTATATATATTAAATAATTTATTTAAAAAATTAAAAGATGATAAGAATTATACTTATGACTACATTGCAAGCAATGAATTATTTTTCTCAATTCAATAATGATGACAAGATATCATGGAAGTTAGGAAAGATGGTTCTTTTGTTTTTTCTTTTCCTACTTTAAGTTAAAAATATTTACTTTCTTAATTATTTATTGATTGACTTTTTAAGAAATGATTATGTAGCAGTAAAAATTAAATGACCTTATGTCCTGGTTTATCGTATGCAGCCTTACCTTTAATTAATATAGAGGTTGTTTTCAAATGATACACAAGAATATACTTAAAAAATAAAAAATAAAAAAATAACATAGAAGTAATAATAAGTAGGATAGTAATAGTAAGAAAACTAATATTATTAAAAAAATATGTAGGAATTTAAAGTAATCAAAATAAAATTTGAAATTATTAAAAGTAATAATTGAAAAATACTAAATGAGAAGAAGCCAAGAATGTGGGGGCAGGTGGTTGGGGTCGTAGAGTAGAAGGAATAATATTAATAGGGAAAGCAAAGGTAGTTTAAGCATCATGTCCTACGCCTACGTGCAACGCAGAATGATGTTAACAGGCCAGCCTCCTGCTGTTGCCCCATTTCTTTTCCTTGAATTGAAATTGAACTCCTGCGTTTGCTTCTCCTTCTCCACTTTACTGACTTTGCATAACCAACGTAGATTTAACAGCAGATCACGATGGAAGTCAGATCATAACAACAGTAATGTAATGATTGAAGCAGGTACCGCCATTGTCATCATGATCATCAATCCACATAGGTGAGTGTGCTTCACTTTCAAAAACCTCAACATGGTTAATAATGGCGGCACTAACCGAATTATACGTTCTTGACCCTGTGTAGGACACCACCCAACAACCACCCTTCTGTTAACTTGTCCCTTTTTGAATTGGTTCTGGAGGAAATCTTTTCTAAGAACATAGACTTACATGCAACCCTGGAAGTTTGTAAGGATAGGTGTGGGTCTGATACATCGCATCAGGCTTAGTTTCAGATGTTTAAGCCCAAATTAAGATCTAAAGAGCTAATACTCACTGAAATTACGTTTTGTCGGTTGATGTTCCATGTGAGTGAAGCCACTATTAGTTAACTTTGAGAAACTGACGGTTAATGAACACGTGTACACATCATTTTTCTTAATATAACATGAAATTGACAGTAGACTTACCTTTCTATACTTAGGTATATCTTGATTCAATTATTGACCATAGGTTTTTTTTGGATAAGTGAGATTTCTAAAGTTACAACCATATTCTTTCTCAACTTGAATTATAACTATATATTTAAGTTAATTGATTGAAATCTCTTTTTAATCACAAGTGTATTATCTTTGAAAGCCCAAATTAATTCAATAATTCACAAGTGTCTATCTACTTAATAGTCCCCCTTCTATCCCCTAATTTTTAAAACTAGATCAAACTAAAGATCTGCAGGTTCGTAGCTTCTTTTCTGCAATATCGCAGGTTAACCTAAGTTTTTTCTTTCTTTTCTGATCGTTAAACTATAGCTAAACCAAAACCCTTTAATTAATTCAAACCGTTGTGAGACATATCACATCCTTCTCAATTGTTCAATGGCGGACGACATGGAGGCCGGCATAGCAGCTCTGGGGATTTCGAATCGAGAGGAAACAACGCTGATAGTTAAAGGTCTGGATGAGGATTCGGAGATTGTTGATGAAATATGCCATGTAGGAGAATTCAAGACTACTGGTTCAATCAATTTTATCGCCATGGGAGCAAAGCTGGCAGAAATCTGGCACCCAGGAAAAGGAGTCACAATCGAGGAGATTGGTGATCAACGATTCATGGTTCGATTCTACCATGAAGTCGATGTACAACGGTTCCTTGCGGGGGGACCTTATAACTTTAATAATCATCTCCTGGTTCTTCATAGGGTAGGGGAAAACGAGGATCCGCTACAAGTACCATTGTTGAACTGTGACATATGGGTCCAAGTTCATAACCAGCAGACAGGCATGATGTCAGAAGCAATGGCTACATAGCTAGGCAATACATTGGGTAAGTTTATCGACTATGATACTAAAGCCATAACCATGGGACTTAGGAGCTATATACGAATAAGGGTCAGACTAGATGTGCGTGAACCATTACTAAGGAGGAAGAAGGTGTTGACTCGACAAAGAAAAGAAGTATATGTTCAATTCAAGTACGATAAACTACCATTGTTCTGCTACCTTTGTGGGAGAGTTGGACATGGGGAAAGCTTCTGCCCAATCCGATTTGCATAAGGAACACAGGAACTGGAGTTAGAATGGGGGCCGGAACTAAAGGCGACACCGCAGCGGTCACCGGCAAGAAACAGATGGCTAAGAGATAGAGGAGATCTCATCCCAACAAATTCGAGGGCAAAGTGGGAATTTCTGAAAAAATTGGAGGTAATCTCCAAATCAAATACTGCTGGTGTAAAAATAGGAGAAAATTCAGGGACACAGTGTTCTAAAAACAAAGGAATTCCAATAGAACAAGGAAGGCAATTCGATATGGATGAAGTAATGACGGCCCAAGAAACCGAGGACAACCCATTGGACTTTACAGATGGTCACAAACGGGCTAGAGTGGAGGATGGCTTTGTTGCACCCAAAAAAACATAACAAATTGATTTATCGGCGGCTCCCGGCGTGGAGACCAACCGGTCACAATGAAAATCCTAGCTTGGAATGTCCGTGGGCTCGGTCGCTCATGGACAGTCGGAAGGTTCCGAGATAAAATTTCGGAACAGCACCCTGATATAATTTTTATTATTGAAACAAAACTGAATATTGCTAGGATGGTTGGTGTTAGACGCAGTTGTGGGTATTATTCGGGAATTGAAGTTCCAGCAGATGATACACGTGGAGGATTATCAATGGGATGGAAGGAGGGGGTTAATGTTACTTTCAAAAGCAGTGGTGACCATTATATTGATGTCGAAATTGTATATGAGGAGGCAGGAATTCCATGGAGATTTACGGGGTTTTATGGACATCATGAAGAGAGATTTAGATCAGAATCTTGGGATTTACTTCGCACGCTCAAAAATCAATCTAACAGCCCGTGGATTGTGATGGGGGATTTCAATGAAATAACATACGGGTTTGAAAAACAAGGAAGGCAAATCAGATCAGTGAGACAGATGACTGAGTTTCGTAACGCATTGGATGAATGTGGGTTAATTGATTTGGGATTTAGGGGACCTTGGTTCACATGGGAGACAGGAAACACACCTAGAACTAATATCAGAGAGCAGTTGGATTGGGGGGTGGCTACTTCAAGTTGGCGCGACATTTTTCCGGATTGTGAAATAAATCACCTATCTCATTCTATTTCGGATCATTGCCCCCTATTGTTAGACACACATTCGGATGTGATCAGAGAAAGGACGGAGTTCCCTTTTTTATTTGAGTCTAGTTGGTGTATGGAAGATGATTGTGAGGAGAAAATTCGAAAGATTTGGACAAGTTGTGATCTCGATGTCCCGGGGAAGTTGAATGCAGTAAGTGAAGGGCTAACACGCTAGAGTAAAAATAGTACAGCAGCCCGGTTTAAACGAACGACAGAGCTGAAACGTAAATTAGATGAGCTGAATCATAGAGATCCAACATCGAGCAATCTTGAGGAGCTGATCCTGACAAAGTTTGATCTTAACTTGGAGATAGACCGAAAGGAGAGAAAGTGGGAGCAAAGAGCGAGGGAGAATTGGCTGAGTTACGGGGATCGAAATACCGCTTATTTCCACAAAATTGCATCTCAACGGAAAAAGATGAAGGAGATTAAAGGGCTGGAGGACCAATCTGGCACAATGGTTAATGATGAGTCAGGAATTGAGGCTATTGCAACAGGATACTTTGATCAATTGTTCCATTCTAATGTGTCGGGATCACCAGATCAGATTCTAGCAGGAATCAATTCTGTTATTACAACAGATATGAATAATCTCCTTCTTCGACAGTACACAAGTGAAGAGATT